>CM052545.1:62799824-62815645 GCA_028533065.1 Trachops cirrhosus | reverse complement strand
CTAAGAAAAAGAAGATAAAAAACATGTACAGTTAAATGACAGCAAACACACAATTATTAACAACCACACCTAAAACAAAACAAAAACAAACTAAGCAAACAACTAGAACAGGAATGGAACCACAGAAATGGAGATCACATGGAGGGTTATCAACAGGGGAGTGGGAGGAGGAGTGGGGGGGAAAGGTATGAAGAATAAGTAGCATAGATGGTAGATAGAAAAGAGATGGGGGAGGGTAAGAATAGTAGGGGAAATGTAGAAGCTAAAGAACTTATGACACATGGACATGAACTAAAGGGGGGCAATGTGAGTGGAAGAGGGTGTTCAGGGTGGAGGGGAATGAAGGGGGTAAAGGGACAACTGTAATAGCATAATCAATAAATATATAAAAATAAAAAATAAAAAATAAAAATAGGCAGAAGATTTGAATAGACACCTCACCAAATGTTATAGATGGCAAATAAGTATATGAAAAGATGCTCAATATCACGTCATTAAGCAATTGTAAATTAAGCAAAGAAATAATTACTGTACACCCATTAAAATGGCTAAAATCCAAAGCAACATCGAATGCTAGCAATAATGTGGAACAATAGGAATTCTCATTCATTGTTAGTGGATGTGCAAAATGGTACAGCCACTTTGGAAGACGGTTTGGCAATTTCTTGCAAAACTAGACATATTTTTACCAAACAATCCGGGAATTATTCTCCTAGGTATTTACCCAAATGAATTAAAAAGTTACACTCACACAAAAATCCACACATAGTTATAGCAGTTTTATTCATAATTGTCAAAAATTGGAAGCAACATAAATGTTCTTCAATAGGCAAATGGATAAAATGTGGTATGTCCATATAATGGAATATTATTCAGTGATGAAAAGAAATAGACTATCACAAGCCACAAAAAGACTTAGAGGAAACTTAAATGTGTATTGCTAAGTGAGAGAAGCCAGTCTGAAAAGGCTACATTCTGTATCACTCTGAACATATACTATTCTGGAAAAGGCAAAACTATGGAGACAGTAAAAAGATCATTGGTTTTCAGGCATTTGGGAGTGGTGAGGGAGAGATGAATAGGTGGAGCACAGGGAATTTTTAGGACAGCAAAACTATTCTGTATAATGTACTAATGATAGATACATGTCATTTTACATTTGTCAAACCCACAAAATGTACAACACCAAGAGTTAACTCTGATGGAAACTATGGACTTTGGGTGATAATGATGTATCTGTATTGGTTCATTGATTATAACAAATGGCGCCAGATGTGGATGGTGGGGTTGGTTGTGCGTGCCTGCAGTGGGGTAGGGGTGTGCACAGGTGCAACCCCTGTACTCTGTGCTCAATTCTTCTGTGAGCCTAAAACTGCTCTCAGAAATAAAGTCTGTTAATTAAAAAGTGAAAAACCAAGTGCCAAGAGACTACAGAGTTTACTTTTTTACAATGAAGAAAACACAAAGCTTATAATTTTCTGCCTTCACAGAGCATTAGACAATTACAGGCTAAGAATCCCTGTTTTGCAACAAGGAGTGTTACTGAGGGATTCAACTAATGGGAAGGAAGAGTAATTCTCAGCGTGGGACCACTGTTTGTGTTGGAGCCAGTCAGTGGGGTAGAAACTGTCCTCGGCATTTGTTTATAAGAAACTGGGGCTCCGTATGTCTTTAGCTGAGCAGGGACTTGTCAGCCACCGTATTCTACTGAGTCCCTGGAATATTCCCGTGTACAGAAAGGTAAACAGCACAGAACTGGGGAACTTTCAGTACCTTTTGAAATCTGCAACACGGGGTATGCCAGGGCGTAGACAAGTGATTCTTGCTTGCACAGAATCCTGCCCCTGCAGGCTCAAGGCCAACTGCAAGTTGCTGCCCTGTTTTCTCCTGTCCACAGGTCTTGAGGCTGAAGGGACTGGTCACCTGAAGGCAAAGCTGTCTTTCCTCTTTGGTGTGACTATTCCCATTTTTTTTTCTTGACATAATTTCACACTTACAGAAAAGTTGCAAGAACAGTACAAAGAATTCCTTTATACTTTCACCCAGATTTCCCCAAATGTTAACATTATCACATTTGTTTATATCCCTCCCTTTCTCCCTCCCTTTCTTTCTCTACACACACTTTCCCCTCTACTGTCTGAGAATAAGTTGCAGACATGATACCCCTTCACCCCCAAATACTTCAGTGTGTATTTCCTAAAAACAAGGTCATTCTCTTAACCACAGTATCATTTTCAAGATCAGGAAAGGAACATTGATACAATACTATAATCTTCAGACAACATTCAGGCATTTCCAATTGTCCCAATGATGCCCATTATACAAAAGAAAATCTTGGATCATGCATTGCATTCAGTTGCCATATCTCTCTCTCTCCCTCTGCCCTCAGTACCAGATATATTTCATTAGTTATTCATTACAATATGAAAGGATTAGGAGGTGCTGGGCAAAGGTCATGGTTAGGAGTGTGGGGTCCACATTGACCCTCTTCCGTGGTACTTGCAACGCCGCTCATGTTTGAGCTCCTTGTAAGAACAGCAGCAGTCGAAAAGCATGTAAGCTGCCAGCACTGTAGAAACCCCAGCAATGCTCCCAAGGCTCCCTTTCTTCACGTTGACATACTTGTTGTAATACTGGTAGTAACCTCTTTGAAACACTCTGGCAGTGCATCAGTACCCAGCTTGGCAGCTCTCCTACTTTGACATCCATGAGCTTCTCCTTCAGTGGTAGGACTGACATCATCATAGAGTCTGGGGTGTCCCAGTCGTCATGTCTGTTTAGTCTACTGTAACTAGAACAGTTCCTCAGTCTTTCTTGCTTGTATATCATTGACTTTTTGAAGAGTACAAGGCAATTATTTTATGGGACTCCCCTTAATCTGGGTTTGTCTCTTGTTTCTTTGTAATTACATTGATATAATGCATTTTTGGTAGAAATAGCACAGAAATGTTATGTTCTTCTCAGTGCCTCATATCAGGAGGTCAACACTGGGGATGTGAATTTGACCACTGGGTTAAAGTGGTGTCTGCCAGATTTTTCTACTGAGGATCCTGCCAAGTCTATTTCTGTTGCAAGAAGTCCTCTAATAATACAAAGGAGGCAGCATGGAGAATGTTCACCAGTGAACTGCAAACAGTTTTTCAAAACTTGGCTTAAGGGACCTTTGTGTAGCATTCTCACTGCACACCCTTTTAGAGAATCAGAAGACTTTGCTTTCTGCCCTATTTCAGCATTTTGCTTGTTGGTATTCTCAAACACTGGCACCATGCCTGGCACAGAGTTGGTGTTTATAAATGGTGAATGAATGAATGACAGTGATAGGTTAGAGAAGTGGGTGGTTGAGGAGAGATGGAGGGGGGAAAGCCAAGATTATTGATAAATCTGACAACAGATTTATCAATAAGGAGCTTCTCTCCCTGGTACAGACAGTACCTGCATCTGGAGAGGAGGAAGGGTGGCAGCTTCCAGGGGTCTGGACTGGCTCCACCCCTCTTCAGGGAGCTAGGCAGTGTTTCAGGCCTGGAAAGCAGCTGGGTTATTACAGGCGATCTGGGTTTGTGTTCAGGTAAGATCCTGGAACACAGGTGGCAAACACAAGGCCCTCTGGCCAAATCTGTCCCTCCACCTGGTTTTATCTGGCCCAGCATCCTGTTTCTACCCTGCGGCAGTGCTGAGCTCTCACTTAAGGAGTAATTACATTTATACAGTCCTAAAACTACATTCAGCCCTTTGACGGCAACCGTGAGGCTGATGTAGTTTCCGGTGAAAATGAGTTTGACACCCCTGTCCTAGAGGTTCCCCTATTTAAGGGAGCCAGTTCCCAGGAGGAAGATAGGCACACAGAGAGGTGACATCCTTTGAAGAACAGCACACTCAGTACTGAGGTGGAGTTGGGGGAGGAGGGAAACATCTGGTCACTGAATGACTCGCCAAAGTGAGGAGTTACCTGTCTGAAGAATTCCAAGAGGAAAGGCTCACAAGAGCTCATCTGCTAACCACTCACCTGGCAATGTGAAGAGAAGTGCCTAAAAGTGAAAAGAAATCTTAGGCCAAATTCCATGGTGGTTATTTTGAGCAAGGAGCTAGTCAACAGAAAGGAGTTAGCAATTCAAATTAGATAGAACAATAGATTCTACAAAGGACACTTGGAGAAGCAAAAGGCAAAAATATCAGGACCAAATTTTAAATGGAAAAAGGCAATATCTAATTAGATCCAAACTGTGAAAATAAGTATTTAATCAATAGAAATAAGATAAGTAGACATAAGATAAACAGCCTTCTAAAAGGAAAGGTCTCATGTTAAAACGGAAAGCCCGTTTGCTCAGGAAGCTCATATTTCCTGTCCACTTTGTTTGCTTGGAAAACACAGTAGAGCAGACCATCTGGGGTAATTAGTTCTGGGGTAAAAATGTCAAAACCTGGGTAAACAAAGATTAGCACCAAAATAACAATAATAAAGAAGAACTGGGAACTAAAATAGAAACCAAGTTTCATTAAATTCAAAGGAATAGAATTCTGGACAAAATTCGGAAGAAGATTCTTTTTTATATTTTTAAAAAGTATTTTACTTATTTATTTTTAGAGAGAGGGGAGGTGAGGCAGGAGACAGCATAGGAAGAACTCTGAGACTGCAATACTGTCACTGGCCAGCAGTTAGCACCCTGGTTGCCAGGAAACGCCTTTTACCAATGAGGTAGAATAAAGAGTAAATCGAGGCAGGGAGGAGGAAGGAGACAAGTCTCACATGCTAACTCAGCAGTCCTGAGCCTGGTCTGATAATATTGCCAAGTGTTCCAACATCACAAGAAACACTATGTTAGCAAGAAAGAAGGGAAGTCCTTGAAATTCTATGTAACATTTCCACTATCTGGGAAAGAAAGCCTTGAAACTGTGCTTTCATCCCAAGGGTTGAATGTGGGAGAGGGTCCCTGGTGCCCAAAGAAAGAGCCCATAAAACAACTTGGGTTAATTGCCTACCTCTGGTCACTGTTTTATGAGGGAGTCCCTGATGCTTACAGAAAGAGCCTATAAATAACTTTGGAAAGTGCCCGAATTTTAATTAACTGCTTCCTGTCATGTATTTGTTTTACAACAAGATGAGCAAATGGGGTCTGGAGCAAGATAAGGATTTGGGCTAACAGACCCCCACACATACCTAAGTTTGGGCAGTCACATTCCCCCAGGAAAGCTGGCACCACATTTACCCGTTAATCAATGTGTACCTTTTCCCCTCCTATTCCACCAACTATATAAGTCCTGAGAACAAAGGACGCTCTCTCTCGGGGGCTCAGGGTGCTCTTGGCTCTTGGGCCATAGGGCCTCTGGCCACTTGGCCTCAGGCTGCCCAGGGGCTTGCCACCCTGGTCTTCAGCTGCTCTCGCTTTGCTCACCTTGCTTTGCCCTGAAACTTTGCCTTTCACCCCCTACTCTACCCAATCCTGTTCTCTTCCATGGGAATGGACCACTAATAAACTGATTACATACTACTAGATTTGCTGAAATGTAATTCTTTAGATGTGTTAGCAAGAAGAACCAGGTCTCTCCAGTCAACAGAGGGAGGGAGAAAGAGAGGGACAGAAGCATCAATATGTGAGAGATACATCAATTGGTTGCCTCGCACATACCTACTACTGGAGACGTGACCCTCAACCCAGGCATGTGCCCTGACTGGGAATTGAACTGGTGACCTTTGGTTCATAGGCTGGCACTCAGTCCACTGAACCACACCAGCCAGGGCCAGAAGATTCTAGGGGCAAATCTATTCTGCTATTGGTTAATTTTTTGAACAACAGAATCCTGGGAGGGCTTTTGCTCTTTTTTTTCTTTTTTTAATGTTTTTTAAAAAAATTGATACTGAGAGAGAGGGGGAGGGACTGGGAGGGAAAAAGAGAGGAGGGGAGAGAAAGAGAGACAGAGAAACATAAATTGGTTGTCTCCCATGTGCACCCTCATCAGAGGTCAAAACTGCAACCTTTTGGTGTATGGGAAGATGCTTCAAGCAACTGAGACATCAGGTCAGGGCAGGGCTCTTTCTCTTTTATATTTAAGAATATCTCGGACTTCCGGCCAAGATGGAGGCATAGGTAGACACACTGTGCCTCCTCGCACAACCAAGATAGAAACAACAACAATTTAGGAACAGAATAACAACCAGAACTGACAGAAAATTGAACTGTATGGAAGTCAGACACCCAAGGGGTCAAAATAGACACATTCATCCAAACCGGTAGGAGGGGCGGAGTCAGGCAGCCGGGCTGAGAGGTGTTGCACGGCACAGAAAGTGTTGGGACCGGGCATGTAAGACTGAAGTGGGCAGACCCTGTGCACAAAAGCTGCAGCAGGCAAACCCCAGCTGAAGGGTTGGCAACCCACAGCCCAGCGAGGCGGCGATTGTAAAGCAAGGCACTGAGTGCAACCCAGGATCCCAGTGCTGGGAAATAGAGCCTTGGGGCACTGACTGAAAACACCTGTGGGGAAATAGACTTCCAGGAAGTCCAGGAAGCTCAGAGAGTCCCAAACAAGTTGGACCCAAGGAGGAACACACCAAGGCACATCATCATTACATTAGCCAAGGTAAAAATGAAGGAGAGAATCCTAGAAGCAGCAAAAGATAAGGAGACAGTAACCTACAAAGGAGTTCCCATCAGACTGTCAGCTGATTTCTCAAAAGAGACCTTACAGGCAAGAAGGGGCTAGAAAGAAGTATTCCAAGTCATGAAAGGCAAGGACCTACATCCCAGATTGCTCTATCCAGCAAAGCTTTCATTTAGAATGGAAGGGCAGATCAAGTGCTTCTCAGATAAGGTCAAGTTAAAGGAGTTAATCATCACCAAACCCTTGTTTTATGAAATGTTAAAGGGACTTATCTAAAAAAAAGAAGATAAAAACTATGAACAGTAAAATGACAGCACAATCACAGTTATTAACAACCAAACCTAAAACAAAAACAAAAACAAACTAAGCAAACAACTAGAACAGGAACAGAACCACAGAAATGGAGAACACATAGAGGGTTATCAACAGGGGAGTGGGAGGAAGAGAGAGGGAGAAAAGGTACAGAGAATAAGTGGCATAGATGGCAGGTAGAAAATAGACAGGGGGAAGGCAAGAATAGTATGGGAAATGTGGAAGCTGAAAAACTTATGATACATGGACATGAACTAAAGGGGGGCAATGTGAGTGGGGGAGGGTGTGCAGGGTGGAGGGGGATGAAGAGGGGGTAATGGGACAACTGTAATAGCATAATCAATAGAATATATTTTAAAAAATTGTAAGTAAGTTTAATTCTGCCTGTCTTCTCCTGGAGCCTGACTCAGCTGTGCTAATACATGACTGTGCTAAAATAACTGATGAAGTGTATTCTAGCAGAATTGATTTACAGGACCATCCTTTAGAAGAAGCAGACTGGACTCCCTATACAGATGGAAGCAGTTATATGGACACAGGAAGCAGAAAGGCTGAGTATGCAGTCATGACTCTTGAAGGAGTGATGGAGGTCAAGACCTTGCTGCCAGGAACCTCTGCTCAGAAAGCTGAACTGATTGCATTGATGAGGGTACTGGAATTGTTGCATGGAAAGGGAGTGATTTGTGTATGACTCAAGGTAAGCTTTCCTGATTTTGCATGCACATGGTTTCACCTGGGGAGAAAAAGAACTGTTAACCTCCAAATAAAGAGGAGATTAAGCATGCAGCAGAAATTTTAAAATTATTAGAGGCTGTTCAGGTACCTTTACAGGTGGCAGTTACGCACTGCCCAGGGCATCAGAAAGAGGACACTAAAGTGGCTAGAGGAAGCAGTCTGGCTGGACAGGCAGCAAAAGAGGCTGCTAAAGGAATGTTTATAATGCCCTTGGTACCTGTTATGGACTTGTCAAAATTTGACCCTGAATATTCGACTGCAGACTTAGAGAAAGCTAAGGACTGGGGTTTTGGTGAAGAAGGTCCTGATAGCGGATGGAAAAAAATAATAAGAAAGGAGCTATACTGTTGTCCTGAACATTTAGTAGAGCCAGTCATGAAGCATTTGCATGAGGCCACACACTGTGGAAGAGACTCATTAACCACCTATGTCAAACTGTGGCTCACAGGTCCTGGAGTTTCTAAAGCCATAAGAAAAGTAATTGCTAGATGTGTTATGTGCCAGAAGAGCAACCCCAAGACAGATCCCCAACAAAGGAGAGAAGGAAAGCAGTACCAAGGACAGTGTCCACTTGAGGACTGGCAAATAGACTTTACTCAGATGCCAAGGGTCTGAGAGTGGAAATATTTGTTAACCTTTGTTGACACCTTTTTCAGTATGAATAGAAGCTTATTCTACTAGAATGGAGAAATCCTTGGAGGCAGTGAAAGCTTTACTGAAGGAAATAATCCCTCACTTTGGCCTCTCAGGCAGCATCCAGAGTGATAATGGACCTGCTTTTATTTAAAAAAAAAATTACACAGCAGGTTAGTAAATTTCAGGAGTCAAGTGGAGACTCCATATGGCATGGAGACCTCAGGCTTCTGGGAAGTAGAGAAGATTAATCACATTAAAGAAAAATGTAGCCAAGTTGTGTCAAGAAGCTCATCTCCATCGGAATCAAGCTTTGCCTATTGCCCTGCTCAGGGTCAGGGTGGCTCCTCAAAGTGGGATTCAGTTGAGTCCCTGTGAAATTGTTTACAGTTGGCCATTTCAGGTCATAATTGGGATGGGAGATATGTATATAGATAAAAAAACTGAAGGTAAAGAAATATGTACAACATTTAAGTCAGACCTTAGCTGTGATGAATGGCCATGCTTGTATTAGAGACTTTTCTCTCCCACAGGTTTGCTGCATTCCTTTGAGCCTGCAGACAAGAGGCCACTCAAGATTTGGGTGACAGCATCTCCAAAAACCCAACTAGGAGGAAAGTGGACTGGACCTTGGGACATACTCCTCACCACCCCCACCATGGTGAAACTCATCTTTGAAAACAATGATTTATGTTCTTTTCTTTACCACTTGTTTAATCCCTTGTTATGGATAACTTATTCCTTTCAAAGAAGATGAAAATATTTCAATATATTTAGCAAAATTTTTTCTGAATATTTCTGACTTTTGCTTTGCAGGAGGAACTTATGTTGGACAAACTTTCACTTCATATCTTATAGGTGTCTGTACTCCTTTGGAAAACCTTAGAAATTATACTGTGTTTAAACATACTGAAAAGAAAATGACTTACTCTGATATTTATAATTGGGGACAAGTGTTGACTATAAAGGACAGGGAAATGTTTTCCTTTAAGGTCACTAATGTACCCCAGCTAGAGAGTGTGCAACTTTTGTCAACTGTACTAAAACTGTCTTGTGTTCTCAGCAGGTGTGAAAATGAATTTCACCACCACCACTGATGTATCTTGTACTTATGCTCCTGTTAAACTGCCCACAGGATGGTTTCTGATATGTGAAATGTCTATTCCTGTGTTCCAGCAAACAGCTCTGGGGGACCATACTCTCTGGCAAGACTGATGGTGTTTATGCCTCAGAAGCCCCACTTGACCTGGGTTCGATGGGATCTCTCCTTTACACCCAATTGTATCAGTGACTTACACCTTTTAGCCCTGCTGAATATGTGTCTCTAACTATATTTGTAATGCCAACCATGGTAACTTATTTGAATGTAGAAATAAGCAGATTAGCCTGTGCTGTGGCAAAAGCTTTGAATGCCACCTTGCAAGCCATCAATGCCATTAGTCAAGATCTAGGGCAAGTCAGATAAGCAGTGCTGGATAATCATGCAGCTATAGGCTATCTTCTTTTAAGGCATAATCATGGATGTGAAAAATTTAAAGGACTCTGCTGTTTTAACTTAACTGATAGTTCATAGCTCATAGAACAAAAAGTAAAGCAAGTAAATGATGTAGTGTCCAATGTAAAACACAGAGATTCTTTAGTATTTTTTAATGTATTTTATTGATTATGCTATTAGTTTTCCCATTACCCCCTCTTCATTCCCCTCCACCCTGAACACCCTCTCCTACCCACATTCCCCCCTTTAGTTCATGTCCATGTGTCATAAGTTCTTTAGCTTCTACATCCCTCACCCGGCCCGACTCTGCCCCTCCTACAGGTCTGGATGAATGTGTCTAATTTTAACTCCTTGGGTGTCCGACTTACATACAGTTCAATTTTCTGTCAGTTCTGGTTGTTATTTTGTTTCTATATTGTTGTTGTCCCTATCTTGGTTGTGCGAGGAGGCACGGTGCGTCTACCTATGCCTCCATCTTGGCTGGAAGTCAGATTCTTTAGTATTGACTTGTCTATACTAACCTCCTGGCTGCCTAGTATACCTGGTCTTCAAGAGACATTTATTGTTTTTATCCTTGTCATTTTCTTGTGTCATAGCTTGTTGTTGCTTACAATGTGCCTCCTTATGTAGGTCTGCAATTAGGTGTGTATTCCTAACCACCCCCTCCCCCCACTGGGCAGTCCGACGCTAGGTTTTGATCTCATAGAAATGAGATAGTTTAATACTAATGGTGAGGAATGATAGGGGACTCAAAACTTGGAAAATTCAGCTTAAGGAAAAAAGTTATAAGTCTAGCAAGTAATGTGTATATTAAAGCTTTTGTTTCAAAAACTACAGCTAAGGCCCATCCTGGCTCCTGGGAAAACAGCCAACCTCCTGGGGCACTGCTAGAGATTACCGCCTGGGGACAACTGGAGGCATCCGGGCCTTTGTGTCCCAGGGAGAGACAGACAACCACCCTCCCCTGGGAACAGCTAACTGCCCAGGACAGGAATGTTGCAGCTTCTGAATCTCAAAGCCCTCACTGTACCTTATTTATCCCCTCTGCCCTCCACTGTTATAAAAGTTCTGGCCTGGAAAGAAAAGACAAGATGGTCTGTTAGGGTATGAACCCAACATCTTCTCATATTGCCGGTTATCTGAATAAAGTGCCCATACAGATTCAATCGCTGTCATTGCTTATTGGGCTTGGTAGTGACAGGTAGCCTGAATGCCGGTGTCTTTTCTGGTTACACTCCCACTCTCAGTGCTAACTAATGACATTCCAATGCTCAGCCTCAAAAACCCACTGGGAACAGAATCTCAGAAACATCAGAAGAAAATGTTCCTTCTTCTCTTAGAGTTTCGGAAAAGCAGATTCTACTCCATAACATAAAGCTAGTTCTGATGATGTGATAAATGGAGAACTTTCACTAAAGCACCAATCTCTGAGTCTCCCATCTTCTCTCACCTTCCCAGAAGTGGGGACATGGCCCTGAGGAGGGGCTCAGGTGCTGGGGTTCTAGGAGAAGCAGGAAACACAAAAGTACAGGAGGTCAGTTTCCACATTATGCAGAGTTATTTCTGGAAGAGAATTTTAATATGAGCTGTTCAATCGTCTCTCATTTTTTGAGGAGAAAACCAAGTCCTCAAAAGAGTAAGCGACTACGGCAGGGCCTAGTTTAATGGAGAGCCTGAGTTTCTTTCCACCACTCACAGAAAACAAGTACTACTGGAAAATTCATGTGCCAAGAACGGAGGCCACAATATCAAAGTTGCAAAGGCAGTTGGGACCAAACTCTGTCCCAGCTGGATATCAGGTGTGGAGTTAGGGTTCAGTTGTTTTCCTGTGAGCAATGGAAGCCACGTGAAATTCCTGAGCAGGGAAGGTGGTCACAAGCGCTAACTCTGGACTTAGAGAGACTTAGATTTGAATCTGGGGCTAGTTAGTAAACTTTCCGAACATCATTTCCTCCTCTATAAAAAAGGGACATTAATTCCTTAACTTACTTCACCTATTTAAATTTAAATTCTTCAGCTTCAAACCATTTACAATTGTAGGGATTAAATAGCCTCAGGAATTTAAAGCATTTAGCACTGTAATAAATCAGGATTCAATAGTGTTAACTATTATTTTGAGCGCAGTTTTACTTCCAGAAGATTTATAAGCAGGTTTTTCCCAGTTGAGCAAGGTAACAAGGACCTGACCTGGGAGAATGAAGAGATATAATAGATTTAAGAAACTTTTCAGAGTTAGTGTATCACTTATCTATTACATAACAAATCACCTCCAAACTTAGTAACTTAAAACATCAATCACTTATCCTTCTCATGAATCTGTGATTCAGCCAGGGCTTATCTCTAGTCCACACAGCATCATCTGGCTGTTGGCTAACAGTTTAGACAGGGCTGAGGGCTTGGGCCTTGGTTCCTCTCCGTGTGGCCCCTTCACAGGCTGTGTTGGGTTCCTCATAGCATGGTGGTGGTGTTCCAAGAGTGGGCATTCCAAGACTGTAAGTGGGTATATTTGTGATTTAGGCTCAGGAGGTAAACATCATTACTACTTCTGTACTCTGTTGGTCAAGGCAGGAACAAAGGTCAACCTAGGTTCAAGGAAAGGTGATTGAAAACCCCATCTCCTGATGGGACTCCAGAAGAGCATGTGTTAGAGACATAGGGCACATCCTTGTCTGAAAAGTGTAATCTGCCACTGGTAAGTATGGCATGGTTTAGTAAATGATTGGCTATGGGCAGTAAGGGAGAATGAGGCCCTGAGGATGGCTGAGGTTCCTGGCTGCGGTGACTCCATGGTTCTGCTCAAAGAATTGGGAAACACAGAAGTAAGGGTCTTGTTAAAGTATTTAAACAAGGAAGCCCTTAGACCGAGGGGGCTCTAGTGCCTTGGTAGCCTACATAAGCAAGGAAGTCAATGGACTCGAATCCGAGAAAATAAAATTTAGGAACAACCAATCACAAATAGCTCATGAGCCTTTCCAATCAAATAATGTATTTGCTTTGCTTCCACAGCTTCTCTGTAAAACCTGCCCCCAGCTCCCATTGGTGGAGTGCTCCTAACCACCGGCAGTTTGGCACCGTCCCGCCACCTGAAGCAATGTTTGCCCAGATAAACTCTTCAATACTTTTAATGTGCTTCAGGTTACCTTTTAACAGTATGTTCGCAGTCATTATTGGCACTCAGAAGCCCGTAAATAGTTAGAAGGTTGGGGCTTGGCAGAGGGTTAAGGGAGTCTTTCACCAAAAAAAGTCTTTCTGTTGAAACAGCTAGAAGAAATGGTTAAGGATGAGAAAGGGAGAAAAAGATTCTTGTAAAACATTATCTCAGTAGAGGGAGGAGGGAGTGGCAGTAAGAGAGGAATGAATGAGTGGCCATAAGTAGAAGAAAAACACTCAAGTTTGGTTTTATGGAAACCAAAAAGGGGGTGAGGTGGGGGTTGCAGTGCATTTAACATCACAAAACTGTCAAGCTGGATTAGGACCGAGAAAAGGCCACTGGGCCATTGGATTTAACAAATGGGGTGGCTGGCAACCTTTCAGAGAGCAATGCATAGAATGTACTACCTAGCGTTTGTGTAGCCCTTTGGAGTTTTTAAAACACTTTCACACATGGGATGGAAAGTCCTACTAAAAAATAAATGTATTATTTCTTCGCTATTAATCTCAGAAGCTAATGGATTAAACACTTAAATGTAAGACCTGGGATGATAAAACTCTGGGAAGAAAACATAGGAGAAAAGCTTCATGACATGATTTCTTGGGTATGACACCAAAAGCACAGATAACAAAAGCAAAAATAGACAAGTGGGATGATAGCGAACTAAAAAGTTTCTTCACAGCAAAGGAAACAGTGAACAGAGTGAAAAGACAACCTATGGAATAGGAGAAAATATTTGCAAATGATATAGTTGATAAGGGATTAATATCCAACATATATAAAGAACATCTTCAGCTAAATATCAAAACAAAACAAAAGAACAGATCAATTAAAACTGGACAAAGGACTTGAATGGATATTTCTCAAAATCACTAGTCACCAGGGAAATGCAAATTAAACCACAGTGAGATATCACCTCCTACTTGTTAGGAATGCCATTATCAAGAACAAATGAACAAAGATAACAGTGTTGGCAAAGATGTGGAGAAACTGGAATTTGGGTGCACTGTTGGTGGGAATGTAAAAGGATGCAGCTGCTATTGCAAACAACCTGGAGGTTCCTCAGAAAAATTAAAAATAGAATTACCATATAATCCAGCAACCCTACTTCGTATATTTATCCAAAAAAATTGGAATCAGGATCTAAAAAGATATTTGCATACCCATGTTCACTGCAGCATTATTCACAATAGTTGGTATGTAGAAACAACCTAAGTGTCCACTGAAGGATGAATGATAAAGAAAATGTGTTGTGTGCATGTAATGGAATGTTATTCAGTCTTTAAAAAGGAACTCCTGTCATATGGATGAAAGTTGAGGACGTCATGTTAAATGAAATAAGCCAGTCACTGAATGACAAGTGCTGCATGATTCCATTTTGTAAGGTACATAAATAGTCAAACACATAGAAGTGGAGCATAGAACGGTGGTTGCCAGGTGCTGGGGGGTGGGAAACAAGGAGTTGTAATTCAATGGGTATAAAGTTTCAGTTACACAAGATATTTAAACTCTAGAGCTCTACCATTCATTTTGCTAGTAATTAACAATGTTGTATTGCACACTTAAAAATTGTTAAGAGGGTGATTCTTACGTTTGTTCTTACCATAGTTAAAAAAAATGAAAGCAGAAATGAGTTTGAAGACCAGAGTAGTTCTTTCCACTGCTTTCCTGAACTCTAGGAGCAGATGGAGAACTGCCAGCAGTGCACTCAACCTTGAAGGGCAGACAGCGTCCTAACCTGGGGCTCCAGGGCTGGAATGTGGCTGTGCATGTGAGCAGGCAGGGAGGGACTATGGCCCAAGGGCATTGCATTGAACCTTGTGCAATGGCAGAAGTCAGGATGGTGGGCCCAGGCCAGCAGGGATCCAGATTAAGACTTGCCCAGTTTGGCTGCTGTGCTGACAGCTCTCTTTCTTGTTTTCTGGAGGAAAAGGCTTGGCTGGTCATTCTCCATGGAAACTGAACTCTGTGAAACTTCCCTAATGAAGGGAAAAGTGCCCTTCCCCCATGCCCATAAAAACCCTAATAAATCTCACAGCTCTATGAAGTGTGGTTTATTAGCATCCCCATTTTACAGATGAGCTTTGAGTTTGTGGGACTTGTTCAAGGTTGCATATCTAGATTATATGCAGAGGCAGAGATTGAGCCCCATGTAAGAAAAATTCTACGGGATCCTCAATTCACTCAAGTAAGATCTTGTTTAGCCTCCTCTCCATTTATTTTTCCTAGTAAAACTGAGTTCTATGGGCCTTGTAACAGAATTCTAAAGATCCACCTTATAAAAAAACACAAATGGGACTTCTGGCCAAGATGGAAACATAGGTAGATGCACTGTACCCCCTCGCACAACCAAGATAGGGACAGCAACACTATAGAAACAAGATAACAACTAGAAATAACAGAAAATTGAAGTGCCGGGCAGTCCTACAACCAGTGAGTTGAAAATAGACTCAACCAGACCGGTAGGAGGGGCGGAGTCGGGCCGGGTGAGGGACGCGGAGCAGAGACCTGAGCAACCAGAGACCTGAGCAACCAGGGATGCGCGCATGTCCCCAGCAGGCAGACCCTGGGCGCACAAACCGGCAGCAGGCAGACTCTGGGCGCACAAGTGTCAGTGACTGGCGGGCCAGGCTGGGAGGTGGCGACCGGCAGACCCAGCGAGGCGGCCATTGTGAAGCGGGGCACTGCGCGCAGCTCAGGACCTCAGCGCCGGGAAATAGAGCTTTGGGGCACTGACTGAAAAGGAAGGTCCCACAGGTGCACGGGCCCACCCACACCGGAATTGGTGCCAGAGGGGCCCGGTTGGCTTGTGGAAAGCGGCGGAAGGTTCTCAGGTTCTACAGAGAGCAGAGCAAGCGCCATTGTTCCTTCCCAGACCCCGCCGCCATATACAGCGTCACA
>CM052545.1:62772716-62799324 GCA_028533065.1 Trachops cirrhosus | reverse complement strand
TCCTGGACTTCCTGGAAGTCTATTTTGTTTGCCAGATTGGGGAAGTTCTCCTTTATTATTTGTCCAAATAACTTTCCCACTTGTTCTTCCTCTTCCCCTTCTGGCACCCCTATAATTTGGATGTTGGAACGTTTCAAGATGTCCTGGAGGTTCCTAAGCCTCTGCTCATTTTTTTGAATTCTTGTTTCTTCATTCTTTTCTGTTTGGTTGTTTCTTTCCTCCTTCTGGTCCACTCCATTGATTTGAGTCCCAGTCTTCTTCCCATCACTATTGGTTCCCTGTGCATTTTCCTTCGTTTCACTTAGCGTAGCCTTCATTTTTTCATCTAATTTGCGATCAAAATCAACCAATTCTGTGAGCATCCTGATCACCAGTGCTTTGAACTGTGCATCTGATAGGTTGACTATCTCTTGGTCGCTTAGATGTATTGGTTCTGGAGCTTTGATCTGTTCTTCCGTTTGAGCCATTTTTGGGGAGGAGGTGTCTGGTCGCGCCTGTTATGTATGAGGGGCAGAGCCTTAGGTGTTCACCAGGGCGGGGCAACCTAGTGGCTGGGTTTTGACCCTGTTTGTGGGGGCGGGGTCAGAGAGGGAACAATGCACTTGCTCCACTCTCGTAATTCAGTCCCTTCCGCTTCTTCCCACAAGCAGATTGGGCCCTTCTGGTGCTGGCTCCCGGGTGGGTGGTCTTGTGTACGTTCTAGAACCCTGTGGTTCTCTCCAACGAACTCTCCTGTGAGGCTGGGAGTCTCTCCCAGCACCTCAACCCCCACAAGTATTTTCAGTGGGTGCTTTTAGGCTTTGTTTCCCAGCGCTGGGGCCCTGGGTTGCGTGGTGCACAGTCTGTCTTGCTACCCATTTTTGCTGGGTTTATCTGCACGTGAATCTGTGTCCATGGTCAGCCAGTGGCCTTGCGCACCCCACTGGGTCTGCCCGTTTCCACCCCACGCCTGGGGTCTGCCAGCCACCGCCTGCATGCCTGGGACCACCAACTACTGCTTTTTCCTTCTGAGACCCCTCTCCGCTGGCCACCGACTCTGCCCCTCTTATTGGTCTGGATGAGTGGTTGTCAGACTTGAGTACAGTTCAATTTTCTGTCAGATCTGGTTGGTTGTTTTTTTTTTTTTTGTTTCTAAATTTTTGTTGTCCTTAATTTTGGTTGTGCAAGGAGGCACTGTGTGTCTACCTATGCCTCCATCTTGGCCGGAAATCAGACTTACCTAGATTCTTTAATCCACTAAATAGCCTTATGATGCTGGTATTATCCCCATTTTACAGATGGGGACACTGAGCCACAGAGAAGTGAGAGGAACTTCAGCAAAGTTATACAGAACCCATAGGTTATAGATAAACCTATGCAGGCTGGCCTCCTAGTCCCTTCTGGTAGCTCTGTATATGATCCCAATTTGTGGGAACCCATTAGGTCAAGTTAAAGAGTGAGAAGCTATATCCTTGAGGGCCCAGAGTAGAGTCAGTAAAGACCATGTGTTTTCATGATTTAAAATAGTCACAGATTTTATTTGTATTTCAAAAATCCAGTGAGAATGCCTCTGCAATTTGTTTCAAGAAATGTTTATGGAGCATCTTTCACGAGCTTGCTCTGAACTGGACACTGGAGCTACACAATGAATTTAGTTTCTGCTTCCAGCAAGCTCATTGTCTAAGATCAGAGATAAACAAAATCAACAAGCACAGGGTTCCAGGAAAAGCACTGGCTGAGCCTGGCTTCCCTTGTTGCTTCCGTGCTTGTGCTTCAGGAACAGAAGAAAGCTCTGGGGTCAGGGATGAAGTCACCTTGACTGAATTTGGAAGGATGTAAAATTAGCTCCATGAGACAGTGGGAATAGCTTGAGGGAAGGCATGGAGGTGTGAAGCAGCATGACACATTGTCTCCAGGAGCCAGCTCCTTATGGCTGGAGTGAGGCATTCAGAGACGCCTACAAGGCTCGGGGTTGAGCTGAGTTTAACTTGGACGCATAGGGCCAGAAGGAGCTGATGAAGGCTCCTGCTGTCCTACCTTGGCTTCCTTTCTGGTTCCCTTCTTATTGTCCTTGCTAGTTTCCTTAACCCTCTCTTTATCAGGTCTTCCCATCATCTTCCTCTCTTCTCACAGGGCTTCATGTTTCTCTAGCATCCCCATTATTTCTGCTGTCACCCTTCCCTCTCAGTCTTCCTTATCCCCTCCCTTCATCCATCACTGAGTCATCAAAATCAAACCTTCAGCTCACCATTTGCACAGCATGACCACTTTATACAGTGTTAAGATTACTTGGGTACAAATTGTACACACAGATGCAAATCCCTGGTAGCTTAGTTATAGAGTCCGTTTATCTTTACAAGTGTCTTTTGGGTATTTAACTCTATCCTGCACCATCCTCTGGCCACCTAGCTTGGCTGCCCTCTCTTTCCCTCTTCTTTACATTCCTCTTACATAATTAGAAAAGGGGTCCTTTAAACTGGCTTTTTTTGGGTCATTTTGAAGCTGATCTTGCCCTGACCAGGTGGCTCAGTTGGTCGGGCATCACCCTGCAGAGTGAAAGGTCACCAGTTTGATTCCCAGTCAGGTCAGATGCCTGGGTTTGTTGTGGGTTTGGTCCCTGGTCAGAACACATAGGAGAAGTAATTAATTGATATTTCTCTCCTCTTTCTCCCTCCGGTCCCCTCTCTTTAAACATAAATAAAATTTAAAAGAAGAAGAAGAAGCTGTTCTTTGTAAAATTACAAGACACACCAAAGCAGGAATTATCCAGATTCCATGCTTACATTCCTGGACTAAACTTCTTTTCTAGATACCAAACCATCACATTTATTTGTTCATTCATTTGTTCATTCATTTACTCATGAATTCTTCAAATATTTATCCAGCTTTTATTCTTTTTTTTTTTGTAAGAGAATAAAGTTTTTATTCACTCTCCAAGAAAGGAGAGGGACTTGGCGTGGAGAGATACACCAGCCCCAGCTTTTATTCTTCACTAAATTTTATGCCACGTACTTGGTGTGATCTTACCAAGACCAGAAGGATCTAGCCTCTCATTAAGGAGTACATTGTCTAGGAGGCGATGGACTTGTCAACAAGTACACATGATTAAGTGTCTTGGGAAGATGATGGGATGGGGTCATTTTTTAAATTTATAAATAAAAAAGATTTTATTTATTTTTAGAGTTGGGAATGGAGGGAGAGAAAGAAGGATATGTGAAAGACATTGACTGGTTGCCTGTCTCATCCCTAACAGGGGACCTGGCCTACAACTCAGGAATGTGCTCTGATCTGGGAATCGAAACAGCGACCCTTCAGTTTGTGGGACAGTGCCCATCCCACTGAGCTTCACCAGTCAGGGCTGGGATGAGGTCAATTCTAACGGAGCTAGGGGGCTGGGAAGTCTTCATAGATAATCCTAGAACTGTTTTTGGAAAGCTAGGTAGGAGCTGCCTAGGTAGACAAGGGGGGAAGTGCATTCAGGTACAGGGAGCTGCTCAAGCAAGGCCGAGAGGCCCGCACCATCACTGCTTGCTGGAACTGCAAATAGTTTGTGCGCAGAATTACCGGATTTTGCTGTGTATAATGCACTCCCAAGTACAATGCGTTCATGTTTTTGGCCCAAACTTTCAGGAAAAAAATCTTTTGTTTTAATTGCTTAATTCAATTTATTTATTTCTATTTAGAAACAAAACTGATTACTGTATTCCAAGGTATTATTTTGCATACGGATATCGTTATTGCTTTCTGGAGTTACACTTTTTAAAAAAAGATTTTATTTATTTATTTTTAGGGAGGAGAAGAGGGGGAGCAACATCACTGTGGTTGCCTCTCACATGCCCCCTACTGGGGACCTGGCCCACGAAACCCAGGCATATGCCATGACTGGGAGTTGAACTTGTGACCTTTCGGTTCATAGGCCAGCATTCAATCCCCTGAGCCACACCAGCCTGGGCTAGAGTTACACTTTTAACACATAAGCACGACTAAAAGAAATAAAAACATTTATATAGATACAGAATTAGTACTACCCATGTGTAATGCACATCCTTATTTTTACCTCAAAAATTTTGGCAAAATGCGCAATATACACAGCAAAATATGGTAGTTGCATTCATTTGTCTTGGTTAGAGGAGGATAAAGGAAAGTGAGGAATTGTGAGGATGGGGCAAATTTGTTTATTTTGTACCAAAAAAGGACATTTGGACTGACAAGTTGGTGAAAGGGAGAAGTAAAAATAGTAGCAGTGCTGTTCTTGTTATCTGCAGGCTTCGCTGAGGGGAGAGGTCATAAGACTGTATCTGAGGGCCCAGAGGTCTCTCGTGTGCTTGCCCAGGCTCCCGGCAACCCTGGCCCAGGGCCCGCCAGCAATGTATGGCTTGGCAGTCCTGGACTGTGCAAATATGCATATATATTAGAGGTAAAGTTTATTTTGATATGTTAAATAAAAAATGTTAACTTCCACAGCTGAAAGTTTTTTTTTTTTTTTTAAGGGGCCATTGCTAGTGGGAAAGCCAGCACATCCACAGTCGTGGAGCTGATGTGTTGTTTAAATATCAGGTAGAGGGGAGAAAGGGGGAAGTTGTTCTGAAAGAATTTACATTGGCTACAGATAAGGTGGGTGGGATAAGGTGAAGTGAGGGCAGCAGTTGGAAAAGTTCGTGTGTAAGCAAGGAGTGGAGGCTCCTGGGGGGTGGCGGTGCCTGGTGGAAATAGCCACCTGGAAGTCAATTCGAAGTTCCACCATACACTCTGGAACAGAAGCAGTCTTTTGTTGCTTTGCCCCGACACTGGGTAACCCCTTCTTGTCTCCACCCTCCCTCCACTCTGGTGTAATTTAATTTAGGATGTCTCAGAATTTTCTCTTTGTTGGATGGGAGGTGGCCATGGTGTTTGGGGGAGAGAAGAGTAAGAGTTTACACTTAATCACAGGCTCCCACCCATCTGTCTGTGTATCTATTTAATTGTATTTTTCTGTAGTACCTGACTCCAGGATGGTTGCTTAAAGCAAAAGATTTTATTTGAAAAAGGAAAGGAAGGGTAGAGAAGAATCAAAATAAGCATATTAAATGTTATGGCCCAAGAAATCAACATGAACACTGAGAGTATTAAACTTTTTGCCTTCCTTCCTGGGGTGCATGTTAAGCATCAGATGTCACACCTCTAACCAGACAAACCAGCCCTGCTGAGCCAGCAGCTGACACTGGAGCCAAAGGACAAGCCGTCTGGCAGCTCCCAAGTCTTCCTGGAGCCACTCCTCACCAGACGATAGGTGTGTGCACTGAAGGTATCTTTAGCTTCTAATATAGTTTTTCAGTTTAATTTTTAACCCAGTAAGTAATATGTTTACTGGGTTCAAAAATCAAAAAATGTTAAAGGTAAAGGGAAAATTCCCCCTCTCATTTCATCATTTTCTCATTCCCTTCCACCATTAATCACTATTATTAGTTTTTTTGGTGTATTTTCCCTATTTCTTTGTGCATACAAAGCACATAGCACATAGGAAAGCACATAGGAAAGTAAATTCTTATTTCCCCACTTTCTACACAAATCAAGGTACCTGATCTGATACCAGTGTTCCACACCTGCTTTTTCCCATCAGCCACCATATCTTGGAGACTTTCGGAGTCAGCATGTAGACGCCTTCCTTGTTCTTTTTACAATACAATAGTCCCTGCACCTTCAGTTTTACAACCAGTCCCCACTGATTGGCACGTAGATTTCCCCAGTCCTTTGTTATGACGAACCACACTGTGGTTACTCAACAGTGCGCAGAGGTCCATGCCCATAGATGCAAGCATTTATGTGGAATGCATTTCTAGAACAGAAATTGCTGGGTCAAAGTGGAAATTTTGATAGATAATGTCAAATTTGCTGTCCTAGCGGTTTTACCAATATACATTCCCATTACCTCACCTGCTTCCCCTCAACTCTGTCAGCAGAGTGGGTTTTGAAACTTTCAGGGTTTGACAAGCTCATAGGTGAACAATTAGTTTTTTAAAAAACTAATAGGTATGCCAGCAGAATTTTAATTTGTATTCCCTTCACAAGTGTGGCTCAGTAAAGGTTTAAGAGCCGTTTGTATTTGTATCTTCAAGTCATCTTCCCCATCTAAAATGAATTGTCTTAAAAGTCCAAGCCCAGAGCTCCCCACCTGCATTTGCAATGTCTCTGGAATCTTTGAGAAAATATATGCCTTTATTTAAAAAATAGTTTTTGACATTCTTTGAAAATAAAAGAAGTGCCATCTATAAGTCACTGCTGAGTAATACGAAAACACTATAGGTATTTTGAAATTAATTTTTGACAAACAACAGAATCTGAAAAGACTAAAATCAGGTCCCAAGAAATTCACGGCACTGTTTAAAGCAGCCTGGCTGAGGTTAAAACAGACTCATGAGAGTCTTTGTAAAGTTAACATTTTTATTCCCATTGTAAATATTTCCCCCATGAATCCACCTGTATCCCCCCAGTAGCACTTACGCTCTTCTCTAGTGTTGAAAAGAGGATGAAGAGATCCACTGTGCTTTAAATCCACCCTCCCGCGTCCCAAATAGTCCCTGCAGCATGGACCCCACTCCCTAATGGTTCCCAAATGACAACCACCTCGGGAGTTTGGGAACTAGACAAGAGATGGAGTGCTATTTCTTTCCTGCAGGTAGCACACTGCCTGCCGAGAGGTACAGGTTGTGGAGGGCTCAGCTGTTGGCTCACCTGGACTGCTAACAACCACCTATTTGAAAGAATAGCTGGAGGGTTTTTTTGTTTGTTTTTAACCCTAAGGTTAGTTTAAGACAATGACCCACTGACTTAGGGGCCTTAGTAAACATAAAATAGTTGTTCCTGAATGACTTGCTCCCACTGGTCCTCATCAAGCGCCCCCAGCACAGTCTAGGGTGGGGTCCCCGGGTGAGGAGGCCTTGCCCAGTGTATGACAGCACCTGGGTTTCGGGGTTTATGGAGACAGTAGTATCCCTGACAAGCACAGCTGTTTTCTTCCCCACCCTTCCTTACCCAGCCCTGCCTGAGAAGCCACCTCAGAAACTGGCCCAGCTGGTGTGGCCTCTAATGAGTGGTTGGGTCATGGGGAGGAGGACTGGGGCTGGGAGAGAGGCGGGAGCCCCCAGGGGTTAATTTGCCCACATAGTTCTCAGCTGATTCAAGTCTCGACCAGTAGGCTTCTCCTGGACTCCCTGCCTTCCAATCCATCCTTGACAAGCCAGACAAAGTTTGGACCATTCCTTGGGCCTGGGAGGCTTGGGGAGAACTCTGGCTGTGTTTGTGGGTCATTCTGCTGGCTTTGTCCTCTGTCAACAAACCCCTGTGGCCTGAAGTGACCTCAGCTCCCCGGGAAGACCCTTTTCTATTACTTCCTCCAGAAGTCCTGGGCCACAGCTCTGAGATCAGCACCTTTGAGGAAGTACCCCTTCCAGGCTGGCAATTTGGGGGTGGGAAGGATTTGGGGGCAGGAAGGACTTAGGGGTGGAAGGATGCACAGTGGCCCAGCTGTGAGGGTCATGGATGGGTGCTGAAATTCTGAGAAACACATGTGCTTTTGGCCCTTGTGCCACCCCTTCTGTTTGTGAGAACAAACTAGAGAATCCTGAGTGGGCATTCTGATCCAGAGGAGTCCTGCCATTGGGCCCCCACCCAGCAGAATTCCTAGTGCCCACAAGGGAGCCCCACCTGGCTTCAGGTAGGTCACCTGGCAGATAAGGACTACACTTCAGGGCTGGCAACCCCCAACACAGGAATGGGCAACTACCCATCTTCCCACCTTGCTCAGTTCTAGCCTAGAGGTAGGGGGAAGTATCTGCTGAGGCTACATGGGGTGGTGGGTGGCACAGCTATTGTTTCTGAGGAGCAGCTTCCTCCACATTTTTGACCCTGGCCTAGAGTCTGGAGTTTCCATCTCAGTCTAGAGCTCAGGTACTCAGCCGAGCTCTAGCCTCTGAGGTCACCAGCCCCCAGCTTCCCTGTCATGCCTGAATCCCTGCTGGGAGCAAGCAGCTGGAGGTGAAGACATGCCACCATACTTTCAGCTAGCACTATCCTAATGCCCTCTCTCTGCCCCAGGCCTCCCCTGTGCCCACTCACCCCTCAGGTTGGTTGGCCTACATCTGCACTAGGGGGCCTCTGCTCCCTCCCAGGCCAGGACAGCCTGGTGGGGTGAAGTGGGGCAGTTTCCAGAGCAACTCCAGGCTGGGTCTCGCTGGCTGGCCCCTGGCGGCCACAACTCATGCCTGCTTCCTCACCAGCAGCACCCAGGGCAAGATGGCAGCTACCACCGCCACCACGGCGATGAGGGTGATGAGAAGGAGGGCGCGGGAACGGCAGCAGAATGACCGGGTGGAGCTGGGTGCTGGTGACACCTCAGAGAGCTCTGCCAGGCTGTGCCGCGGCAGGACACTGTCCTGCTCCCCCAGGGGCATCCCATGGCGGCTAATGATGAAGATCTGAGGCTCCCGGGACAGGCTGGGCAGTGAGTCCAAGGGAAGCTGGGTGCTCTGACTCAGGGATGTTCTCCAGACAGGCTGGGAGACAGCCAGGGAGTTTGTGTGGCCCAGGGTGTTCGTCGGTGGCCCATAGGGCAGGCCCATAGGCACAGCCAGGGTCTGGGAGCTCTTGTCCAGCATGGAGGGCCAGCGGGAGCTCTTCTTGCTGAGGAAGGTGACATAGCGGCAGATGGGGCAGACGATGGTCCTCTGGACCTGCCCATCCACGCGGGTGGACAGTAGGTACTTGACAAGACAGTCATGGCAGAAGACATGGCCACAGCTCAGTGTCCGGCTGGCGCCCTCCAGATCACGGAACTTCTCATAGCACACGGGGCACTCGCTGCCTGCGCTGTCCTTACTCTCCCCTTCTGACATGGCTGCTGCGGGGAAGCGGGGCCTTAGCTGTGGGTGGGAAAAGCTGTGAGCATCAGTGCCAGTTTTCCTTTGCTCCCCTCCCTAACTCCCTTCTACACCCCTGCTTCCACTGCCTTCCTCTTCCCTTTCTCCTTAACTCCTGTCCTCTTTTTTCCCCCTCTCTCCCCTTCCCTCTTCTTCTGTTGCTCCTCCTCCGTGACCTACATGAATTAACCAAGATCTAGAGCCTAAGACCCTTCCGAAGTGATGAGGGGGCCTTCTGGAAGCGGGGACTGGGAGACAGGTAATGAGAGACCACAGCCCAGCCACACTGACTCTGGAAGGAAGTGCATGGAGTGTGATGAATATGTAGCCTTCCTGATACCTCACCTCAGCCATGACATGATCTACACATGGTGAGATCACCACCTCACCTCTTCCTGCTTCCTTGCAGGAAGTGAAGGCAGGCAGACCCAGTTCCCGGGAGGTGGGGGGAGCAGGTGGCTGAGTAGATGCTCCCCCGGCCTCAGTTCAGGCTCCAATGTGGGCCTGTGCCCAGTGGCTGTTTCCCAGACAAGCCTCTGCTGTTCCTCAGTCTCCCCGCTCAGGGGTTGCCTGATCCATTGGTTTGTATCCAGCCATTGGTTGCATTCCTCTGTGCTGTATGGTTGTAAAACAAGGACGGTTTTGAAAATAAAGCGCAAAACCTACACATCCGAATGCCTGCTGGCCCTCTGCATAGTCACCTCAGGCAGCTGTAGGCTCATTCTCCGCCTGCCATCGCTCAGTCATTCTTCAGAGTCTTCTAAGAGGGCTGCCTGAGAACCTTCTTATTAATCTCAATGAAGACAGATTTTCATCCTTGGAGTCTATGTCTGGTGTTGTGAAACGGCCAAAAGTCTTTGGGAGCCAAGCCTGGTGGGAAAGTAAATGAATGCTCAAGTGGCACGATATGGTTTCAAATCGAAGACATGGAGTCACCATGAAGTTACAATGTGGGTTTTAAACATTGTTTGAGCCCTGGCTGGGTAGCTCAGCTGGTTAGAGCATCATCTTGGTACACCAAGGTTGATCCCTGGTTAGGACACATACAAGAATTAACCAATGAATGTATAAATTGAGTGGAACAACAAACTGTTTCTCTCTTTCTCTCCCTCCCTCTCTCTAAAATCAATCAATAAAATTTTAAAAATATCTGAGAGCAAAGGAGAAGCTCCAAAATGTTCTCACCAAAGGTAGAATTGTTGGATTAAGGACACAGCTTCCCAAGATGATGACCTTAAAGGGAAATACCCATTGGGCATGTGGTGAGGCCCAAGTATCCTCATTTAAAAGTCCCCGATGTCACAGCTGTGTAGTCTAAACTCATTGAGAACAGCCCCTTTAGAGACGTGTTATAGTCACCTGATAAATTCTTTCATCAATGCTAAAAGACCCCTGGACACGCTGACAAATAGAACTGAGAGATGACCTAATGAGAACAAGATAAGTTAATAGGAGGACAACTATACTTTGTCAAGTCACAAATCTTTTGATATTTCTCCCCTCTCTTGGCTTGGTTCCAAATCAATTTTACCAATTTGAAAATGTCCCATGACTAAGAAGGATCAAAAAATATGTAAAGCTAATTTCTTTTTAAAATCCTGATGAAATTTGGGGTAGGGGGCCTAGGACCTTGCAGGCAGCACCCAAACCTTTGCAGGGGTTTTCAGGCTTTAGTGTCTGAGGTTGTCAGTGTGACCCCAGGTAGGGGCTGGGAGTTGCAGCTGCTCAGACTCTGGAGCTGGGTTCAAATCCTTGATATGCCCATCGCTGTCTGTAAAACCTCAGGCAAGTTGTGTAACCTAATTGAGCCTCAGTTTTCCATCTGTAAGATGGGGTTGATAATAATACTACCTCCTGCTCAGTGTTGTTCAGAGTATTAAGTGAGCTAGTGTGAGCGGAGAGTCTGGCACAAATAAAAGATAGGGGTTCAACAACAAATGGGTATCATTGCTGAGGCCAGCCAAGGCCTCTCCCCTCCTAGCACCTGCCTCCCCTTCCTCCCCTCTTCTCCCCAGATGGTTCTTATTATGTAGATGACTAAAAAATTGCACACCCCTCCCAGAGGTCAGCTTCTTTCAAATTAGAATAACTGAGAAAGATGACACTATATTAGGTAAGAGATGGACAATAGATAAAAATTATGATAGGGGCACCAGTGTTTTTCAGTCACTTTGTTTCATGATGTCTATAAATGTCTAAACAAAACAAGTTATTCTCAGAAAGACCATGATTTTATTTAGCCAACCAACTGCTAATGTGTCCTCCTGTGTTTCATAACTCCCCACAGGCATGTGGTGGTAATTCATTCCATCCAACCATCCATGCATCTACCCATTCATCATTCATCCATCCATATTTATCCATCCTTCCTTCCTTCCATCCATCCATTGATCCATCCATACATATATCCAATTATTCAACAAAGTACCTGCTGCATGCTAGGCATTGAGGTAGGCATTGGAAATAAGCAATGATGAAGAAAGTCCTTCATGAGGCCCTGGCTGGTGTGACTTAGTGCGTTGAATGCCGGCCTGTGAACCAAAGGGTCACTGGTTCCATTCCCAGTGAGGACACATGCCTGAGTTGTAGGACAGGTCTCCAGTGGGGGGCATGGAACAGGCAGTCACACATTGATGTTTCTCTCCCTCTCTTTCTCCTTCCCTTCCCCTCTCTCTAAAATTAGATAAAATCTTTTTTTAAAAAAAGTCCTGCATGAAACTTTGGAGCCTAGTGGACATTTATAAATTTTCTTGAAAAAGAGTTTTGTTTTGTTTTGTTTTGTTTTGTTTTAAAGGAGGAATGATGATCAATACCTTCAGTTATTTGGGTAACTGGGGGGGTAGATATCAAGACAGGCAGAGAATTAAAGCATAGGTGAGAGAATGCTATGGGAAGAAAGGACTTTTGAGGTCACTTAGTTAAATCTAGTTTCATAGGTGAGCAGATCCAGGTCCAGAGAGGGGGAAGTGACTCATCTGAGATCATGTGGGGAGGCGATGGAGAGGGAGATGGCAGAGAAGAGAGGGAGAAGATTCCATAGATGACATAGGGAACATTATAAGACTCAATTAATAGATTGGGTGAATAGATATTAGCCAAGTCAGGAAGCACTACCTTCCTTGGGATGAGCAGGGTGAGAGCAAGGAGGGAGAAGAGACTATTTTTCATGTGAGTTTTTTGAAAAGTAAAAGGGATTCACAGGATGCAAAAGATATCCCAGGTCCCACGGATGGCCTCTCTGGGCTGTCCTTTCTCCTTCCTGTGCTTCAGGAGACACATGTCACTCATGCCTGGACAATGCCACCCTCCTTCCCCACCTTCTCACCTCCCTTTCTCAGTCTTTCCCTGACCTGTCCCTCCTTGTGTCCCTCCCTTTCTCTTAATTCCACTTCATTCTTTATCCTTGAATTTCTCTTATGGGCCCAATTCTGTCTTGGGTGCTAGGGTGGAGAAGAGGGCAGCAGAAGAAATGCAAGGAGCATGATCTGGTTTGGGCACAAACTAGCTCAATAACAATATAAGACATTATCGCCAGAAGGCACCCCCATTGGTGCTTTAGGAGACCATGGGGAGAGGAGGGCTGCAAAGTCTTCCTAGGTGAGGTGGGACCATTGTCGAGCTAATAATAAATAATTACAACAGCCACTATTTATTGAACACTAATTATGTGCTTGGCATTTTGCATTCCTTCCTCATTTAATCCTGACCACTCTGGGAGGTAGGTATTATCTCCATTTTACAGATGAAGGAAGTGAGGCTCAGGGCTTAAGTTAAGGAACTTGTTCAAAGTTGCACTGCTCGTTCAGGGCAGACCCAGGATGAGCAGCCTGTGCCATGTACTGCTGCCTCCAGCAAGGGTTCAGATGCGCCCCCAGCAGGGCTCAACATAGCAGAATAGGATGTCCCAGCCCTCACAGCCCTACAGAAACACTGACTTAACAAATACCCGTAGATGAAAATACCTCACCAGAGCTCCAGAATCCAGTTGTACAAATTACACATGTTCAGTTTTTTATTTGTCAATCATACCTCACTCAGTAAAGTGGTTTAAAAAAAAAAGGAAGAGATGAAGAAGCATCATTGGAAAAATGACTACCCAAAGTTCCCTTCTCAGAGTGACTCTAAACAGAGCTACCACTCCAGTGACCTGTGAGGCAGGGGAGGACAAAGTTTGGCCCAAGGGGAGCTGGCCCAAGGGAGCTGACCTTATGAAACTCGAGTGCCCAGTTTCACCCACAGCAGCAGCCCATTATGAGGACTGGTTGGGGGTGTCCTCAGCCCAGGGATCCCCCTCCTCCCTACCTTGGGACAGTAAGGCTGTGAGGCGGAGGCTCTGTAGTTTCAGCTATGGCCACTCTCCCACCCCACGACACTACACAAATACACACACATGCACACACCCCTGCATCACTCCAACTTCAGTCCAGAACCTTGCCAACCTCCGCCTGGATCCTGCTCCTTTCCCACCCCCAGCTGGGTCCCCAGACTCACTTTGGCTGAGGTCAGGAAAAGCAGTATCCACCTCTTCACCCGGGGCCTCTTTAGGGCAGATCTGAGCCACCCAGAGGTGCTGGGTATGCAGCACACCCTCCTGCTGCTCTTACTGTGACAGCTGCTGCTGAGGCATTTCCTAATGAGTGAGCAAGTCAGGAGGACAGCGCCAGGAAGTGAATGTCACCTAACTCGTTTGAGGCCAGGAGGCTCTTGGCATTGCCCAGGGGTTTGGCAGCTGCTGGAGTCACGTGATCTTGATGAGGCTGCTAGGAGAGGAGACCCTGGCCCAAGGAGGAGCCCAGAGAGTGGTGCTTCAGACAGGCAGAGGGTCTCACAAGGAGGCAGTGACCCAAGACCACTTTGACTGAGGCTCTCCAGAGATGGGTCTTTCCATCCCAATAAGTCATGTTCACAGTCTTCCACTCTCCTGGACCCATTTTAGTGATCCTCCCCCACTCCCCTGCTCCCCTGCCACTCCCAGGGTGAAGGAGTCAGATCAACCTCAGGAAGACTATGATGCCCAAAGTCGTACACAGATATGCGGTGATGTGCCTATGTGTATTTGTTGTTCATCAGATGCTCAGAGGGGCTCAGAACTCCAGAAGACCAGACACCACTGGGCTAAAGCATGAGGCAGAGTCAAAACAACGAATTAGAAACTCACACCTGCATGGCAAGAAGCCCCTGATATCACGTGAAACAAGTTTCAGAACAGTCTGTATAATATGATTCTATTTATAGAAAAGATAATAACAAATGATCACTTTAATAGAGAAAAGTCTGGAAGAAGACACATTAAACTTGATAGTGGTTATCCCTGGAATGGTGTTCTAACTTAAACATTCCTGTGACATTTGACTTTTCATCCTGAATGTGTGTATTTTTCATGATCAGAAAAAAATAGTCAACAATGAGGGAGGCAAAAATTCAGGACTGGAAACTATTCTAGGGAATTCTCTCTCAGTCCTCTGAGGACTGGAGGTTAAGTCGGCAAGAAATTGTTTTCTTCTGGAAAAAAAAAGGAGTTTCCTGGATCCAAAGCACAGCCAGGTATGTGTGTGACCCCATAGGGTGGCCCAGAATGGCTCCTTCCCCACCTGGCCAACCATGGCTGCCTTGAGGCTAGTAGGGGAGGATAGTCAGGGCAGTGCAGTCATGTCCACCACTCATGTCCACCAAAAGGGGCATGGAGATGGTGGGTGCCAACTGTTATGACAGTCTCTCATGCTCTTTCCCCAGAAGCTGAATACGAGAAATCCCAGACTGTCCTAGATTTAACAGATAGAAATGCAGACTGCCTAGGTAAATTTACAAATGTTTCAGATAAATAGCAAACAACTTTAGTATAAGTATGCTCAACACAATATTTGGGACCTAATTATACTAAAAAAATATCTATTGTACTATCTAAAACTGAAATTTCTCTGGACATCCTATGTTCACTTTGCTAGTCTAGTCCCAGAGGGCTTCCCAAATTTCTCCCTTCCGTCAGCACCATGGCCCTTTGACAGAAGGGCACATGACTCTGCTGGGGCTTCCTGGGGGTTCCTGAAAAGGAGTCCCACATACTCTGCATCAATGCCCCAGGTGCCCCCTGGGTGGGGGATTGAGCCTGGTTGGACTGTCTTTAGACTCAGACTAGTATGACATTCCTGAGGCCCCCCAATTTTTTCAACTAGCCCTGCCATGAAGCTTAACTTTGAAGATTACCTTGAATATATAAATTTTTATTATTATAGTCTGTCATAGTTTTGTGTTTCAAAATAAGAATTCCACTTTAAAAATTATGTATACATGTGCATATCTATATGTATACACACACATACAAACTTAGCTGAGGGAGTAAATACATCAGCCAGAGAAATCTTAGCTTGACTTTATCAGTTGGGTCTAACCATCCAACAAGGTCCTGAGGGAGGGGGACATAAGGGCGTTAAGTTTTGGCAGGTAGCGGGCATTTGTAATCAGGAAAGGTTGACAGCATACACATATTAACCAGAAGGATCTACACTATAGGATTTGATAGTAGGGATCTCTGGGAAATTGAGATCAGCACATGAGCATTCACAAGTGCTGTGTGTGTGTGTTCATATAAAGAGAAATTGCCATGTACCTTTGGGTAAGTTACTGAATCCCTTTGTGCCTCAGTTGCTTCATCTGAAAAGTGGGGATAATAATGGAGACCATTTTGGTGTATAGGATTATGATGATTAAATGAATGGTTGCAAATAATGTTCCAGGAACCACACCTCTCATGCATTAAGATCACCATCTACTATCATCATCATCATCATCATCATGACAAAGAAGACTAAAGAGAGGCACTCGGACTTGAATACCTACTACTTCAAGGAGTCTGGCCAATCTGGTCCTGGCTTGCTGAATAAGGTGTCTGTTGTCAAACCCACCACCCATTTTGTAGTGTCTTGTCCTTCTCAGCAGAGAGGACAAATGCAGTCTGAATCACGTAAGACTAGTTTTCAGCTTAGGGAGGATTGGGCCCTGTGGCCTCTGTTCCATTCAGGCCATGTTGAAGACTTATGTCCAGTTCTGGGGTCACATTAGTGGTCATGTTGCTGAGACCCTGAAGCATGTTCTGGATGTAAGGCCAACTAGGATGGGGATGGGTCTGGAGACCATTATGGGCCCATAAGATAGACCTTCTCTGGAGAGGCCTCTCTGATGCAGGGAGCTACCGGACAAGGGGAGAATCTGGCTGAGGCTGACTGACCACCGGCTGACTGCAGGCCTGGTTTCTGCATGGGATGAATGGCTGGACCAGGATGAAAGTTTCTAAATACTATGACCACCTGGAGAGCTGATAAAAAGAAACAGACTTCAGGCCCTGTTTCAGGTCTTAGCAGGTCGTGGGAGGGGCCTATAAAATGTTATTTATTTATTATTTTTTAAAATATATTTTATTGATCATGCTATTACAATTGTCCCATTTCCCCCACTTTACTCCCTTCTGCTGTGCACCCCCCTCCCACTGGCATTCTCCCTGCCTTGGTTCATGTCAATGGTTTGTATGTATATGTTCTTTGGCTTCTCTATTTCCTGTACTATTCTTAACCTCCCCCTGTCTATTTTGTACCTACCACTTATGCTTCTTATTCCCTGTACCTTTTCCCCCATTCTCCCCCTCCTCCTCCCCACTGATAACCCTCCATGTGATCTCCATTTTTGTGGTTCTGTTCCTGTTTTGGTTGTTTGCTTAGTTTGTGTTTGTTTTTGTTTTTAGGTTCAGTTGTTGATAGTTGTGAGTTTGTCATTTTACTGTTCATATTTTTGATCATCTTCTTTTTCTTAGATAAGTCCCTTTAATGTTTCATATAATAATGGCTTGGTGATGATGAACTCCTTTAACTTGACCTTATCTGGGAGCACTTTATCTGCCCTTCCAATTCTAAAGGAAAGCTTTGCTGGATAGAATAATCTTGGATGTAAGTCCTTGACTTTCATAACTTCGAAAACTTCTTTCCAGCTCCTTCTTGTGTGCAAGGTTTCTTTAGAGAAATCAGCTGATAGTCTTATGGGAACCCCTTTGTAGGTAACTGTGTCCTTTTCTCTTGCTGCTTTTAAGATTATCTCCTTTTCTTTAATCTTGGGTAACATAATTATGATGTGCCTTGTTGTATGATTCCTTGGGTCCAACTTCTTTCCTGGAACTCTATTTCCTTTGCCAGATTAGGGAAGTTATCCTTTATTATTTGTTCAAATAAGTTTTCAATTTCTTGCTCTTCCTCTTCTCCTTCTGGCACCCCTATGATTCAAATGTTGGAATGCTTAAAATTGTCCCAGAGGTTCCTAAGCCTCTCCTCATTTTTTCTGAATTCTTGTTTCTTCATTCTGTTCTGGTTGAACGTTTATTTCTTCCTTCTGCTCCAAATCGTTGATTGAGTCCTGGTTTCCTTCCCTTCACTGTTGGTTCCCTGTACATTTTCCTTTATTTCACTTTTCATAACCATCACTTTTTCCTCCATTTTGCAACCATACTCAACTATTTCTGTGAGCATCCTGATTACCAGTGTTTTTTACTGTACATCTGATAGGTTGGCTATCTCTTCATCATTTAGTTCTATTTTTGGACTTTTGATCTGTTCTTTTACTTGGGCCATATTTGTTTTGTCTTGAGCAGCTATTATGTTGTAAGGGGTGGAGCCTTAGGTATTCACCAGGGTGGGGCAAACCAGGTTGCTGTGTTGTGGTGTGTATGTGGGGGAGAGGTCCTAGAGGGAACAGTGCTGCTTGCTTGGCTCTCCACTGGCTTTCAGTCACTTCCCCTGCTACCCACAAGCAAATTGGGCCCTCTGGTTCTGACTCCCAGGTGGGTGGGTTTGTATACATTATATGACCCTATGAGTCTCTCCAGCGAACTCTCCTGTGAGGCTGGCAGGTTCTTCTGCCACTGCAACCCCCACAGATTTTTATAGCCAGAGGTTTTGAGGCTTTATTTCCCTGCACTGGAACCCTGGGTTACATGGTCTGTCTCGCTCCCCAGTTGTTCCTCCCAGTTTATCTGCATGCAAATACAAGACCACCACTCTGCCAGCCACTGTGTTGCCATGAGTCCTCTCTACCTGGCTGCCCATCTCCGCCCCTCCTACCAGTCTAAGTGAATGATTCTTCAACTCCTTGGTTGTCAGACTTCCTTACAGTTTGATTTTCTGCTAGTTTTGGTAATTTTTTGTCTTTAAATTTGTTGTTGTCCTTCTTTTGGTTGTGCAAGGAGGCAAAGTATATCTACCTATGCCTCCATCTTGGCTGGAAGTCTATATTTATTTTTTTTAATTGGAGGAATAGATAAATGGATTGATATATGATAATGCAATAATAGGACATGATAATGGTGGAATCTAAGTATTAGATATATGGGTTCTTATTGCAAAATTCTTTCAACTTTGCTATATGTTCAGAGATTGTGATAATAAATACTGAAAACAATTTAATTTCTTTTAAAATTTATTTATTGTTTTGAGAGGCAGAGGGAAACATCGATTTGTTGTTCCACTTATTTATGCATTTATTGGTTGCTTCTTGTATGTGCCCTGAGTAGGGATAATATTGGGACAATGCTCTAACCAAATGAGCTACCCAGCTAGGGCATCAATTTAATTTCTGGAATAAGTAATACATTCAGATGATTAAAGAATGAAAGGTGGTAAAGGACCTGCAGTGAAGATTTCCTCTCCTCCCTGTTCCCTATCTGCCCATTTCCTATGCAGAAATTCTAACTCTGGTGCACTGCTGGTGGGAATGTAAAATAGTGCAGCTGCTGTGGAAAACATTATGATGGTTTCTCAAAAAATTAAAAATATAATTACCATAGGAGCCAGCAATTCCACTTCTGGGTATCTACCCCAAAGAATCAAAAGCACAGACTTCAACAGGTATTTGTGCCTCTGTGTTCACAGCAGCATGATTCATAACCACCAAAACCTGAAAGCAACGGGTGTCCATCGACAGATACATGGATAAACAAAAATTGATACATACATATAATGGAATATTATCCAGTCATAGAAGAGAAGGAAATTCTGACACATATTACAACATTATGCTATGTAAAATAAGCCAGTCACAAAAGGACAGATATTGTATGATTTCACTTATATGTGGTACCTAGAGTAGTCAGATTTGTAGAGACAGAAAGTAGAGTGGTGGTTGCCAGGGGAACGGGGTTAGTGTTTAATGAGGACAGAGTTTCAGTCTGGGAAGAAGAAAGATGTTCTGGAGATGATAGTGGTGCTGGGCACACAACAATGCAGGTGCACTTAATGCTACTGAACTACATACTGAAAAATGGTTAAGATGGTAAATTTTTACAATTTTTTAAAAAAGTAACCACTGTCATTGGTGGTCATTTTTGTGAATTTTATTTACCTTTATATCTACATGAGGGAATACAGATTTGTATTACGCCTTTTATTACCAAAAGGTGGTGCACCACATGCACCCTTCTGCTTCTTGCTTGTCTTACTTGACCCTACATCTTGGAGCTTTCTCCTTTATCAGCACATGATAGCCTGAGTTTTTGGAATCCAGGTTTTTAGCATCTTCTCCAGGTAATGTCAAAGGGCGGCCCGTTTGGAAACCTCCAGCTTGGGAGATGGCTGGGACTCTGGGGTGGCTTGGATACATGTTGTGTCCTCCAGGCTGGGTAGAGGAGGACCAGAAGCTGAGGCAGCACTTTCAGACAGAGACACTCCTCTGTCCCCACCATATTCCAGTGTCCCATGTAGCACTGTCCACACCAGCATGCCCAGGGAAGGGGGACCCCGCCAGTCCTGGCTCTCCTGCTCCTCTGGAGGGACTGCGGGTGTCCAGCAGCAGGGGCACTCCACAGCTCTCTGCTCCAACTTCCCTCCACCCTGTGTGGGGACAGGGTCGGGGCAGCAGGCAGGGGCCACCCTAAGAGAAGAGTCACTCATACCATTCAGAACCTTCCGCCAGAGCCAACACTCTAATGAGGGTAAAAATGAGTTACCCCAAATTCCAGAGGCAGGGTGGAGGCACCAGGGGAGCAAGTATGGAGCCAGAAACCGCAGGCTAGGCCCTGAGGCAGTGAAGGGCAGAAGAGGTGGGGAAGGGAGAGAGGGAGAACGTGAGGATGGGTTAGTGCCAACCTTTGCTAAGGCAGAGGCTCTTGGTCTTTTTATATCACTGCCGCCTGTGAGAGGACATGACAATGATGTTCCCCACCTGCATGTGCTCCTGTGGGATGCCTGCATCACTGACCAGGGCCTGACTGGGGACACTGACTGGAGACATGGAGGGCTGTGTGTGGTTTGGAGATAGGACATGGGGGCACTGACTGCCCTTATTTGGCCAGTGGAGGCTTTATCAGTCCTGCCTCAGGATGAGATGAAGTCATGCAAAGAATCCAGGGGGAGGGGCAAGCTGACTGTGCCCCTGTGCACACTCATGGTGGCTGCAATTAAGTGATGTCCATGGGGCAGGAGGTGGCATCTCCCTGCCATGAGAGTGTGTGTGACCCTAGACCCTCCTTCACCCTGCCTACACTTGTCAGCATCTTGACTGAGCTGAGGAATGTGGGCAAATGGGAAAGCCTAACCAGGGAGGTCAGAGGGACCCCAAGGTGTGGAGTATCTTCTGGTACCCAGGGAAGCCTGCACAAAGGCTGAGGCTTCAGTAATCCATCAAGGTACCCCGCTCACCTGTCTGCCACCTGCCAGCCAGCACAGTCCAGCCGGTTGGGCCCTCCGGGTGAGGCCACACTTCCCACAGTGAGACCAGGGGAACCCTGGTGTTGGGTGCATCCATGACCATCTCCCCACTCATTTGCTGCTGTATGACCCTGGCCTGGTTCCAGCTGGCTCAGAGGTCTGCTTTAGGGGGCCAGTTCATTCACATCCCTGCAAATTTCTTGGGTTCGCCTCCTCACCCCAAGGCCGCACACACCTCTGAAATCTCTGTCTTACCTGTGCCTTTAGCCCCATTCCCTTGGACTCCCCCCTGTTATTACAAAGTCCAAGGCTGCTGGCAATCCAGGAGAAACCTGGGGTCTTTGAACAGAAAACAGAGACGCCCCTCTTCCAGGATGATGCAGGCCTTGCCAGGGCATACGATTTGGTAGGTGGGGTAAAGACTGCTTTTCATTACCAGCTGGTTGCCCCTCAGCCCTCAGCCTCTTAGCCCAACCTGCACCCCAGAACCTGGCAGCCACAGAGTATCTTCACAGGTCTCACCTCAAACTCCCCTCCTCTGAAGACTTCCCTGGCTCCCTACTGCTCTCAGCAGTACAAAGCCCACACTCAGTGTGCGAGAGGCCCTCATTGCCTTCCCAGGACTCGCTCCAGAAATGCTCTCCTCCTTGGCTGGCTCATGCCACACAGCATGGCCACAAGGGTGGCTTGCAGTTCAGATCCCTTGAAGGCCTCAACTTTTGGGACTCTAGGATTTTTCTTCATGGGATTTTTGTTTGTTTTTTCTTGCTGAAATGCCTTTCTACCTCATCACCTTGCCCCCGCATTTCAATCTTTTAAGATCTTGAAGGAAGGGATCCTCACTTATATCTCTGTAGGTTCCAGCATAGGGACCTGGTATCTTTAGAGCTCAATACATCAATGTTTGTTAAATGAATAATTCTACCCTCTCAAGCCTAACTCAAGTGTGGGGTCTGGGGGGGAGGGTGGTGGGCAAGGGAAGTTTGGAGATCACAGCCATTCTACTTTCCATTCTGAATACCTTTGGAATTCAAACCAAAATTCCCTCCTCAACGTCATAATGGCCTGAGAACCTGTGGCCTGGCTGGAGGCAGGAGAAAGAGCCCACCACCAGGTTAACCTTCCCTGAGCCACTGTATGCCACTGTTGTCTTTGAGAAAGCATGGTCTCAGGCAGGTTCTCCTGGAGGTGAGCCTGGGACAGGGAGGGAAGCGGGGCTGGGGAAGAGTGAGGGATTTGTAAAGGACTCTGGGGCTTTTGAAAGATGCATCCCCTCCTTCAAAAATTAGTCTAGCCCTGGCCAGGGTGCTCAGTTGGATGGAGCACCGGCCTGTTCACCAAGAGGTTGCACGTTTGGTTCTCTGACCAGGCATGTATGCGAGGCAACTGATGGATGTTTACTTTTTCCTCTCTGTCTCCCCCTTCCTCTCTAAAATCAATAAACATATCCTCAGGTGAGGATAAAAAAAACTACCCTTAATCTAGTAGTTTGTTTTGGTAATTTTGGCTATATCAAAATATCACAAGTGCGGTTGTTTACCATATTTTGCTGTGTATGATTCGTACTTCTTTGCCCAAATTTTTGAGGGAAAATAAGGGTGAGCATTATACATGGGTATAAAGATTACATACCAACTCTGGCTGGTGTAGTTTAGTGGATTAAGTGCGGGCCTGTGAACCAAAAGATCACGGTTCAATTCCCAGTCAGGGCACATGCCTGGGTTGCAGCCCAGTTCCCAGCAGGGAATGCACAGAAAGCAACCATACATTGATATTTCTCTCCCTCTCTCCTTCCCTTCCCCTCTGAAGATAAATAAATAAAAATCTTTAAAAAAAAAGATTACATACCAAATGTATAATAATGAGTATAATAATCCTGGGTGTAATGTGCACAAAACCGTGGGTTAAAAATTTTTGTTGTTAAAAATTGAGCTGCCTTTTAAACTTAAATACAGGGTGGGGCAAAAGTATTCAGTAGGTTTACAGTTGTGACTATGCAAAACACGGAATTTATTCTTGTATTATTATTGATTAATTATTGTATTACTTTTCCATACGAACAACTGTTGTTTTCAGTCTCACCTCATTCTAAGCATCCATACCTGTGAAATCACAGTTCTGATCTTCTAATTATACTTTTAATAAACATAGAAATTAACACATATTGTTAAGTTAAAAGAAAGGTTTGCTTGTGTACCACCTGAAGTCCTGCGCACAGACCTTGGCACACGCGGACTTGGGACGCCAGAAGGGGGACGGCCGGGCGAGCCAACCTCTGGAAGCTCCGGATCTCAGAGTCAGGAAGAGGGCACTTCGGAATGTTCACAACTGAGCCCAAAGCTGGCTTTAAATGCTCAAGAGTCCTCCGCACCGGAAGCCACGGAGCAGGATCAATCAAAAGAATCTGAGAAAAAGGGACAAATAGCTTGGACTAGAGAATGAAACTGGCCAGGCCGCACGGCGACCCGCAGGCGAAGGCGCGGGCTGCGGGAGGGGAGGCACGCCCCAGGCCCGCGCCAGCCGGCGTGGAGCCGCGTTCCTGAAGCTCACCCGGTGCGTGCTCCCCGCCCCGATTCCCTCTCACTGTTGTAACGCACACGCCCTTAAAACCGCCACCTCCAGGGTCAGAGATGCTCTGAGACAGGTCGGGGAAGGAAAGCTAAAGAAGAGGGCACCGAGGTTTGTTTTCGGCCGCTGTGTGAAAGGGAAACCTGTCCCTCTCCCTAGGGGTGGTGGCAGCCACGGGATAGAGTGCTTGAAATAAGCCCTTGATGGGTTTACTGAGTCTCTTCTTCACTCTTCGTCCCAGAACGGAAAGCCTCCCTGGTAGCTGAGAGTCCTCAGTGCTTGAGATGGATGAGTTAGGAGTGGAAAAAATTTATATTGTTTCTGATATATAATTACCACTAATGTTGGAAGAAAACATGGAAAATCCATAAAAGTATATGTGAAAAACAACGTAAGCTCTACATCACTTATGCAGATAACTATCACAAATACTTTGGGGTTTAATCTTCCAGGCTCTCTGTAATAATATACATATATATACCATAGATGGTTATGTGAAAAATAATTATATATTATATAATACATAATTACAATATATAATACTTTAGGACTTGATTTTTTTCACTTATCTTGTGATCCCTAATAAACATTCTTTTACACCTTCATTTTCAATGCATGTAGTCATTTATTTAATTAATTTATTGATTTATATTACTTTCCAATTTCCCCTATTATAAAAATCCTACAGTAAGTGCTTTTATTGCAAAATCTCGGTGTTTTACCTTAAAAAATTATTAGAAGTGGAATTGATGAGTCAAAGATGAGTAATAAATACTGTCAAGTTTCCTTTCATACCAATGGTCATATCAATTTAGACTACCTTCAGCAGTCTATGAAATTACGTCTTGTCACCCTCACTCATCTTGCCTGGTGTTATTATAACTTTATCTTCACAAAACAAACCCAAAACAAACAAAACCTTCCACTTGTCTCTGTCATCACTGACCATATCCCAGCTCACACACCATCAGCATCTCCTCTGGAATGCCGCCGCAGCCTTTCAACTTCCCTTCCCGCTCCTACCCCCTCCCCTCACCCGCCCCATCATCTGTTTTCCACAGAACAGTTACTTTTTTAAAAATGTACATTTGTTGATTTTTGCTTCTGGTCGTGACAGAGTGGTTTGTATCAGACTAGGATTCCTTTAGAGAAAAATGTAAAAATTAGATCACACACAGACATACAGCCTTGTTTTAAGGCTTCAGAGAGCAGCCAAAGTGGTCAGAACTTAAATAACCATGATCCTGTAAAAGACAGAAAACACTGAGGTGAGGGGGATCTTCTCCACTTCTTTTCTTAACGAAATTCCTTAAGGAACTTGCTGATTTGCTTTGGGGGCATTGAAGCTGAGCAGAAAACGGTGACCTAAACTTTCGATATTATCACAGGCTCAAAAAAATAGAGTTTAGGGTCTGACAAGAGAAAAGGATCTGGTAAGAACTCCAGGACTTCAGTTGAGATTCCCAAAGGTTTATGTATGACCTATGAGCAAGGGCAATCCAGAAATAGACCAGCCTGTGCAAAGCTCGAAACACCTCAGTTCATTGTCGGATCAAATGATTTGACCCTACTCTAATGGTCTGGGGAAAAAAAACACCCAGAAATTTACATTTCTTATGAAGAAATAACATTGAGAGTCTTTACAATTTTTCAATTTACCCAGCATCCATAATTAACAAAAATTAATAGATAAGAGGGGGGAATCCCCCAAAATTGGAATTTATTTATTAAAAATTGTGTATTTATTCTTACATTTAAACTTCACTCACCTTCCTAGTACTCTCCATTTGATGGAATACCCCTATAGAGATGTTTTTTCCATTGCTCAAAAAAAGTTTTTGAACCCATCGATTTTGATGCCTTTTAGTCCTGCTGTTTTTTGTTTCACCTCTTCCACATGGGCAAAATGTTTCCCTGTGAAGACTTCTTTTATCTGGGGAAACAAAAAAAGTTGCTCTGGGGAAGATATTGGGTGAATACGGAGGGTGGAGCATGGGGGTCAGGCTGTTTTTGGTCAAAAACTGCTAAACATTCAGCATGGTGTGGGCAGGTGTGCTTGTAAATCACCCATCATAAAATGGGCAGACATGTTAAGTCTTCAAAAAGATTTCACTGAAGCTGAATGCAGCCGCTCACAATAACGCCAGTTGGTACACTGATACGGATGGGTTCCTAGAACACTCACCTAGTGAGAGAAGCCTGTGTTGCAAGGGGCCTGCCCTCCAAAAGATAATTCCCTTTTTTGAGGGGGGGCCCTCATATACTAGGAGACAAGACCAAGTAAACAAAAATGAAGAGATAAAAATAGATCAAGAAAATAGATGGAGAACTCCAAATGATTTTTTTAAAAGAACCAAATGGAGCCCTGACCAGTGTGGCTCAGTGGCTGGGCATTGTTCTGCAAAGTGAAAGGTCACTGGTTAGATTCCTGGTCAGGACACATGCCTGGGTTGTGGGCCAGGTCCTTGGATAAGAGCCTGTGAGAGGCAACTGATCAATGTTTCTCTTATATGGGAATGTTTCCCTTTCTCTCTTTCTTCCTCCCTTCTCTTCTCTCTAAAAATAAATAAATAAAATCTTTTTAAAAATGGAAAAGAACCAAATGGAAATTCTAGAATTAAAAAATACAATTACTGAAATAAAAACCTCTGCAAATGGTTTAACAGCAGGTTAGGTATAACAGAAGAGAGGATTTAAAAATGGAGATAGGTCAGTAGAAAATATTGTCTGAAGCATGGAGTAGGGGGAAGAACGGAAAATACAGAAATGAGCATAAGAATATGGGATGGGGTATACATTCAACTGGAGTTATTTAAGAGAGTGAGTGACTGGTTCAGTCGAAGAGTTAATGAATACAGATTGTACAATATTAATGAAATGCTTTAAACAACAAATTCAAAAAACTATAAATCTTAAGCCAAATTAAAAAAAAACACAAACTCAACTAGGCACATTACAGTAGAACTTCTGAAAAAACAAAGACAAAATAATTTTTAAAAATTGGCTGAGAAGAAAAACACAATTACCTTTAGAGGAGCAAGAATACTGACAGTTCATTTTCCAGAAAGCTGATGAAATCCAGAAAACAGTGGAAGTCAAGGGTACATGTTATACCTTTTTAAGAACTGAAAGGATATAGCTGCCAATCTAGAATTTTATACAGAATTTTATATGAAAAATACTCTTCAAAAATGAAGTTGGAAAGAAGAGGTTAACAAATAAAAACAGAGAATTCACTGTCAAGATAGCTGCATTAAGAGGAAAATGGATATTCTTTATCAGAATGAAAATAATCGCAATGGAAGCAAAGAAATGCAGAAATAAATGAATGGTAAGAGGTAAATGTGTGGGAAAATATATAAATATTAACTGCATAGAACAATAATAATAATATCATAAGGTATTATTATTTTTATTTTTCAATATATTTTATTGATTATGCTATTACAGTTGTCCCATTACCCCCCTTCATTCCCCTCCACCCTG
>CM052545.1:62711842-62772216 GCA_028533065.1 Trachops cirrhosus | reverse complement strand
TTCTTATTTCTTCATTCTTTTCTGGTTGTTTTTTTCTTCTGCTCCACTCCATTGATGTGAGACCCATCTTTCATTCCATCACCATTGGTTCCCTGTGCATCTTTCTTCATTAAATTTACTGTAGCCTGCATTTTTTCAGCTAGTTTGTGACCAAAATCAGCCAATTCTGTGAGTATCTTGATAACCACAGTGCTTTGAACTGTGCATCTGATAGGTTGGCTATCTCTTGGTCACTTAAAAGGATGGGTTCTGGGGCTTTCCATTCTTCTTCTGTTTGAGCCATCTTTTTGCTGTTTTTTGTTTTGTTTTGTTTAGTTTTTTTGTCTTGTTGAGCTTCTGTAGTGAGGGGCGGGGCCTTAGGAGTTCACCTGGGCGGGGCACCACAGTCATGGGGTTGTGACGTATGTGGGGGCGGGGTCTGAGAAGGAACAATGGCACCCACTCCGCCCTCTGCAGGATCCCAGACCCTTCCGCCACTTTCCGCAAGCGCACCAGGCCCCTCTGGCACCAATTCTGGTGTGGGTGGGCCTGTGCACCCCGTGGGACCTTCCTTTTCAGTGACCGAAAGCTGTTTCCCGGTGCTAGGACCCTGAGTTGTGTGCAGTGCCTTACTTCACAATGACCACCTCGCTGGGTCTGCCGGTCACCACCCCCTGACCGGGGCCCACCAGCCACCGCTGCTTGTGCGCCCAGGCTCTGCTAGGTCTGCAGGTCGCCACCTCTTGGCTGGGGCCCACCAGCCACTGCTGCTTGTGCGCCCAGGATCTGCCTGCTGCGGACTTGCGCGCCGCCCTGGGTGCTCAGCTCTCTGCTCCGCGTCCCTCACCCTGCCTGACTCCGCCCCTCCTATTGGTCTGGATGAACGTGTCTATTTTTAAATCCTTGGGTGTCAGACTTCCATACACTTCAATTTTCTGTCAGTTCTGGTTGTTATTTTGTTTCTATATCGTTGTTGTCCCTATCTTGGTTGTGCGAGGAGGCACAGTGCGTCTACCTATGCCTCCATCTTGGCTGGAAGTGTAATTTCAATGTTCTAACAAACGTGTGCTGTTTCCTCCAGGCACTCCTGGGTGCTGGGGGTACAGAGGTAATCCAGACACGGTCCCCACCCCTCAGGGCTCTCCCAGCCCCCCAGAGGGGGAGATCCCCCTCCTGCAGAGGAGGAGTGGGTGAGAGCACAGGGTGAGGGCTTTGAAGTACGAGGCCAGAACTCAATCTTGAAGTTCTCTGTTTCCTCCACTGGAGCATATGCTTCCTGAGTGCCAAGGTTCCAGCCTCACTGGCAGCGACTGTCGGTGGTTCCGACCTCTTACATGCCTGGAACGGCTCCTGGGCATAGAGGGCAGGCACTGTCTACCGGCTAGGCAGAGGGGTGGGTGCAGAACAGAAAGCAGAGAGAAAACAAATGTGCTGCACGCAGGACCCCAATGGTTTTCCTTGTCTGCATCCAGGCATCCTTTTTCTCTTTTAAGTGTCAAGAGAATATTCTAATGCCCTGGCTAGGTAGCTCAGTTGGTTAGAGCATCCTGCAGAAGGTTGTGGGTTCGATCCCTGGTCAGGGCACATACAAGAAATACAGGAAGCAACCAATGAATGCATAAATAAGTGGAACAACAATTGATTTCTTTTTCTCCCTCCCTACCTCCCTTTCTAAAATCAATCATTTTAAAAAGTATTTTAATAAGACGTGGTCAGGTCTGCATAGTTAACAGCCTGGGTAGCTGAGGTGGATGGAGCTGAGGATTCTGCTGCCTTTGACCCAAACCCTTTTCTTCCTCTGCTCCAGTCAGGCACCCAGCCTCCTGTTCCTCCCCCACCCTCGGAGCCTAACAGCACTGAGGCAGTTCTGGGCGGGCGTGAGCTGGGCCTGCAGGAGTGCATGGTCGAGTCAGGTCTTCAGAGTGTCGATGTACTTAGGTCACAACACACCGTCGGAAACCCCCACACTGAAAGGCATACTCTCCTAGGGGCTGGAGACTGACGCACTGCCGGCTCTTCTGTTTTGCAGGAATAGCAATTCCCTTTCACAGTCCCATAGGTCACTAATGAAAAACCTCAAAAGGGTGAAAATAGGGTCTTAAGTTTCCTCTGTAGACGCTCGCTTTGCTGAGAATAGCAGGGCAATCCAGTCTGAGCGCGCTCACGTGGCTGGCGGGGCGGGAAGCTGTGCTGACACACGCAGGATGTGGCGATCCAGTCAGGTGTGACTTGACTCATGTGACTCCCCCAAGATGGAGAAGGCCAATGCCAGGATGAAGCAACTCAAACGGCAGCTGGAGGAAGCAGAAGAGGAAGCTACCCGTGCCAATGCATCTCGGCGTAAACTCCAGCGGGAACTGGATGATGCCACGGAGGCCAACGAGGGTCTGAGCCGCGAGGTCAGCACGCTGAAGAACCGGCTGAGGTGAGCGGCCTAGGGGAGCCTGCACCCTAAGCTTGCCCAGACAGCCAGGCCCGGGGCTCAGGCTTTGTCTTTTCTTAAGTGCTTTACTTAGGCTCCTGCAGAGTTACTTGTTCTCACTCTTAAATCGCCTCCCTTTCCATTCACGATTTCTGACCCTCAGTAGCCTTCAAGAAGGGAAGAGAAACAGCTCCCCCTTCCCACTTTTTTTGCCATTTACTAGTGGACCATAGAAATACAACACTGGTGTCCATCCACGTTCAACATCCGTAGTGAGGAAAGGTCCCAGCCTCACCGCCACACTGGGTTCAGTGCGCACCAGGGAGAGGGCAGGACATGGAGCGCTGAACTGCTTTCTCCCCCAGAGAAAGGTTAGCACAGGTGCCGGCACACTGGCCCATGGCCAAATTCTGACCTGCCCAGCTTCTGTATAGCCAATGAGCTAAGGGTGGTTTTTACATTTGTAAAGGGTTAAGAAAAAAAAAAGAATGTGCAACAAAGACCTTATTTGGCCCACAAAGCATAAATAAAATATTTACTATCTGTCCTTTTTAGAAACATGGCCATTGGTCAGCAGGTGGAGCTTTGCCATAAGCCTCCTGCTCAGTGCCCGCTATGTGCTGGCCAGGGCGCTAGTCCACGGGTGTGGCTGCAGGAGAGGTGGGAACCCCAGGGCCTGTCCTGCCCCTGCCCACCCACCCCGGGTTGTGTGTCCTGAGGAAGGGGTGGAAGTTGGACATCACCAGTTGACTGAACAACTTGACAGCCACACGTTCTTGTGTATTTACGTGCACGGGTCTACTTTCCCTTCCCTCCAGGCGAGGCGGCCCGATCAGCTTCTCTTCAAGCCGATCTGGCCGGCGGCAGCTGCACATCGAAGGGGCTTCCCTGGAGCTGTCAGATGATGACACCGAAAGTAAGACCAGCGATGTCAATGAGACGCAGCCGCCACAGTCAGAGTAGTCACAGGAAGCCAGCGGAGGCAGTACAGTGGGACACGAAGGAACTCCCCTGCACCAGCCTGCCTTGGGCCGCCTACAGACTTAGGAAACTGGCAAGCTACGGGGCTCCTTCCCGAAAGATCAACTGTGTCTTAAGGCTTTCCAGCCTGCACATACTGTGTCCTGCTTCGGATAGGTACAATTGCTCCCCTTTTTATATATAAACATACACAAAACATGCACATTTTAAACAGATTGTCTCATCATTGCATCTATTTTCCATATATTCATCAAGAGACCATTTTATAATGTTAAGAAGAGAACCCTTTTCAAACAAACTCCAGACCCTTGTTGCCAGTCGCCGGGTCATTGGGGCAGCCCCGTGGTTGTTGCTCAGTCGCTCTGCATGCTCTGTCCTACAGACAGGTAACTTAGCTCTGTGTTCCTGTGGCCCCGACTCCTCAGCCACATCGAGTCTCTTAGAACATTGTGAAGCCTAAACTGCACTTGTATCTCTCATTTCCTTCGAATAATGATCAACACTATTTCAGTGAGCAAACTGTGAAAGGGGCTTTGGAAAGATTAGGAGGGGTGGGTTGGATTGGGGAGCACAGCATCCATTTGGGGTTCCCATCTCCCTTGGGTTGGTGGTATCCCCACATCTTGTCATGTGAACTGTCCTTGGCCAGGGCTGGTCTATGCATAGAAAGGATAGTGGCCACGATGCAGCTGCAGCCCGCAGAGGTGGCAATTGCGTTGACTTTGGGGAGGTCTCCTGCACCGTCTGGCTTTGCCAGTGTCCTTCCCTCACTTCAGGAACAAGCAGCTGCAGCCTCCTGAGCAGGAGTTAGTGGAAGGCCCTCCCTTGCCAGCCAGACTTTCGTGCTGACCTTGCAAATTCAGCCGCTGCTTTGAGCCCAAAATGGGAATATTGGTTTTGTGTCCGAGATTCGTTCCAAGCTTGTCGATGAGGTTTACAGACCTCAAGAACAGATGCCATCTGCCTGAATGTTGACATGCCAGTGGATGTGAATCCTTTTTCATTTTTCCTTTTCCCTCCTTCCCTTTGGACAGTGTTACAGTGAACATTTAGCATTTTTGGTTGATAGTTAAGCAAACTGACATTACAGAAAGTGCCTTAGACACTACAGTACTAAGACAATGTTAAATATATTATTTGCCTCTGTAACAACTTAATGTATTAAGTTTTGACTGTGCTTCATATCATGTACCTCTCTAGTCAAAGTGGTATTATAAACATTCGGTGACAATGAATCAGTGTTAAATATAAATCCCTGATCCTCTGCAACGTGCTTGAAAACACAAACCTTTTGGGTTAAAAGCTTTAACATCGTTAGGAAGAATTTATCATGTGGGTTTGGAATCTTTGATTTTACCCCTTTATGAATTGTACTGGCTGTTGACCACCAGACACCTGACTGCAAATATCTTTTCTTGTATTCCCATATTTCTAGACAATGATTTTTGTAAGACAATAAATTTATTCATTATAGATATTTACGCCTGCTCTATTTACTTGGAGGAAAAGCACCCGTTAAGAATAAACAGACCTCAATAAACAAGAATTAACATGTGAACGTGGAATGTTTTCTCACCTTCTGTTCTCATTTCCCCTCTATGATCTGATGGGAGGTTGGGAGTTACACAGACTTAAAATGCTGACTGCCAGGCCCACTTTTCCTGAGGGCTCTGCACTCCCCAAAGTGTCAGATGACAGGCTAATTCTCTGGGCAGCCTTGGCTACCAGTCTTATTCTCACCAACAGCCTCTCTGTGTGAAGATGCACTGGGAAGGAAAGGGCATGGGGCCTGGAGACCCAATTGTTTATAGAAAAGGGAGCCTTTGGGGGCTGCAGGGTGCAGCCTTGCAGGGGGGTTCAGTTGCTGTTTACCAGATTAGAGTATTTTAAGAGATCCAAGAAGTTTTAGACTGCATTTCCAGGCAGTATACACACTGATTTTAGGAGGATTCAGTGATAAGACTCAAGGGCAGCCTCATTAGTGTGGGCCAATTAGGATGGGCCTGAGAAGTAACTAAGGGAGCACAAAACCACAGAAAATGCTGGGTTTTTTAGTTACTCCATAATATTCTGAGGCTGGTTCTGGTGGTATAAGGTATATATCCAGGCTTCGCGGCAGTGGTGGGAATGTAAAAACATGGGCAAAGTACTCCATTTCTCCCGTGTCACTACCATAGGGGAAATGATGAGTTGCAGTTGCCATGTTTCATGATGTGTTCTCATCCTTAAGTTCAGGATCTCAGTCTGGGTGTTTGTGGAATTCAGAGGCTGGCATTTCTCAAAAAGTAAGAATGCTTCCCACTTTCCACTTGGCTGGTTTAACTGGTGTTCCAGCTACTCGGCCCATAAAGAGAAGCACATCATCTGCATGGACTGATTCCAGTTCCTGATTCCAGAAATGCCAGCTAGAAGGATGCTCTTTCCTTACCAAACCACCGTTTTGCAGTCTAAAGAAAGGTAGCTCATAAAGCCCCTGCTGGGCATTTAAAGCACAAGGAAGACAGTCCGTGGGAGCCGAGCTTTGTGTCAGCCTCAAGCTGGCTGGATTCCACCCAGCAAGAGTGGTTCATCATGAGAAGGAATCCAGGCCAGATTGGGAAAGCCTTAACATTTTGCTAAGGCAAAGTTTAGATGCAGTGAGATGGGGGTTTTAACGTGGAGCTTTCATGCTAATCAATGCCCTGCCTGCCCTTGCCACATCAAGGTGCTTCCTTTTTAATGCATACACTCCAGAGAATTACTTTAAATTGCTTGGGTAGGGGTAACATAACTAGTGTTCCTAGTCTGACCCACCCGAGGGTATACTTCTGACATCAGAAAGACTCTAGAACCCTGTCACACTTTCTTTCTGTCACCAAGTTTCCCATCCCTGGAAACTTAAGCTAAGATGAAGTGGAGCCAGAAGACCAAATTGTAAGTTGTTTTCATGGCCCGCTGTCCCTGTGGCTCTGCCTGTGACTGACCCAAGGCCCTAAATGCCAGTGTTGCCAGAACAACATTGGGAAAGAGGAGAGCTCAAAGTTCTCAAGGGACCACCACTTCCTGTCCCATCCCGACCCCCCTAAAAAATAAATCAAGCCAGAACAGGCCATTGGCTCGAATCTAGAAAGTGGGAAGGATGGCTCCTCCCACAAGTCCCAAGCAAGACAGAGTGAAGCCTGTGGCTCAGACCCAAGGTGAGTTCCCGTACACCAACGGTTCCTAGTTATTCTACGAAGTCACACCACCAAATTCTGAGCGTTTGCTAGAATGCCATTTCCTGTGCCAACTGTCAGGACCAGGCAGGGCAGTCCCCTTCCTTGTGTAGCCTCATGTCATTTGGGAATCGAGCAAATCATGTGAAGTGCTCATACGATGGTCAGAAATCTCATATGAAACTATCAATAAGGGTATATCGGCATGATGTCAGTTTCCAAAGACAATGTTAACTGCAATGACTGTACCTGTGTACAATATACAAAAAGTGTGACCATGTCCCTCAACCTTTACCAAGAGTAGAAATTCATGTTTGATTCACTACAACACTGAGGTCTGTTTATTTTTTCAACGCAGCCCAGTAATGGACTTCCTCCCTACTGACTGGATGTCATGAAGCCTCATTCAAGAAGCAACATAAACCATTAAATTCAGGGTCTGACAAGCATCCAAGCACAGCACTGCCTCCTTCCAAGTACTTCATAGCTCCTTAGACACCCACATCCTCACGTGTGTAAACTCCTGCGCCTCGCAATGATGGCCAGTAGGTGGCAGCTGTGATAGGGCTGTCAGGGTAAGGTCAATAGAGCCCAGCATCAGATCTCACAGAATGGTATCTGCAGCTTAGAAGACAATTCTGGAGCCAGAATGTGCTTTTCAGAAATGCTGCATCACCAGCGCTCACCAAGGTTCAGAGGACAACACTGCTTGGGAAAACATGGACAAGGGCAATTCCAGGTCAAAATGTGGTTCAGAACATCAGAATCATACATCAAGTTTTAGGAACACCTCACGTTTTCCTTTTCGTACAAATTTTGTATGAATTAAGGGTGGTATGATGAAAATCTGTCTAAAGTCTAAAAGAGTTCTTTCAGTAAAGTCAAAATAAACACACTTTTTCTAATTGACACATTTTTCTTAATGGTTCACAAAATGAAGGCATATCTTACGACTGCTGGTGTTTTGAGATTCTGTGAAATGCAGTGCTCTCTTCACTAGGCTGGAGCTGGTGCTGGGGCGGAGCCTGGGGGCTATCTGATGTTTAAAATTCACTCCGAAGGTCACCGAGCAGTCAGGGAGCCTCTGCTTTGAGCTACTTGCTCAAATCTCAGAACTTAGCGCAGGTCTTCAGGCCAATTTAGGTAATGAAAATATCAGTCCCATTCAATTTTTTTAAAAAATGAATTTTGGCAACTTTAAAAAAAATCAGAACCCTAAAGAAGTAAACCACTTGCATCATTTGAATTTCACTTCTGATTCCTTTTAGAAAGCTGTAATTAGCAAGCTCGCTTGGTTCCTGTCCTTTTCCCACCCGTCGCCTCCGCTGCCAGTCGCCACATGTGCGTACTCCGGGTTCAGTGGCTCTGCGGTGCCCTGTGCTGCTGCTCAAGTCTCCCTGACCACTCCCCACCGCCAGACAATTATGTTATCACTACTGAGACTGATTTTATTTGTTCTTACTGCTGTGGGTATTATCCCAAAAATGGAAAGATGAGTTTTTATAGCTTATGTTACACTGATTCAAGACTTACACAGACTAATTTAGTGACACCAGTAATGTAAAGGTATACCGATGCCCCTAAATTCTAGGTGACAATGGGATTTTTCCTAGTTAAAATAATACCATTTTTCAAACAAACAAAAAAAAAAAAAACAGCGTGTCTCCATCCCATCATTCACTGATCTACTGACAGGGAGCAGTAGGGCTCTGAGCCAATCTGGACACACACTGGTGCCAGACAACCGACCACGCTGGCCTGCTTCCCCAGCACCTCCCAGGCCTCCACCAGCAAACCACGATCCAGGCAGGATCTCTGTATTTTAGTGGCATGGCAAACTTGGTACCTGATTACAAACACCCCAAAGTAAACAAGTTAAATTTCTGTTCAGTTCGAGTGTTTCCCTTGGTGAAGGCCTCTGTCAGTTATGTTAGGAAACTCCTGTGGGTGTGGACCAATACCATGACTCCAAACTGTAGCCCACACGGCACAAACCCACTTGGTGTCCCAAAACCATTCCTGTAAGCTTCGTTCTGTTTCCACATTTGCCTCTTCACGTGTGCTACCTTATGAAGGAAGTCTGTTAAAAGCAAGATTATTACCTTTTCTTAACACCTAAAAAAAGGGCTACTGTATTCCCATAGATTCCATTTTTAGTCCTCATAGGAAGTTTTCAGATAACAGGCTTTAAGTCATCTCATCCTGCTCCCATTTTTAGGAATGAATCAAGTAACATCTAAATTTTAAAGGCTCAACTAGTGTTCTCAAGTTGTTTTAACCTTTGAGGCAAATATAGAGAAGAAAACAATCCTTGAAATAAACACTGGAATGAGGAAAACGCTTACCTCAGCATTTTGTAGGCAAACAGAGAAAACAGTCGACTGCTTGGACCCGTCCCCTTTCCGGGCTCATTCCTACCAGAAGCCAGACTGGCTGTCTCAGTGTGAGCCAGGCAGGGCAAGCTAGGGCTACTCCCGAAGCTGTGGCTCCACCCCAGGCCACCTCCCCTTCCCCAGAGGTACCTTGGCTCTCAGATGCTAATGGCACTTCTGGGACAGCTTCCGAGAGAAGCAGAGTCAACACTCCACAAGCACAGGACTGGAAGAAGAGGGGGGGATGCACCATCCCTCCTGTTGCAAGGACTGTGCCAGCCTCACAGCTCAGCTCCAAGTCAGCTCATCTCCTGAGACACAGGACAGAGTCAAGACCAGCAAGGCCTCAAGTTTGGACAGGTGGAGAACATAGCAGAAAAAGACACTGAGCTCATTTCTAATCCTGGCTTTTCTATGAACTAGCTGTGTGAGTTCAGGCCAGTCACTTAAGCTCTGGGCCCACCATCCTGTCTATAAAACGAGCTAAAACCAGCTCATCCTACTCTCAGGCCAACTATATCTAATTCTCATGTGCCTCACTTGTGACCCAACATCCCAGCTTTGGGGTGTGGATCTGAACTGAGTTGGCTGGATATAATATCATTTCTACCACTCTGGGCTGAAAGTTTTAATGACAGCCAGGCAAACCTGGGCACTGTGCAGCCCCAGGAAGAGAACCCACTCAGAGGCAGGTGGCTGGTAGGCAATCTTTAGCTAGATGGGCAAACAGTATGTAGTAGCTTTCATGCCGGGTAGCAAATGCTCTACCTGAGCAAGTACAAAGACGCATCTTGAACCAAATGATCCAAACAGCAAAAAAATAGGCCAAAGGAGTCAGCCAGCTTCCTCATGAGGTCATAGGCCAAGGGCAGCTGTAGCTATAAAAAAAAATATATATGGAGGGGGAATCTCCTCCTAAAAGAACTGGAAATAAGCCTAGCAGCACACTCTGCATTTTTGTGGACCTGACCTGTGCTGTCCCAGACCCAAAGCAGTGGTGATGTCCAATGAACCACACTTGGGCCTCTGGGGCCAAGGCCCCTCCCCTCCATCATCTGACTGAACAACCATTAACAGAACCATCCGGATGAGATGACCCCCAGGGTGTTCAGCTGGAGAGGAACTGAGAAACCACTGGGGAGCCAGGGACAAGGACTCAGGGCTCCAGAACTCATCTCTGCTTTAACCAGAGTAGCTCTGCTTATCATGTGTTAGATCTGGGGTTCCTGCATAAACAAAGAAGTTTGCTGAATGTTTCAGCTTCTGATCTAATCCAACCCTTCCGATGACTGGGAAAGAAGCGGGAGTTGCTGCCCATCAGGAAGAGGCTTGACGTTTTCAACTGCTCAGCCAGCACAACGGGCTGGACACAGCGCACACCACTGCAACATCTCTCGGTGAGCCAGCTTACCGGAAAATCTCCAGGAACAACTAATATATTTCTGCCCACATATTAACAAAAAAAATTTTTTAAATGTAATACCCTACTTAAGGGTTCTTATTCACTGAGGAATTGGATTCACTTCTCATTTATTTATGGTTTTAAAACTACACACTATACCGTTATGCTCTTTGTTATAAGCAACGTCCAGAATCTGATACATTTGTAGACTCCGTTTACACGTTTCTCAAGTCCAATCACCTTATGCCCTGCTACCAAACATCTGGCACCTTCTCTCACTTGCCAACGCCAACCTAAGGGAGAAAAGCCCCGACCCAAGTAACCTCTAATCCCAGAACACCAACACATGTCGTGAAAGGCAGCCCAGCTGACGGGCCCACTCCTGGACCCACCCTGGTTATCCTGAGACCTAGCAAACTGCCCCCTCAAAGCCCCAGTCCTTCCTCCCAGGTTTGTGTGAGGGGTCGGAGCCACTCTCAGGCTGCTCCTGGAGTCACAGCAAGGAGAAACCAGCACCAAGAGTCAGCTCCACGCATCAGACATCGCCTGAGGCTACGACCCGCCCACGCGTCCCTCGTCAGAGCAGCTGACCTCGGCTTCATAACTCCAGTTCTTCTCTCCGCAGAATGGCAGGAACACAATAAAGCAACCTTGATACTTTTTTGTGTGAAATTTATTTTTTCCACATTAAAAGATTTTTTTTGAGGGGAAGTATTTTCTTCTTTTTTTTTAACCACATGATGATCCTATACAGCTGCCCAGAGTAGGACACCATCATAAGTCATTAACATGCCATATGAGTTCTGAATAAATAAAAGCTACAAAGCCCAAGTTATATACAAATATCTTAGGCAATAATGTTTACAAACCTATGTACAATAAAACAAATGTAAACAGTAAACGCAGCATGAGAGCAATCAAAGGACACACAGGGACAGCCACCCAGTCTGCCCCCCGGACCTGGCACCAGCCAGCCCCTGGAATCAGGCCACTCACTCCTTCCTACCTAGACTAGAGAGGCCCTCAGAAGACAAAACAAAAAAGCTGTAAAGCCGTCACTTAACTGAAGGACCGGAAATGCCACCACCACCACCCCTGGTCTGAGGCACCCGGAGGAGGAGAAGACAGCACAGAGGCCCAGCCCTGTTTGTGCCCAGGCCCTGGAGGCCCCTGCTCTGGGGGGCAGGTCTACAGGATGACAACTGCTAAAGTCAAATCAGAAGGTGCAGCAAACGTTCCCTAACTCAATGACCTTCCTGACTCTGCCAGCAACGGGCCCAAACTGTGGGGCGGGGCTGGGGGACACATGATCGTGAGCACTGCAGGCTCGGGTGGGAGCTCGGGAGGGCGCACGTTGACCTGATTTGGGAGAGAACTTCTAGAAGATTTGCAATGTCCTAAATACAACTAAACCCTATCAGTACTGCAGGGTGGAGGCTGAGGCAGGTGTGATGAATGGGTACTTCTGTATCCGGAGACCAAGTAATACACGTATGTATCACTATGTGACCCACAAAGTGCAATCATGTGAAACCAACGGCACTACGGCGAGAAGAAAAAATAGCCAGTATTGATATCGCGCAGAGTCCTGGGGCTGGGCAGGGCCCAGCGGCCGCCACTGCATGCAGCCTGCCCTCTGCCGGCCCTGGGGAGGCAGACAGAGGGGCACAGGCTGGGCCCAGGCGCCGAAGGGTGAGGCGTGGGTGTCCTGGGTTGATGGAGGAGGGCAGGAGCCCCCACCTGGAGGCTGGGCACTCACACACTGAGAGGCAGCATACCCGGTGCCGACGAGGGGCGTGAGGAGCCCAGACCAGGAGGAGGAGGAGCTGGGTCAAAGCCGTTTACTGCCCTGTGGGGTGACCAGAGCAGAGAAGGGAAGGGGGAAGAGAAAGAGAGACTGTCATTTAAAAATCACTCGACACACAGCAAGAAATTCATTTGCTCTCTAAAACTAATTCTCTTCCTGGCCCACAAGAGAATCCTGATGGCCCAAGGGAAGAGTGGCTGCCTAGGAAGCCTCAGCTCATCAGAGACTTGAGGATTCTGCGGTTGTCCTCGGGTAACGGGACTATGGGCCCCATTCTCGGCAATTCCTCACTGCCCACTGCAGCCACAACCCTGATTTTCCCCACAGAATGGGTCTAAATGTCTGCCAGTAGGGAACCAGCCCTATCAATAATGGTACGACAACACGATGAAATAGGATACAACCATTAAAAACACATTCCAGAGTTCTTCAATAGCATGGGAAAATATTCAGAATGTAATTAATGGTAGGTAGAAAAAGGTCACCTAACTGTATGTGTTCAATAATGTGAAGAAAAAAACCTAAACAGCATATATTCCAGATTCCAGACTACAGACAGGCACTATCTATGCAGCTAAGTCTAGAACGTGTGGGGACCCTCACATTTACATACGCACACACACATATGTACATAAAATCATATGTATTGTAGAAGGAAAATTTAACAACAGTTACTTTTCCTCCCTCTGCAGTTGGGGGTAAATTTTGTTTACTACTTTATACTTTTTTATTGTTTTCCAAATCTCCTACAATATACATAAATATCTTAATGAAGGGAGAAAAGTAACTTTTTATGTTGTTAAGCAAGCAAAGCCGGATGGTAGGCTTCTCCGGCGACTGATGAGCGGCCAGCCCAAGGAGGACCCAGCCACCCAGCCCCCAGCCCCGCGAGGCAGAGCGCCCCAGCCCCAGCTGCCTGGCAGCGCAGCCATGGAAGCAGGGAGGGAGTGAGAGCAAGGCCTGGACCCTCTCTCAGGAAGCGGCTCCTGCCTTCCCACCCTGAAAAACTTCCTAGGAAATGCTGTCCCACCAGCAGCTGGGGCAACGCAGCCAACTGCAAAGGGCCACACTGCACCACACCTGCTCACCACTGCCCCCCAGCCACTCCTCAGAGGGGCCTAGAGAGTTGAATACAGACTCATGGAGAGAGTTTCTCTTACCAAAAATGCACACACTTTCCCCCACAAAGGCTAACTGTTCTGTACACTGAGAGGTGAGTGTAATCTCAACAGAGAAACAGGCATGCAAGGAGTTCGACTACTCTGAAGAAACTAACCTCAGAGGATGGACTTTGAGTTTGAAACAAGCCTCCCACACACAGGCCAAGAGCAACAGGAGGGACTCCGACAGGTAACTTCTCCCTGCCATACACTGTCCTGCCTCAGTGAGGCACAGCCAGGGTTTCCCCTTTTCTTCATGGGGCTGGGGAGGTTGGATACTTGAGCCTCACTATATTTGAAAACTTTAAAGCATCCCTCCCTACACCCCCAAGGTTTATGTCTGTGCCTCCTCTGGCTCCTCATGCAGGTTTAGGACTGAGAGTCAGCATTTTCAAGTTACCAGACATTCAGGGAACATGAAGTTCATCCCCATCGTTGTAATGCTAAGAAAACCAAAGCAGGAGAAGGTCCAGCCATTCACCTGAGTTCGCCTATGAGCCCACCAATGGGGAAGCAGGGCTCATGACCTGCCTCCACAATGTCCAGGCCATTATCCTTTCCCGGGATCCTTCTGGCCAGAGGACACCTGACAGCCCTCAGTGAGCAAAAACTTTGGTGCTCCCAGTGCAGGTCAGCCCCAATGGGAAAAAGAAGCAGTGCGATCCAGAACACAAAGGGGAAACAAGAAACCAGGAAAGCCCTTTCTCTGTATGACTGCAAATGGAGCTCTGCTTTGCAGGTTGGGTAGAATAGAGAGAGAGTAACAATCTGCTAGGTCGCACCCAGCACTTCTTTTCTGAGTCAAGAAGTGGGAAGTAAGAGACTCAAGGGAGGAGAAAGCTGACCCCAGAGGTAGGACTGTCGGTCTGGTGATGTACCTTCAGAGAACTGCCAGGTTGCGAAATGGGAGAGAAAAAACACCTCTGCACTCACCACACAGCAACAGAGCGATGGCAGACGTGGACCACACAGGAATGAATGGAAAGAGAACCGGCAGGGATGGAAATAAAGATCTGGGAATCCTCTATGCAAATAAGGTTTCAGACGCTATGAAATTCCATAGTCTTATCACTTAAATCTAATTAAAGTGTCTGAAAAATAGAGACTCCACTGAGAAAAGAAACTAAGGTCAGCTGGAAAATGGCAACAGAAGAAGTAAAAATGGGGAAAGAACCAAGACCCATGTAGTAGCTAGTCAGGACAACAAATCGAACACAACAGAAATAAAGTATGGACACGGAATCCATCAAAGAAGCAAGGTCGAGCACACCTGAGAAGGCAGTAGAGCTAATAAGCACAAGTGGGCTGGAGCCACTGCAGGAGAGCAGGCGGACCACTCCGCACCCTGGGCTCCCTAGTTAGATGGGTAAATGGAAGACAGCTCGCTCCAGCCAGCTGCAGTGCGCCCCCAGACTCTACAAACTGAAATGTACCTTCCTGAAAACTGAAGAGGAAGGCAGCTACCATTCCAATGTACTTTGAGAAACAAGAGTGACTGCAGAGGGGAGAGACCCCACACAGCAAGGCTCCATAACCATTAGTTCCTGCTTTGAAATAACAAGACACACCAAGGAACAGGAAGAGCCCCAGTCCCACGAAGACAGTCAAATGTGGTCCCAGGGCCTGCCGGTGAGCCTGACCCCCAGCGTCACCACCACAGCCCCTGACCACACACCAAGAGCGCCGTGGGGCCTGCTGCGCACAAGTGCCCCAGAACCACCACGACTGAAGAGTTAGTTTTGCACAGCTGAACCAATAATAACTACATACAGTCAGGTCAAACAGGAACTTGAAAGCTCACATATGGGCTGTAAGTTGGTTACAGCAGTCAGCCCCATGCAGTTAGTAAAACCGGTCTGTTAATGTGTCTTCCACCACACACCATGATTGAAAAAGAGCACAGCAAACAAATTCAGTTACCCATGAACAATGTGGGAAATATGACTTTTTCTTGCCTAATAAAAAAAAAAGGAAAAAACATTAAGCAGCAATACAAATACTATTTTCACAATATGCCCTAAAATTAGCGTATGCCCACCTACCTACACACAGTCCCCCCAAAATCTAACTGGTTTACAAAATTAGGGTAAGTGATACATAAGGAACTAAATACAAGCTATGGAGAAAAAAGAATGTCTTGGAGAGAACTGAAGTGCCCACACCACACAAGAATGTGTGTCCTGCCAGGTGAGTGACATTAAGGGCTGTACGTGGCTGGAAGAAACGGAGCAACACCTGGGAGGGAGGCCCATCCAGCCACATTTTAGGAACTCACAGAGGTGACCACAGGCTAGATAAAATCCTGATTCCAAGAAGCCCTCACATAACCAGAACTCACAGATGTTTTCAAATCCCATAAAGTTAATATGTAATAATAAGGTTTTTAATTTTTAAGGCGTCATTGCCCCTGCAGATTTGGAGGAAGGTGGGAAGGCGGGGTATTGTATGCCTATTCCCACACATGCACACGCACACAAACCGGCTTTGAGTCACCTTGCCCCAAATGACGCCCCTCTCAGTCTCCAGGAGTGCTAGGAAAACTGGTGACATGCTACAGACACACTCCTTGGGAGTGAGAGGTAGGGCAGGCGCATTCTAGAGCCACAGACTTTAAAATGAAGTTTTTCCTCATACTGAAACTAGAGGCCACACATAGTCTAAGAACTGGCATTTCTTCTTTTAAACTGACAGATTTAATAATGGAGCTGGGAGTTAGAATGTTCCCCCTTCCTTTTGAGGCTGGCTGGTAAAAGCCACCATGGTTTTTATCTAGTCAATAGGTCTGCAAGAAGGAGGGCCAGAGGTAAAAAGCCAGGTAGGCCAGACGGGAGGCAGAATCAAAGTAAAGCAGCAAGGAAGTAAGAACACAGCAAAACCTATAAAAGAGAGTTATCCTCAGGAATATGGCAATTAGACAAATGCAGCTAGAGCAATAGGTTAATATTTGAGTGCATATATACAATCCATTTATCGTGTAAACCAAACACCTGAGCAAAGACCAGCCCACAAAAGCATATTTAATTCTTAATAGAAACAATACAGTTAAAAATCTGTACTATTTAAACCAAAACTAAATATCATCTATAACTTTCCATCAGGAAGTATATTTCCAGGTGCAGTTCAGGCAATAAAGCCTACACCCACATCTAGGCGTTTCTCAGGGGATGGAGGCGCTCCACGACAGTGCCCAAGTGCTCACGCCTGGTTCCAGGTGACTCTGAACCCTACCAAGGCCTGGGCTCACCTCTGGGCAGTCACTGCCCTGGTGCTCTGCCTCAGGGGTCAAGTAGAAGCCAGTCTCCCATGAAGACAGGGGCAGTGAGCCTGACTGACAACATTATCCCTCCTTCATCAGGACTATTCTAAGGACTTGCTACATGCAAAGCCACCTGCCCAACCAATCCATTTCTGGTCCATACCTATTCTCATATCCTAAGGTGACCAAGGCAAGAAACTGGATTCCAGATAGAAACTAGTAACTACTCTATTGGAGGTCATTACAGGTTGCAGGAAAAAATAATTAGGCACTGTTTCTAACACTCAGGAAGACTACCCTTAAACTTTCCCCATATTGTTTGCAGTAAATGGCAGTTTTAGTGCCAAATACCTGTTCATTCCCTTTGCTATTACAGTATAAAAATGAGCATCCCTCAAGGTTGCCTAAAACTCCTAAATCTGAGCAAAATTAATTTTATACTTACTCCCTCTCAGGGATCCCAATGGTTAGAATGAAGTTCTGATTTATATATTGATGTTTTAAAATGTGCTCCTTAATGAAATATGTATACTTCAAGGTTGAATTATCTAAAGGAAGAGAAGCCAGAACACTCCACTCCACAAGAGGAGACACAGGAAGCTTTTTAGAGTGGACTGGGTACCAAATCAGGTCCTCCATAAATATGCCACAGTTTTTGAGGAAAGCAGAACATATAAGCTCCTTTAAGAAACTGTGACAATTTCTAGAGTTGTGTCTGTATTGCTTTCACAGAACAAGAATGAGCAGCTTCCACGACTCTCGTTGTAGAGAGTCTCACGGGGTCCCCGTGCCTCAGGTGTCGTTCTAGTTAACAGCTGCCTTAAACGTGGTCAGCATCCCCAGGCCACAGATCTAACTAGTTACCTAAGTTAAGGCACACCCATAAAGGAGTATAACCATGCAATGCTTTATTTTTTTTTAAATTGAGGTAGGATGATATCTACTGACATAAAAAGATACTGGCAATATAAATCATGATAGGCATGTTGTGGAACAATATCTGAAGTATAATCCCATAAATTTTTAAAAACATAAAGAAGACATATAAAAATATGATTTTACATGCTTTGAAATAACCATAAGGATACAAAAAAGTGTGAAAACAAAAAACACTTGTTATTTCATATACTCCTGCTGAAACCAACTGAAATTTGTTTGTATTAAGAATATATCACTGCTTCAATCTTAGGACACTTTTTTAAAATCTCAATTTCTCAAAAACCATCTTTATATCATGCAAAAGTTGTATCTCCTAAACTATATTTGATCCAGTGGTCTTACATTTTTCTAAAATCTTCAGACAGAAGGTTTGTTGCAGGTTTGCACATATACATAATTATAGTGTTTTCTTCTACCCTTAGCAAACACAGGCAGGCAAAAGTAGGTTTACAGTTGTATGTGAAACAGTTTATTCTTGAATCATTTATTACTGTATTATTTTCCATACAAACAACTATAAACCTACTTTTGCCCCGCTCTGTATTTGCTAGCAAAGTCTACTAAGCACCTCAACAACAAGGACTGTGTCAAAGGCATCTGTAATCCCTGGAGCCCCGCACTGCTACCTTTCAAGAGTCTGCTTCCTAGGACAGAGGTTTCCGAGTCAGGGTTACCAGGGCAACAGACTCCATGGGGACTAGAAGACAACAAATTTCCTGTCCCCTGAGACTTGAATGATAACAGGCTTCAGGTAATTTATCAAACTGTGTTTACCTTTTCAAAGATTGAACAAGCTCACTTAATAAATGTGTAACTTTACCACTCAAAAAAAAGATTTAAAATTCCCAAGACTTACCCTTTGTCGAAGAAAGACGTATGCCCTGATCTAGAGAACTTTGTGCCGTTGCTATTCATCACCCCACAGTTAACATTCCCTGACATATAGGATTTTCGTGATGCTTGGTCCTTTGCAAAATTCCTGCAAGCTGCTAATTTGGATTCTAAAGCCTACAGAGGGAAGAAGGAATGAATGATTTGGTTGTCAAAACAGTACCTGCATATAAAAATATGCATTTCAAACCATTTCTATTTCAAGACTCAAACCTTACTCTCTAAGTTGATAATGGTGGCTACTTAAGAAGCCAGAATCAATCACCTTTCTAGTAGGAAAAGGAAATGTTTATGCTGACTCCCTTTCTAATGAGCTCAGAATAGTTTACTTATTTTTATTCCTCTCTGTACTACTGAGGGACACAAATATAACCCTCACCCATACAAGAAAGCTCAGGCATAAGCAGCCAGAGACGGACCCCAGGTCTCCTGACCCCATCCATGGTTCTTTTCTGAGCTGTGCACTGTTCTGTTAGTTGGCTAGTTGGGGTAGGGCGCAGGGTGAGCGTGGGTGTGGAAGGGAGCTGTTTGGCGAGCAAACACTAAAAAAAGAATGCCAAAATATCATTTGAGAACTCTTAAAGCAGCCAATTCTTCCTATAGCATTTCAGGTTAGTTATTTCTAATGCATTTGAATGGATAAGAGCAGTTACAATACCTCATGTGAAGTTAAGAGTTATTCTATTTCTTAAAACACAGTGTAATGTCTAACTGATACCCGTCGTCTACAATTAAATAATTCACCTGAAAATGATACCAGGCCTTTAGCACTTACCTCTAAATTCGGTGCCCTTCTTAGCACCTGTCACCACAACACCTGGCCAGTGCCAGGCTCTACAAACAAATGACATGAAGAAGACAGGAGTACCTCATCTATTTCCATCACACACAGATACCACCAACTCCCCCTTTTTCATAAACAAACTCAAACCTCTCTCCCTGCCAAAAAAAAAAAAAGGCAAAAAATAGGCCATTTCTATTATCCGTGACACCAAGGGATTAGGAATAAGATTTAAATAAGCATTATTTCAGCAACTTGTTATATGAACACACACACAGTAAAAATTGAGAGCCATAAATTTCCTATGCTCTCAAGACACTCATTCATTCAAACATGTGCTGAGCATCAATTATGTAGCTGGCACACGCTGCACCCGGGACGTCCAAGTACAAGGACGAGGTCTGGCCCTCAAGAGAAAAGAGTGGTATAGAAATCAAGATTTAGAAGATATCTGCACCAGGTAGTAGGCAAAATCATAGTTGCAAATAAGATGAGGAAATCAAAGACAGAGCTCTGAATAAAATCAACAATGAAAGGACAGGCAGATTAAGACCCAACAAGATGGCAGAGGAACGGGCAGGAAGCAGACATGACACGGAACCAGAGGGGCAGAGGAAAGAAAACATCCCCCACCCCATCCCACCCCACCCCCAAAAATTGGTGTTGAGTATTTCAAATACAATCAGGACAAAACAGCATCCATGGTGTCCGACAGCACCGAGATCATCAATGAGCAACTTGAGTGGGGACAGCAGGGACAGAGCCCAGACTAGGAGGTCTGGGGAAGAGCACATGCAGTCACCAATGCTCACAATAAATGGAGACGTGCTTTCAAAAACCTTGTCTGGCAAAGGAAGAAAGGAAACAGGGTGATGGCTAAAAAGAGATGGAGGGTAAAAGGAAAGAAGAGCTGCTTTTACTTTTGCTTTCTAAGATAAAACAGTACATAATATGTACTATAGAAATATCACACACAAATATTAACATACATGGAGTAAAAAGCTAAAGACCCAGGAGATACAAAGATGAGAAGTCTGGAAGGAATGGGATCCAAAGCACAAAAGGATAAAATAAGCCATGGGCAGGAATGATATTTTTACCACTGAATAAAAAGGAGGAATAGCTTACAGAGGTAATAAATAATAGGAGAATCATAAAAGAAGGAGAAAGAAAACAAAACTTTAAATCAGATGGCCTTGACTCCTCAGTGGAAGACGGTGCAAAAGTAGGGAGGCGGCTTCTAGGTAGCTCTAGTCAGTGGGCAAAGGAGTGCAAAGACGTAGGAAAGCAAGCAGTCATAAAAGTGCGCAGGAGCTGGAGGGAAGCAGACCAAAGTTTTGATGACATCTTAAGACAGGCTGTCAGCTGAATAGGTAAACCGTGCAAGGACTCCAAGTTCAACTTTCATGCACCATTTCTGAACAGTTTAGTTACGGCACTAAAGCAGAATAAATAAGAACAAAGAAAGACAACAACTTGGGGTTCCAGAGTAGTCAGTACCAACCCAAGAGTACATAATGAAGAGAAATTCAAAGATGACAGTGGTCCAACAGCCCTACAAGCATGTCACAGTTTTCGGCATACAGTTTGAATAAGAAGCTGGAAGGTATGAGATATTACAAAGAGTTTATTTTTTCTATCCACAAAAAATTGAAACACTAGGAAAAAAAGAAAAAGGCATATAAGTCAGCTCTGACACAATACAAAAAACCTGTCATGATTTTGAGTAAATGATAAAGAACAAAATGCTTGAACCATCTGCTGAACAGCACATATAAAATGACCCAAAAGGCCAGCTCCTCCTCTGTGATTATGCAGGAATATATACATGAGCATAATATTATAGATGCTACTGACTAATTTTCGGTCTTCAGAACCAACCAATGAAGGGTTCAAGAAGGTACAGAGAGAGACACACAGTAAGCAGTTGAAATATAATCTAACCAATTCAAAAACAGATGTTTTATATTTAAAATTAGCAAAAAAAACCCTAATAAGACAAAAAATAAAAAATTGGGAGGATGTGAGTTAAATTCATCTTTTTGCTTAAAATTGGTAAGTCAAAATACAGAAAATAAACACAAGCTATAGAAATAAATACTGTAACTATTACAACAAATGAGATAAAAACTACTCTATGTACTACACGAGTGACTTGTGCACATTACTCTTTACAGTAAATTTAAAATGTAGTTTAGAGTTAAATGTAGTTTAGAGTAAGCCAGAAAAGGTAAACAATGGACTTGTATCCTGGCCTCTCATTTCTTCTTCATAGAAAGTATAATACGACTTTTTTCAAAAAGTGTTTCACACAAAAAAATAAGTGGAAGTGTACTGGATGGCGGGAAGTTGCAGAGGTAGATTATTGAAAAAAGAGCTTAAAGTCATGAGGGAAATAAAAGGGAAAATGACTAATGCTAACTTCATAGTGGCTTAAATCCAAACAGTCATATTAACATTATTGTTTCCAGCAATCTGGATGAAAGAAAGGAGAAGTCCAATTTCTTGACTGATCCAGAAGGCAGGTCTCCTCCACGGCCAAAAACACCGTGAACAACAGTAACAAAGCAAGCAATCTGTGGGATCACAGATGAATGGGAACAAAGTAAAAGCAAGAGATCGCTAAGAAAAACAGAGTACTACTCTCCCGATAAGGTCAAAGAGTATTATACAGAGTAAAAAACTGAATAAGCAGAAAAACAATGTTTCAAAAGCCAAACTGCTCTGGAATACAGGTCGGAGCCAAGGAGATGACACTGAAGTTGAGGTGGCCAAGGAGCAGGCAGATGCCACAAAGAGTAGCAAGTCATGACACAGGTGGTGCTAAAGGCCTACAGAGAAAAAGGTCCAGGGTAACCAGGAGGATGGGAGACAGCAGCAAAGGACAGGATTAGAAGGAGGTATAAGACCTACAGCAGGAAGTAAAAAAATGAAGGACTCATGGCCTTATAGAAAGAGCCATGGGGGAACACAAAGAATTCCCAGTGGAAACTTAGGAGCTCAGCACGCTGGGCCTCCTGCAAAGATACCTCAAGCCCGAGCCCTGGAGGAGTTTATCCGGCCCTGCCGCGGCTGGTCACTGGATGCTTTTGCTTCTCAGCTTAATCGCAGCCTTTATGACAGAAAGGCATCCTTTTTTCTTCCCTCACTTCAAATTAAGAAATAATCCAATACCTTGGCAACTGAAACACCTAGTGATAAATAACTGAATGCTTACCCCTACTTTCCGTAAGAGATCCCCCACAATGTTTAGTGCTGATATCCTAGCTGAAGGAGTTAATGGACTGGTACCAAAACCATTTGGTATAGCTAGAGAAAAATAAAACACAGATAATTATTATACATGCAATTTGGATTTGTTGTTATGACAAAGCAGTATACACTCAATGTCAACATTCAATATAGTATTCTAAACTACAAATAAGGTATAACATGGAGATACCATGTTTAACTGTTCTCCAATTGACGGATGTTTAGATTATATACAAGTTTACATCATTATAATGCTAAAAGGACATACATCCTTAAGACATCCAGACACGTATTTCTGAAGAGATCCCTAAAAATAGGACTGCAGGGTCAGAGGATACGATATGCCTGTTTTGTTCACCCTAACAGACACTGACCGTCAGAACGCTCTCTACAAAGGTTATGTCAGTACCAGCAATTTGTATGGTGGTGTTCTCAATAATACTGGACATTTTTTTTTTTTTGCAAAATTTGATAGTCATTTTGTTTACATTTTTATTTCCTTAATAACTAGTCATTTGAATCTTTTCTGGAAATCATCTGTTTTAACCTTTGCACTCGTTTCTACTGGGTTGTCTTTCCTTTAATCAATTTGCAAGGACACAATACATTACAGATATTCATCCTTTCTCTTATGTATGCAGGTATGTTGTATTTCTCAGTGTGACGTTTATCTTTAAACTTTGTGTTTTGGGGAGAAAGCCTTTGGCTCCCTCATCTCAATATTATAAAAAATGTTCCTCATATTTTTCTCCTAACCGTTTCCTAAAATTTTTTTACACTTAGGTCATTTAACTCATCAAATATTTACATATTTTCCCTCCAAATGGATAGCCAATTGTCCGAACACTACTTACTGGAAAAAACTTATCTGCAATGGTACTAAAACCATATACTGAGTTCCCTATATATTTCAAGTTCCATTAAATTATTAATCTACCCCACCAGAGAGATGCTGCTTCAGTTATTAGTGTTAAAATAAATTTTGACGTGTTGAAAGGCAAAGCCTCTTCTCATTATTAACCTATTTTAAACTTTTCTTGGCTATCCTTACACATTTAATCTTACAGACTAACTTCAAAATCAACTTGACAACTTAAAAAATCCTGTGGATATTTTTATTAAAAATTTAAATGATCAATTGATTTGGGGAGAATGGATACTGCAACAAAATTAAGTTTTCCTGTTCAGAACCATGGCATTGAGCATAGCATTTATTCACGCTCTTTGTCCATGCCCCTTGGCAAAGGTTTTCAACTGTGCACGTTTCTTCGATTTATTTTTAGATAATATAGCATAATGGTTAAGAGCTCAAGTGAAACTGCTAGATACAAATCCATCACTGCCATTTAATAACTGCATGACCTTTAAGTTACCCATATGTAAAAGAAGCTAATAATTAATTTACCTCATAAAGTTGTTGTGAAGTTTAAATTAGTTAACCTACTTTTAAAATGCTTAGCATAGTAAGTACTCAATAAATGTTAGCTATTATTTTTTTACGTTTTCTAGAGAATGCTAGTAGGCACATAAAATGCTTAGGTGGCTGCTGCTGTCGTTCACTGTCCTTGTCCTCTAGAATGTAAACTCACTGAAGGTAGGGACTTTGTCCTACTCACCGCTATACTCCCCGCATCTAGAATAACATACAGGCCCTGGCTGGTGTGGCTCAGTGGATTGAGCACTGGCCTATGAACCAAAGAGTCACTGGTTCAATTCCCAGTCAGGGCACATGCCTGGGTTGCAGGCCAGGTCCCCAGTCGGGGACCCACGAGAGGCAACCAGACATTAATGTTTCTCTCCCTCTCTTTCTCTCTGCCATCCCCTCTGTCTAAAAATAAATAAATAAAATCTTAAAAAAAAATAGAACAACACACTGCATAAAATAGCTGTACTTCCCTTGGCAGGGATTTCTGGATCTCAGTTCTCCCCATTCTCCTCAAATTTTGTACTCGAGATATTAAATCTGTGTTTTACAGTAACTGTATTAATACAATGCCATTAAAGACAGACCATTCCACAGAGATCAGCTCTTCCACTTTGTCACCGATTTCTCTGACCTGCTGCTCCGATGTCTGTGCTGGCCTCCTTGTCACAAAACTGCAGTGACCCAGCACAGAGCGGCTCAGGTTAGTACAAGTTTATGCTGTCAGTTCCAGTCCAAAACTGTCTATTTGGACAAATATTACTGCCATAAAGCTGACCTATCTTAATTCTGTGCCGGACGGACTAAGCTCCACATCCTACTGACACTCCCCACCCCAAGTTCTTACATGAAAACTTTAATGAGCTATGACAGAATGTACACCTCCCTCTGGAGTTACCTTAATTTAAGCTCCTGACTACTCTGATTAGTGCTCAAATAAAGAATTTTCAGAAATTATCTGCAGAATTCTAATTAGTAACATAAAAGCAAAGCTTTGTTAATTCTCAAATGTTAGTAATTCTGAGGGCCTCAAATACACAAGGACTGTTCCAAAAATGAACAGTGAAAGCTTCGGACAACTGCTATAATCCACACACTGCCTGCTTCCTATTGACCACTCGGCGTTTTCACACACCTTATCCAATTTTATCTCATAACAAGGAGAAAACAGGATGAATTCTCTACTCAAGGGCTCCTGAGCAAGTGAGATGTGACTAATGCAACCAAAAACTGATTTTTAAATTTTGATTCATAGTAAATTAGTAAAAATTTCAATTTAAATAGTTGCATGAAGCTAATGGCTACCATAATGGTCAGCACAGAGAGTCCACTCAGACACGAAATCTTCTATCATTATGAAGGGCAAGTCCTATATTTAAAAAGGAGTAGAAAGATGCTTCCATTTGGGGAGAAAAAAGTACAGGGGAGTGGGAGTAGCTAAAATATGATCCGCAAGCTGCAAAAACTAAGTAAATCCGAACTGGGAGCTTCAGGGTTCCATGCTAAGGGTCTATTCTAGTGACTACTAAACGGACTTATTAAGATTAAAAAAACACATTGGCTGATGACAAAAGGAATATTCTCTATGAACTACTCAATAGGAACTCTAAATGTCGCCTATGAAAATAGCAACTACGGAGGCATGTGTTAGAACGCACATGTCTGTCTAAGCCCATCTTACTCGACTCTGGTAGCTCAAGTCTCTGTACATCCCGTGTATAAAGGCTTCTAGTCTCCCCATGACATGTTAAGTGGCAAAAGCAATAAATAAAACTGTGTTTAAATATAATCCCAAAATGTGTGTGTAACAAGGAGCTGGGCACAAACACAAATAAGCACACACGACAGAAAAAACTCCAGTGTTAAGAGTAGGTAACTTTAAGCAGTAAGATTGCAGATGGTTTTTATCTTTTATTTTCTGTTTTCAAATTTTTCTACATGAATATACCTTACTGCTATAATTAAAAAATAACCTTTTCTTTAAAACCTTCAACTTCTCAAAGTCTCAACTTATTAAGCTGCTCATGCCTTAAATGCAGCATCATTCTTGTTTCCTATATCTGAGTGGCCTAAGAAAATAATTCCTCCTCCTATACACGGTACTAGATTCAACCAACTTTTAAACCGAAATTATTGCTTAAACCTTAGCAACCCCTGCTTCATTAGCAAACCCTCTTAAGGTGATAATCTACCACAGGGTCAAAAAGACAAGACATTACAAACCTTTTGGTGAAGGAAAACTGTTCTCTGTTCCTTTGCCAACAGGAGTAGCTGGTAACGAAAGTGAGGCCTGGACAGCAGAATCCGTCTTTTCACAGTCTAGAGTTGGAGAACTGGGGGCCGATTTTCTGGTTACTTCCTGTTGCCTTTCCCGAACGGCTAGTTCTTGTCTTAAATCTGTAAAATGTTGCAAAGGAAGTAAATACATAAAGCAAAGTCACATCTAATGCCATAAAGACATTCTCCCTAAATGATTATTTCTTAAGTATAAATTTTTATTTCTAGAGGAATAAACATGATAACCTTATTGTCTAAATGATCTTTTAGAATTTAAAAATGCTATAATCAAAAAGTGCTGTAACCTAAGAGAACAATTATCTATGCCCATATGCAAAAGGACACAGAGCAGAGTCTAAAGTGAACATGTACGACACAAAAATGAATGTTCTTTAACAACTCACTTGCTTTTACTTTGAAATGATGTAGTATGGGGATCATTGCAAAAATCAGTAAAGTGCATTTTTATCATTTTAAATGGGTTGGTACTTTTTATTAACTGTCACCATGAAATATTTTGTTTTAGAAAAGAAGTCAGAATGGTTGCAATTTTTTTCTTGCTTTCAAGGTTGAATTTTCAACCCAAAATTGATGTCTTCTTTTCAGTTATGCAACTGACCTACAGAACACTTGCTTATGATAAAAAAAAAGGATACAAAGTTATCCCATTTTGGGGTATCCATCCAAAAGAATTCAAAACAAGATCTCCAGCCCTGGCTGATGTGGCTCAGTGGATTGAGCAGTGGCCTGCAAACCAAAGGGTCCCTGGTTCAACTCCTAGGCAGGGCATGTTAGAGGCAACTACACATTGATGTTTCTCTCCCTCTCTTTCTCTCTCCCTTCCCCTCTCTCTAAAAATAAGTAAATAAGCATTATTAAAAAAAAAAAAACAAGCTCTCCATGAGATATTTGGACATCCATGTTCGATGCAGCATTATTCACAATAGCTAAGAGGTGGAAGCAACCCAAGTGTCCACGCACAGATAAATGGATCAAAAAATGTGCTGTACACACACACACGGGAATATTATTCAGCCTTATAACAACAGGAAATTCTGACACATGCCATAATGTGGATGAACCTTGATGAACCTTTAGGATATTATGCTAAGTAAAATAAGCCAGTCACAAAAAGACAAGCACTTCAAAAGTATGACTTCACTTATATAAGGCATTTGAAACACAGCAACAAAAAGCAGAATTGTAATTGTCAGGGGTTGGAAAAAAAGGAAAAATGGGGAGTTGCTCCTCATTGGGCACAGTTTCAATTTTGCGACAAAAAAAAGATTCTATGGAGCTGTTACATAACAATGTGATGTAGTGAACACTGCTGAATTGTATACTTAAAAATGGTTAAGATGGTAAATTTTGTTATGTGTTTTTGACCACAACTATAAATAAATAAATAAAATACAATTAATATTTTATACGTTATACAAATTATGAGAAGTTTTTCAGAAAAAAAGGCATGAAAAAAACTATTTTTAAACATTGGACCAAAAAGTTTTATAAGCAGCAATCAAATAAACACAAATTTAAAAAAGAGATACCACTTTCAGCTTTCAAATGATTTTTTACATAATTTTTTAGACTATTTTTATTAGCCCTAGCTGGTGTAGCTCGGTGGATTGAGCACGGGCTGTGAACCAAAGGGTCACCGATTCGATTCCCAGTCAGGGCACATGCCTGGGTTGCAGGTCAGGTCCCCATTGGGGGCCTCATGAGAGGCAACCACACACTGATGTTTCTCTCCCTCCTTCTCCTTCTCTTCCCCTCTCTTTAAAAATGAATAAATAAAATCTTTTAAAAAAACCTATTTTTATTATTCACAATGCTAATTACCAGTGTGAGAAGGACACTCTCAATCACTGCCACAGGGAGTGTAAACATACCAACTTATCTAAAAAGTAATTTAGCAGTGTCTTTTATATCATGTGCCACTTCTAAGAATTTATTCTAAAAAAATTATCAAAGCTACTCTTAAATATTAAGTATAAGAATCCTATTCACAGTAATACTTATAGCAAAAAATTAACTACTGATAATAAAGATCCCATAAAATATATATAATAAATATCATGCAACATTTTTAAAAACTTGTTTTAAAAGACTTTTTTAGCCCTGGCTGGTATGGCTCAGTGGATTCAGTGCCATTCTGCAAACCAAAGGGTCACTGGTTCGATTCCCAGTCAGGGCACATGCCTGGGCTGCAGGCCAGGTCCCCAGCAGGGAGCATGTGAGAGGCAACCACACATTGATGTTTCTCCTTCTGCCTCCCTTCTCCCCCTCTAAATAAATAAATAAAATCTTTAAAAAGGAAAGATGGAATATTTCTCAAAAAAAGACATTTTAAAGGCATGGATTATATTCACTTTATTAAGTAGTAAAAAAAAAAAGACAGAAAATACATATGTATATATAGTGTGGTCCCAATTATATATACGGAAAGAAACAACAAACAGTGAGTTCTCCCAAGATAAATGGATTGGCACTGATTTTTATTTTCTTCTTTGTAATATTTTGAATGATACCATGCATATTTGAAAAAGAGGGAGGGAAGGAGAATTTTTAAGCAAAGTATACATTCACTATATATAATATGTAAATGGCAACATGTGTACATGTTATTATATATATAACAAAATTCTTTAGGTAGAAGCAAAAAGGGGGAAAAAACCTCAAACTAAGCAAGCAGTATGTGCACAGCAGCAGTGGTTTGGGCTTTGGAAAACAGATCAGGGTTTGAATCCCAGCTGACAGGCTATAGACTTTGGACAAAACGCAAACTCTCTGTGCCTCAGTTTTATGCCTATAAAATAGGAATGATAATACCTACCTCCTAGAGATGATGATGCAGGTATTAAGTAAGTTAACAGATTAAAAGTACTTAGCATAGTGTCTCACAAAATATATAGATACAGAGCTTTAACAAGTTGATCCTGAAGCTGGCTTAGAACTCTGGCTGAGAGACAGTAAGGTTTAGTTTAGGTTATAAAGTTTACCTCTTGCTTCATCCTTTAACCTCTGTACAGAGACCAACAAAGATTCCTTCTCATCAAGTTCACTTTCTAAAAATGCATTTCGTTCAATGGCCTGATTTAGCCTTTGTTCAAAGTCTTCCAGTGAAACTATTGTTGCCCTAAAAAAAAAATTTAGAATCCATGAATTAATATTGTGCAAATAGGTAATAGAAAAGGAAACTGCCGGTTTATCTCATATCATTTCCTGACCTAGAAAGGCTGGCCAGTTGAAAGAGAATAATTTCGCTCCCTCTAACCTCTGGTGGCATTTAGTGTCTCTATCATTTAGGGTCATTAAATACATTCATTTCTCCTAAAGTCCCATCTAAATTCCTTAAAGTTTCTTAAAGGAAAGCCACTTACTATACTATTTATATCTCCCCACTGGATTTTAAACAAGAAAATTTTAATCAGGAAAATTTTTCAATAGTTTTTTAGAGTAGGTAAAAATTAACTAAGGATTTGTTTAAAACATAAAGTGCCAGGTCCCACTCCATTTACTTTCTGCCTACCGACCCTTTTCTTCTTCCTGCACTTCTCATCTTACTCCTTTATTCAGTAAACATTAATGTGTGCCTACTATATGCCCACTTCGTGCCACAGGTATATTGTAAAATTCCATAACCTCAAGTCAGTTCTCAAAACGCCTTGTTGAAGTTTATCAAGTTCTGTCAACTGTCAAAATCTCTCTCAGTTCCATTTGCTCTCCTTCAACCTTCTGCCCTGGCTTAAGTAATCTATCACCTGGATTACTCCTAAATGGTCCTTATGTTTCTTCCTCTCCATTCCAATTCTGAGGTATTATCTTCTCAAATCACAACCGACTATTACTCTTTTGTTTAGAAAATCCTTAAAGAGAACCTCATTGCCTAAAGAATGACTATCAAGCATCACACACAAGGCTCTTCACAACCTCGCCTCAACCACCTTCCAGTCACATCTTGTTCAGCCACATCTCTGCACATTTCAAAGTGAAACATTAACACCTCACACACTTTCCTGCCTCTCTGCCTTTACATCTCCCTCCTTCATCTGGTTAATGTCTAGCTCTCCTTCTAGGCTCTGCTTCCCCAGTCCCCCCAGGGTACTTTAGCTGCTCCCAGCTCTATGCCCTGGAGCAACCTGTACACTCTTTTTACTAGAGTATTTACCGCATGAAATGTCCACACCTGTTGCACCCAAGGGCAATAACTGGTTTATCTTTGCATCTTCAACTCTAACAGCACATCAGTCATTTAAAAGTCACTCAAATATTATCGAAAGAACTACCAGAGAGTAAAGTAATTGGGATAAAGTGAGAGGAATTAATTTGGAATGGTTAAAAAATTAGTTTATGGATATATGAAAGCTTGGCAACAAGTAATGGCAAGCCACTAACAGTTATTCAGCAAAACTGTAATGAAAGCAGTATTTTGAGAAGATTCATCGGTCAGTATTAAAACAGAAGAGAATAAAAAGGAGTAAAAATTTAAAGACAGATTGGCTAGGAAATAACTGCAGAAATCAGGTGTAACATGGGAGGTCCTACAGAAAAGTGTGGTAATACTAGTATGGAGAACAGAGAGGGAAAGATAGAGGAATGAATGAGACATGTTTTAATGAAAAGCCAGCAGGAACAACAATGGTACATGAAAGAAGGAAAAAGAAAACTGGAAAGAAAAGCTTAGAAGGGCATTCTCGGGGAGATAAAGGTTTCTGGTAAGTTTCAAATGCGATGAGTACCAACAGGAAGTGTTGTGGGACTAAGACTAGGTAATAGGTTGAACCTAAAGATATATATTTTATTCACTGATTGCCAACTTTGGTTACATTCACAAACGCCCATCGTTCACCTTTTTGCTCGCTCGAGGTCATCATTGGCCTGCTCCAGCTCTCTCACATACTTATGCAACTGCTCCTTAATGGCTCGAGTCTGACTTAAATCATCTTCTAACACTGAGACTTGCTTGTAGCTTTGTGCGTATTGATGTTCTAGTTTCTCCTAAAGGCATGAGTATACAAAAAGGTGTGCGTCATTAAAATATAGTTTTCTTTAATAAAGGATGCAACCCAAGTTAAAGGGGAGGAAAAATCCAAGGAGTTCACCCACAATCCAAGTTGATGGTACCTCTTCCTTTTACAATATTTAAAAACAATTACACATTCATTCCAACTGCCTTAACTCATATAAAATTTAAATGGTCCACCATTTTCCTTTCAGAATCTAATAGTAATCTCTCTGAAAAGAAGTAAAATAATAAAACCATTGCCTCAAAAACCCCCAAACATGGAAGGGGGACTTTTGGGTTCTCAGACTGCATTCAGCTCAGGATGAGCACAAAGAAGTAAGCTGACAGAATTTAAATTCCCTGCCCCTTACCTATCCACTCCCTACTCCTTCCACACCCCCCACACCCCATCCCCACCTTCCACAAAACCACCTACTCCCCAGACACTGAAAATCTCCACCTATTTGGCTAAGGCAAGTGGCTAAGAACAGCGAAAAGGGCTAATCCTCTTACTTCTGAAAATTCCTTTTTAGAAGGCAATCTTTAAATCCAAACTAAACGCTAAAACTAAAGGGACTATGAACAATAATGAAATAAATGTGCACACTTCATACAGACGTAATTTTAAAGTGCCACAAAATAAAGCAGTATGTCAAAACAAATAATCAGTCAGCTTCTGAAAATTACAGGAACTACAAAATTAAGCCTCTTTTTATGTTTTTTGTATCCTGCTGCTCTTAAGCTCCCTTTAAACAAACATATTTCTCATTTTTTTTTTAAATCCTCACCCAAGGATGTGTTCATTGATTTCAGAGAGAGAGGAAGGGAGGGAGGGAAGGAGAGGGAGGGAGAGAGATAGATGGGGGAAAGCAGGGAAAGAGGTGGGGGATGGGAGGGAGAGGTGGAAGGAGGGAGAGAGGTAGGGAAAGAAAGGGGGAAAGGGGAGGGGAGAGGAGGGAGAGAGAGGGAGGGGGGAGAGAGAGGGAGGGGGGAGAGAGACAGAGAGAGAGAGAGAGAGAGAGAGAGAGAGAGAGAGAGAGAGAGAAATTGATATGAGAAACATCGATGGGTTGTCTCCCATACATGCCCCAACCGGGGAGTGAACCCACAACCCAGATACGTGCCCTAGCCGGGGATGGACTCTGCAACTTGTTGGCACACGGGACAATGCTCCAACCAAGCCACCCAGCCAGGGCTACATTTCTCACTTTAGTAAAACCCCATACATTAGACACCAGAGCTTCTACAACCACAATTACCTTTAACGCTTCCACTTCATATTTCAGTCTTTGGTTATCAGCTTGCAAGTCTCTATTTCTTTGTTCAGCCTGTACTAATTGTGCCTCCAACTCTGCTTCTAATTCTCTGCTTCCTTCCTGAAATTCAACTAGCTCATCCCGAGCTTCCTGGAAGCTAATCAAAAACAAAGTGGGAAAGATGAGTTGCAGTAGGTCATAAGAATCATGTTGAAGATGATTATATATCAATTCAAGAATTTTTGCCTAAATGCTATGCTATAATAAAATATACTAAATAATAAAGACAATCTGTTTTACATCTCTTACCCTATATTCTAGACTCAATGAAAACTATTTATAGGCCCTAAAAGGATTTATGTTTTATACACTTGATAGCTCCTTATTTAATGTATTACTAAAGAAGGCACTTGCTATACCACAAATAAGTTTGATATTGGGTAAGTTTTTCAATATAATTGAGTTTTTCAATATAATTGGTTTCCTTTGTAATTCTGTTATTTGATTTTATGCATTTAAAGACATTATTCTTTTATTTTAAGATTGTGTTTACTTTTAGAGATAGGGGAAGGGAGGGTGAAAGAGGGAGAGAAACAAATCAATCAGGCAGATGGGCTGCCTCTCACAGGCCCTCAACTGGGGACCTGGCCTACAACCCAGGTATGTGCCCTCACTAGGAATCGAACCTGCAACCTTTCAGTTTGCAGAGCAGTACTCAGTCCACTGAGCGACACCAGCCAGGGCAAGACATTATTCTGAGAAGGGGTCTAGGTTTTCCCAGACTATTAAATGTCTATGGTGCAAAAAATGATTAAGCACTCCTGCCATAGACACCTTTTATATCCACTGGCACAGTATAACTGGCTTCAGCAATAACAATGAAATAACAGTAGAAGGTTTGATAAGGCTTAGAAAACTCCTTTAACCAAAGTGGAAATATATATATATTTTTTTTAGAAAAATTCCATTTTATAATGAAATTTAAGACAAGCTTTGGTTCTCAAAAAATTATGTAAAAGTTCTCCCAACTCATTAAAATAATTGAGATTTTTTAGAATTCCCCATATGTCTGAAGCTCTTCCCTGCTCCCTGAAAACTTTTCTGGCTCCAGCCACTGATAATGCTTGCCTGCAGAGAACTCAAGTCTGCTGTGCAAAGCCCCAGACAGCCTATCAGAATCTCTAAAAGATCAAAACGATGAGGCAAAAACTACACATGCAGCAGATCGAAGATGGTCAATGAGAGTAATAAACATAAAAGGAGGTAAACTACCAGAAAAAAAATCACAAATGACACTAAGTTTTTTTACTATTTTAATAATTTGAGTAATACAGGATTTATGGCATTTTTGTACTATTTAAATTCAAGCAATGTTATGACTATTTCTAGAATCCCACTCCCAAACCTGAAACTCTAATTTTAGCTTTATGTTTTATTTTAAAAATGCACATGCTAGAGACGGTGTATTCCAAAATGCCCTCCTCTATGACTTTTTGGATATTTTTCAACATTACCTTTGCTTATACTTTAAGGACAGTTCCTTCCAATAAGCAGTTTCCTCCTTTAAACTTGAAAAATTTGGTATGTCTTCACCATCCATGATCAAGAAAGCCTGTGAAATATTAAGAACAAGCTTACAAATTAATAGAGAACCTAAGTAAAAGTATAAAATCTGGGATAACACCAAATCTGCAGCATTTTGGAGTTAAATAAACATAAAAAATACTAAGAGTAGTTCATTTTTTTTTAAGAGCGATTAACTCTTTATTGTAACCCAGGCACAAAAATCACTTCACTCCCCACCCTTGTGGACCACCAACTGACCATCAGCTCATGACAGGTGAAGAGACCAACAAAGCTCTTCGGTGCAGAGCCTTTTCTGCCACAGCCCTGGGTTCCAGTGAACTGGCCCTACAGAATCAGCCTGCACAAAGGACTTCAGCAGTGGGCTTAAAGCCAACTGCCTTCTGGGAATCAGGTGACAGAAACAATTTTACTATCAGAGTGGATGCTACTGCATGCCCTTCTCTGTTGTGTAATTGCTTCAAAACACCCGCGTGAAACATTTCATGCGAGGTGAACATTTCATGCGAGGTGATCATACCAGAAGAGCAGATACCACATTCCCAATAATTGACTATTATTACATTTCTAAAACCTTCCTGTTAATTACCTTTTAAGTCCAAAATTTCCTCCATTAAATCCACTAATCCTCCAACTTCAATGTTCTTTCATCTTGGTTCTTCTCCCACGGAATTCAGAACGGGGAGGGAAAAAACCCTACCTAACTACCTTTGCATTTGGACTGACTACCTAAAACTCCCAAATGATTGCCAAGGACCAAAGACATTGAGCTCCCCCTAGATTCATGCTAGTACTGTTGGAGTCTTACCTCCTGTAACCACCTCCCCCAAGCATTCCACATTATATTCCAGCAATAATGTTCAAAATTGTCTTAACACACCACTTGTTTCACTTCTGAATGTTTTCTCTATCAGGGGTGTCCAACCAGCGGCCTGTGGGCTGCATACGGCCCAGAGCAAATTGTAAATTTACTTAAAACTTTTTTTCAGCTCACCAGTTTTCATTATGTTTGTGTATTTAATGTGTGGCCTAAGATAACTCTTCTTCCAGGGTGGCCCAGAGATGCCAAAAGGTTGGACTCCCCTGCGAATGGCTCTCCCTTCCTTGTATATTTGGAAAGCTCTTTTTATACTTTTAAAAACCTAGCTGTCATCTCTCCCAGAAAGCCGTTCCCACCCTCACCCGGATGGTACTAAAATCTCCCACATTCTTGGCTACCTCTACAGCCACACATGCTTTCGTGAATATATTTTCCACACAGCTTACACTTGTATGCCCCCTTTTAGGCTGTGTATTATTCTTACTTATTTCTACCCCAGCATACTGCTTACACATTAGCAGATACTCAATATACCTACTAAATTAAATCAGAATTAATTCAACCTAACCCATACCAGGAAGCAAGAATTCAAGACCAGGTTTAAAAGTAAATTAACAAAAATTTGAAGTGTAGAATGCCACTTGTGAAGGTTTAGTAACAAGTCACAGACAAGAACAAACACAGAACTTCAATTTCAGGGTAGGTACACACCAAAGAAGTAAAAAAGTGGTTTCCAGTTGAATAAAATTAACATGTAGTTATATACACTTTGTGTCATTCCTTTGGGGCCTACTGCAATGTTTTTGGTTTTAGTCAAGTCTCTCCTAACCACACCACCTATGATTACTTTTGACATCTGTTAGTCAATCTTCTAATTATTTTAAAATACCAATCAGCCTAAGAGTCCTTTGGGAGAAAATGGATCCTTTCCATACTTTGAGTCTCTTCATGGCACCAAGCATAACGCCTTGCTTATAGAAAGTACGGAATGCTTGCAAATGTTTACTGAGCACTTACCATGTATCAAACATTGTTAAGTACTGAATAAATATTTAGTGCACCAAATGCACCCTCCTCTAATCTAATTATCCCTACACTGGCACATTTTTCTCCATATTATTTTACTCTTAGAGATACCCTTAAAGCATGATAACACATTAAAATATAAACCCACACAGAGCTGAAGTGCTGTTGAGACTGGGTTCTAGGGCTTCAATTCTACACTTAAATTCTCATACAAACTGCTTAAGCTCTCAAAGTCTCAGTTTTTTTCATCTAATGAGAGCTTGGACTAGACTTATGTTTCTTCAAATATGTTTCTGACTGCATTAAAATAAAAAAATTTTTGTACAGCAAAGGAAACCATTAGCAAAATGAAAAGATAACCCACAGAGTGGGAGAACATATTTACTGACACATCTGATAAGGGGTTAATATTCAAATTTTATAAAGAACTCAACACCAAAAACAAACAAACAACCCAATTAAAAAATGGGCAAAGAACCTTGAATAAACACCTCCAAAGAGGACATACTGATGGTCAATGATATATAAAAAGGTGCTCAACATTATTAATCTTCAGAGAAATGCAAATTAAAACCACAATGTAGTATTGCCTCATACCAATCAGAAGGCTGTCATCAATAAATCAACAAACAACAAGTGCTGGCAAGGATGTGGAGCACAGGGAACCCATTTTGCACTGTTGGTGGGAATGCAGACTGGTGCAGCCATTGTGGAAAGCAGTAAGGAGATACCTCAAAAAATTAAAAATGGAACTACCTTTTAACCACATAATTCCATTTCTGGGAATCTAACCAAAGAAACCCGAAACATTAATTCAAAAGAAAATAAGCACCCCTATGCTCACTGCAGCATTATTTACAATCACCAAGATATGGAAGCAGCCCAAGGGTCCATCAGTAGATGATTGGATAAAACAACTATGGGACATTTACACAATGGACTACTTACTCAGTCATAAAAATTAAGATAATTCTACCCTTTGCGACAGTAGGGATGGACCTGGAGAACATGTTGCTAAATGAAATTAGCCAGTCAGAGAAAGACAAATACCATATGATGTCACTCATATGTGGAACCTACTGAACAAACTGAACTAAGAAGCAAAATAAAGACAGACTCAGAAAAAGGCTGACATCTCTGGGGTGGGGGGGTGGGTTTAGCAGGTAGAGGAAAAAACTGTATGTTTCTGATTAGTAAATAACACTGATTAATTTTATACTATTCCTTCATCAAGGTTCCCAATTCCCACTCTATTTTACCAGATGTAGGAATTATCTTTTAAAAAAAAGATTTATTTATTTTTATTTTAGAGAGAAGGGAGAGGAGGGAAAAAGAGAAAGAAATAAACATCAATCGGGTGCCTCTTGCACTCCTCCAACCAGGGACTTGGCCCACAACCCAGACATGTGCCCTGACTGGGAATCCAACCAGCAACCTTTCACTTTGTGGGACATCGCCCAACCCACTGAGCCATGCTGATCAGGGTAGAATAATCATATTTGTAACTGTAATAATTTGTAGTAAGGTATGAATGAAAATGAGGCTAATCCAGCAGCAAGATGTATTTGTATTTCAAAACAAAATCCAAAGCACTTAAAGGCATCACCATATGATATCAATAACTCCTGAGATTTATTGCCTAAGTATCCTTGAGGAGAGGGACATATTTCATAATAACAACCCAACTGAAGACATAATTACAGGACATGAGAAGTTATCTAGGGGTGAGGCAACAACCACTGAGTCACGTGAATGCTCTACACAAGGTCTTTCACCAAAATGCCCCCCAAAATATTGATTACATTTAAAACCTATGAATCCAGCCCCAAAGAAACTATAGGCACTGAGGTCCCCAAATTTGGACAGATCCACTTGCCATTCAAACACTGCCAACCATGTATCAATGTCCAGCTCAAATATTCAGTTTCTGATAAACAGTCCAATAAATTATGGTTTTGCAAAATGTTATGAAGATCAAAATGACAAAAGAAGCAAAGTTCATCTTAAACAAAAAACATATTTTAAAAAGTGAAGATTAAGTCTCTCTGTTACCACCACAGACATCCAGTTGGAGCACCAGGGAGTCTGCCCCACTGGCCAAGATGGAGCAGGGGGAAGTTACGCTAGGCATGCCAAAAGCTAGAAAGATAAATGGAGAGAACCCCAAGCATGCCAAATGCTAGCAAGATAACTGGACAGAAGAAAAGCCCTCCCTATCCCTATAAAAACTGACAGCTTAAGCAAGAAGGGGAGATGGTAATCCTGGCCAGTGTGGCTTGGCTGGTGTGGCTCAGTTAGCTGGAGCTTTGCCCCATACATGGAAAGATTGCAGGTTCCATCCCAGTCAGGGCACATACTGGACATGGTCGCTTGATGCTTCTCTCTCACATCAATGCTTCTCTGTCTCTCTCTGTCTCCCCCTTCTGTCTCTAAAAGCAAACAAAAAGTGTCCTCAGGTGCGGATTTAAAAAAAGAAGAGGAGATGGTCTTTGAGACAAGAGTCCACCATGCTCCCAAGTCGCATGGCACCTGAATAAAACCTCCTTCCTTCTGCACCAGCACCTGCCTCACAAGTTTGGCTTTTGTTGTGGCAGGCAGACAAATCACCATTTGTTCAGTTACATTTCCAGCTAGTTCCTTGAGGGCAAGACCTGTGTCTTACTTATAAGCACCTCTGCATCACCAGAAACATGGAACACACCAGAAATCCAACAAATGTTTCAATTGACTTACAATCTTTCATTATTCCCTCTTTACTTTCAAAGTGCCACTTTACTAACATCTAAATTCCTATTTCAGGATGAAGTAAGCAAAAAGATTTGTGGCTAATTTATTTCTACCTCATACTGTACCAACATGTATTAAGTCAGGATTATAAAACCTATCATTCTCAGCTAGACAAAATTATTAGTCTGATGTGTACCAAGCCACATTCACAGTCACTTACAAAGCTCAGTATAGGCTCCACATCAAAGAATAGGGAGCTGATGGGACTTGCTGGACAGAGCCTTGGAGATACCACTGCACACTTGCTACCTAAAATAATCATTGCCCAGAGCTTCAGTCTTAAATATGAATGGACAACAAGAGCCATCAGACAAGTGAGAAAACCCAGTAGCATGAATAAGAAAATTCTAAGAACTACTGAACTGAGAGGAAACAGGTAATTCAGGAAATGAGAGAACTTTTTTCTTATACGAGAACTCAGAAGGGTTACCTCCCACATATTTCCAGAGACAGTTACTACAGAAGAGAGAAAGCCAAGACCTGGACAGCACAGGGTACTAGAAATAATGACTCCAATCCAGGACTGCAAAGAAGGAAGGCCCCACAATAGTTCATCAGACCCAGAGAGTAATTTGGCCAGATGGAGAGCTCCAGGAAAAATGAAGAATCCCACATAAGAGACAGCATGACTGGGAACCAGATAAATCTGAGGTTGTGGTGAAAGCACATCACTCATGTGTCAATAAGAGAAAAAGCAGTAGAAACTTCAGAGAAATCAAATCAAAATTCAGTATAAGCCCTGACCCTTATGTTAAATAAGACAAGGGTCTCAAGGTCTGAGCAGTTCTAAATGTTACTTCTTGCTAAAAGTTAAAATGTAATATAGTACTTTGCAGATGTAGCACCAGGATAAAACTGATGGGAACCCAACCTGATAAGTGAAGCCAAATGCAAAGAAATCAACATGTAATTGACCTAACAGTGTATATGCACAATGGCTACAGAGAGACAGAACTGTAGGTAGGAATCCCCTGTCTAAACATTCTCCAAGCAAATGTTTAGATCAACATTTTGTGGGTCTACACTTAGACCAACTACTTTGAGACAATCACATCTCCTTCTTGACTAAAGCACCCCAGGAGCAAACACTTATATAACATATTTTTTAATTAAAGATTTCAAGTCAAATTTTTTAACTTACTGATTTTATATTATTGTATGGAATTGAGGTAAATTCCATAATTTTATAGCCATCAGTGAATTTCCCACTTTTGGTTTAACTTTACCATATGTTTCATGTGTTGTTGTCTTGTAAGGATCTAGAATTTTTTTGAACAAGCTTACATCTTTTTTTACTCCCTTTCTGATTTTGTAGACTTTGGCAATAATACTCTCAGCCTTCATCTTCTCAAAGTGAGTATTTGTCTTTTTAAAAGTTTATATTCACTTAACAGCCATCTCAGGCCCTTAAGTATTTTCATGGCCTGCTCTAGACTGCATATATACCTTTCTGGAGTTGAGTGGTGATACTTCAGTATTTCATTATTTAATTCACAGGTAAAGTACTTTTTCTTTTAAGTTTTCAGTAACCCTTCTAATTACTGTCAGTGATTGTGTGGTCCAAGGCCAGTGTCCTTATGGAAGATCATAATAGCTATGATTTTAACATTTATTTGAATGAATTTAACATTTAACATTTATTTGAATGTATTTGGATATGGAGCCAATGCTTCTACAAATAAGGTTAAGGCTGTTTTTAGCTATGAATGTTATTCTCATGCCCATTTTGAAACTTTTCTGTGTGAGGCTGACTTTTGTTGTTGTTACTGACCCATTATTACAGAAGGAGAGGGCATACTAGCAGTTACTACACTGAAGAAAGTTTAGCTAAGTATTGTTCCCTGAGAAATCGCACTGTTCACACCTCTGGGTGTACTATAAAGTATCCATTTTTCCCGATTTTTGATTCTTGAATAAGGCCATATTCTTAATACAACTACCAATTTTTCCATCATTATCCCCTGGTGACTGAGGTTTTAAATAGCCTTTCATGGGAAACTTCCTGAGAACCTAGTTCTATTTCTTATATCCTACTTAACTATTAACTACTTAGTTTAGTCAAATTGTAGCAAAATTATTTTGATTTTCTTTCACACATGCTTCTCTATTTTCTTGCTGAATTTTATGTGGACTGAAAGTTGATCATTTTTCTAATTAACAGACTGTTTTTACAACGTGCTTCCCGGCCCCTTAAACAGTATTATAATCCATGCCAGAAACCTTTTACTAAAATGACCATCATCTTTTCCAAAATAAACCAATTGAAAATATTTAAGCAGGGAACATTTAACCAGTGGTAGGAGCACCACAGCATAGTGGTTAAGAACCTAGACCCTGAAGCCAAACTGCCTGGATTTGAATCTGACTCCTCTGCTCACTAGTTCACCTTGGGCAAGTTACTTAACCACTCAGTGCCCCATTTCCTCACCTGTAAAATGAGGATAATAATTTAAGCAGGCTTGTTATGAAGACTGAGTTAATATTTGTAAAATAGTACAGAGCTTGGCAGACAGTAAATGCAGCATAAATTTATTAAATTATGTAAAACTGGTTAGTTCAGTAGTGGATCTTTCAAGTCTGACCACAAAACAAATGTGCTTCAGGCTCTCCAAGCACTGGCATCACCAGGCCAAGCTGCTTCCCCTGGTCCCTGTTGGCCACCTGGCTGCTCCAGTCCACACTGAACTGCTACCTCCACCATCATCCCTTCCACCTCTCAGAAGTTCAAATGAAGCTGCTGTCATTTTAGGAAGGAAACTTGCCAAGCAGATCAAGCAGGAAGTGCAGCTGGAGGTGAAAGAGTGGATAGCACCAGGCAACAAACAGCCACACCTGACAGTGGTTCTGTTTGGTGAGAATCCTGCAAGTCATTCATTCCTATGTCCTCAACAAAACCAGGGCTGCTGCAGATGTGGGAATCAATAGTGTGAATACTGTGAAACCAGCTTCAATATCAGAGTAAGAACTGTTGAATTTAATCAATAAACGATAATGATGATAATGTAGATGGCCTCCTTGTTCAGCTGCCTCTTCCAGAGCACACTGGTGAAAGATCTGCAATGCTGTTTCTCCAGACAAGGATGTTGGTAGTTTTCATGTAATTAAGGTAGGGCTAATGTGTTTGGCCCAGTATTCCATGTTACCACCTACCCCATGGGGTATAATGCAATAATTTAGCAAACTACCATTCCAACCCTAGGGAAGAATGCGGTTGTAGCGGGAAGGTCAAAAAATGTTGGAATGCCCATTGCAATGTTACTACACACAAATGCAGTACACTAATGTCCTATAGGTGATGTCACTGTTACAATATCTTGATACGATACACTCCCAAAAAGCAGCTGAAGAAATACATAATTCTTGCAGATATTATGGTCTCCACTGCAAGCATTCCAAATCTGATCACTGCATACTGGTATATGATCAAGGAAGAAGCAGCCATTGTTGATGAGGGAATAAATAAAAATTCAAGATCCCATCACTATGAACTCAACTTGGTCAGAGACATGGATTTTGAAGGAGTCTGGAAAAGCACTAATAAAGAATCCCTTTATTGCTGAAAAAAAAGTGCTGAGGCCTGAAGATCAGGAAGTACTGAATTCTAAGGAACTTGTAGTGGCAACTAATGAACTATTCTGTCTTCTGTGTCATAAACAGTACAGCCAAGCCAGTTCAAGAGGCACAAGAGGCCAATAAAAATGCAATGTTTTTAAAGATGCTACTGACATAGTTTTAAATGATGCGTTATATTTATTGAAAGCTTAAATGGTGGGTGTTTGCACACAGTTTTGCAGTACCTTACCAGGGAGCGCCCATTATCATGTTGGGTCATGTGACCCAGCCATAGGAGAAGCCATTAACCTAGTTATTAACATGGGGGACATTACCACAACGAGAATGGCTGTCTAATTTTATCACAACACTTCAGTTACACTTTGCCTTTTCTAGGATTTTCCCAAGGGCTATTCCAGTAAGGGTTGATACTCACTTTAGGTTTCAAACCTTTCTAGTTCAACTGATCAAACCAAAGGGGAAAAGTTGCTAGAGAAAATTAAGAAAAAGTTAAAAAGGAAGAAATGATGATAATTGAGTAGAAACAACTTACCCTAACTGTATACATATAAACTGATAACCAAAAGAAAAGCTACATGTTAACAGTATCCTGAGCTATTTTACAGCTTAGTCAGTCATTGGGGAAAATGTCTGGGTTTGTTCCATGTGCTATTGGCCTTGTTTTGTGTGTGTTACCATTCATGAGGCCTCGCCACTAGGAATGAAAGGCTTATTTTATAAATAGTTCATGTGTACTGTCGTATTTGGTTTTCCTTCTATCCTTAAACTTCACTGATAAATGTTTGCACTGTTGGGGATCTATATAGTTTCTTCAGTAAATCTTGAAACCTGTTTTCGAAAACCAAAACTTGGGCAGCTTTTCCACCAAAATATTGTCAGCAAATTCAGTTAATATTGAATTTAATCAGACTTTCTGATTAAAGGATACACTCTGACTGGGGGAAAAATATGTTTCAGAACTTAAAACATACAAAAATGATCCCTTAAAATTAATCACTTCCATAAGTTATATGCATACACCAGTGATACCATCATTACTGAAAACACTTCTAAAACTTTTTTGAGAACAGTCTTTAAGAGCCAGATTAAAAACTAAGCAGCCCTGGCTGGTGTGGCTCAGTTGGTTGGAGCGTCATCCTGTAAACTGGGAAGGTCGCGCACGGGTTTGATTCTGGTCAGGACACACTTCTGTAGGTTCAATCCCTGATCTGGGTGTGTACTAAAGGCAACCGATCACATCAATGTTTATCTTTTTCTCTCTCTCCCTTACCCTCTCTCTAAAATCAATAAGCATGTCCTCCACTGAGAATTAAAAAAAACACCTAAGCAAAAAGTTCTCGTAGTCCCACCTCATTCTCATTTTTATTGCTTCCTTAACTGGTATTACCCAGCTTTATCACTCCAATTTTATTCACCAGACTCATCTTTTCCAAAAATTGAGTTTTTTACAAATGATGAAAGTTTGCTACTGCTGTGGATATTCAAAAAACCTTCTCAGGGGCTGCAAAGTCTGTTCAGTTGACTTCAGGTTACAGTGGGAGGAAATGTTCACTGTGTTATTTGAAACTATGTAACTAGAGATATTAAGCCTACAAGAAGTTAGCCAATATAGAAAACTATACTGCTAAAAGAGGTTTTAATAATACATCTACAATCTTCTGAAGCTGAAATAAAAGCAGATAATTATGTTCTTTGCTATCCAAATCTTCCCTCAATATCATGTCTCATGTGCACGGAATTATGTATCTTTAAAGTATAACAACTTTTACATGGGGTGTTATCATACTGTATATATCATTCAGGTATCTAGCAACTGACAAATCAACTCGTTTGGGTAAAAAACAATTTTGTCCAAAATGCTATATTTACAAAAAAAAAAACTCCTCTTTGTGCAATGGTAACGATATTGTCTTCTTGTTAATAGTTGCAGAATGCACTAATGAGACTAGAAGTTCTTTTGGATTCACTGTAGGTCAGCGATTTTCAACCTTTTTTATCTCGTGGCACACATAAACTAATTACTAAAATTCCACAGCACACCAAAAGATATAGTTCTTGCCAATCTGACAAAAAAATAGGTATTCTTTTGATTCATTCACACCGGATGGCTATGCTGTGTGAGCTGTTGTCATGTTTTTTATCTGATGACCTACGGGAAAAGAAGTCAGTGCCCCTGACTAGTGAGGTAATACATGTTTTAAAATTTTTTGCGGCACACTGGTTGAAAATCGCTGCTATAGATACCTGCCTTTCTATCAAAATTCTTCTATTTCTCCCAAAAGTGACATTTACAGAATGTTTAACTTTTCAAAGTTGATCATAAATATGATCAACTCCCTTTTGGTCCTACCAAACTTTTTTCTACCTTATGAAGTGCTTAGAAACTTATGCCAGAAGTAATTTTAAGCTTTAAGTAACCAAATTTATCTCAGCATGGTTTAGAATGAGAATAAAAGTTTTGCGGATGTCATGAAAACAAGAGCTAAGTTTTTACTGAAGTTTCTACATATTTTAAATGTTCCTTCTCTAACTTCAATTTACTTAATTAAGAATCAAAACAGGCCCTGACTAGTGTAGCTTAGTGGATTAAGCGCGGGCCTGTAAACCAAGAGATCACAGTTCGATTCCCAGTCAGGGCACATGCGTGGGTTGCAGGCCAGTTCCCAGTAGGGAATGCACAGGAAGCAACCATACATTGATATTTCCCTCTCTCCGTCCCTTTCCCTCTAAAGATAAATAAATAAAATCTTTAAAAAAAAAAAAGAATCAAAACAGAACTAAAAAAAGAACAGCTTCATTAGATTTAGCAACTTCTATCTGAACCAGGGCTAGCCAAAGGTTTTCTCTGTTCCTTGTGATCTTCAATTTCAAATAATTTTAATAAAAATTCAGAAGAAATATCTTACTCGGTTCCCCTTCTCTTCAACCCATGACTTAATGCTATGCCAACAAGTTCACGATTTTGTAAAGCCATTACCTCTCTATTTGTTAAGTGGGTTAAGAACAAAATATCAGAGACAGACAACAGTATGGTGATTCCCAGAGAGAAAGAGGGGTGGGAGAAGAGGATAATAGGGGGATAAATGGTGATGTAAAGAGACATGACCTGGGGTGGTCTCTTAGAATATACAGATGATGTATAACAATATACAATATACAGATGATGTATTATAGAAGAGTACTTCTGAAACCTATATAATTTTATTAACCAATGTAACCCAAATAAATTTAATTTAAAATCAAGAACACAATTTATCAGACAAGATAATTAGGTAGCAACCCGTGAACACGTTTCACAGTAGGATTTTTCTTGTAACTGAGTAGCAGTTCTTATCCTGAGTCTACTCAAAAACATTTAAATAAATTTTCTACTAGCTTCTGGTATACAAGTATTTTTGGCAAATCAAATTTATTGCTTTGCTTTATAGCTGAGAAGGGTATAAAAATCTCACCCCCCTCAAAAAAAAACCCTGTAACTCCGAGCCTAGATATGTAAATTCTGAGACAAGCGAACCCACTCACAAGTTGGTAGAATCCACAGTATAAATCACTTAATACCTCCCACCCCACCCGGGCTCAATTTCCCCATCCGTCAAACGGCGATAAAACAATCAGGCACAACCACAGGGTGATGAGGGTCAAGAGCTACAGCAAGAGTGTTCTAAAATTTGTGAAGGTGCTGTAGTGAAAGGACCTTCACTTCCTTCGCAAAACTTACAGGTTTACTTCGTCGCTTACTAGCAAAAAGGCGAGCACAAGCAAAGCAATCCCGCTTGGTGGCACTTCTCTGAACTCCGAGAGGGGCGACTGGCCGTTCCGGGCAGACAGTCACGGTAATGCCGTCGGAGCCCAAAGTGGGCTGCTTCCGCTCTCGCCCCCAGACGGGAGAAGCGAAGAGAGCTTAAATTCAACCCGGCTCCAAACAACTCTTGCAGCTGAAGGCACTTATGGGGGAAGGGGCGGGGAGAAGGCTGGGCACAACGCTGCCACTCCAGCTGAGCCACTCCTTGCGCCACCAGCTCCCAGGCCCACGGTGCCACGTCCCGGCCTCCGTCCACGCCACCCCTGACCCCACCCCCGGACGCGGGCACAACCTCCAGAGGCCACCGAGCTCGCTCCCTTGCAGGCGTCTCCAGTACACCACACCTCGGACCACGGTGGCTAGAGGGCAGTTAGAGTGGCTGGAACAGTTGCCCCCGGGCTGGCTGCCCCAGAACCCTGCTCCGTCCGGCACGGCGGGTCCTCAGACAGCCCCAGGGCCCAGCAGGCTCTCCCGGGAGAGGCCTCGGCGACGCCCGCCCGGCCAGGCATCCTCGGAGCGGCCCCGCACCGCAGGCTCACCTCCAAGGTATCAAACGCGCATGTTCGCCGCTACACGACCGACGTCTCCGCTCCGCTTGCCTGACCAGGCCAGCCTAGCAGCAGCTCAACTCCGCTCCCCTGCGCAGCCCTGAGCTCCACTCCACGTACCTCTGTGCGCGGCTCCTCCCGACACGTCAGGGACTGCTTGGAAGTCTGAGGCCATTCTGTGACGCAAGGGGGCGGGGTTCGGAGCATGCGCGCGAGCCTGCGGGCGTCGGGGCGGGGTCTGTGGGAAGGATGGCGTCACAGGGGGTCGGCGTTCCCTCGCACGGCCGACGTCTGGCTGGTGGAGGCCAATGCGCAAGCGCCCCCGGCGTCGCGGTGTGTGAATATATTGGGCCCACGGAGACCCGCAGAACGCTCAGCTGCTCGAGAAGTGGCAGTAGGGTGGGTGAGAGTTGGCCTCCAATTTTTCAACCACCAAGATCTCTCACGTGTGTATATCATCCGCGTTCATAAAATGAACCCCGGATCAGATTTCATCTACGAGTCCGCCACGATCACCCAATAGCATACCAGGGGCATGTAGTACCCTTCATCACAAAGACCAGTGTTGTTTTTAGGGCACTTGCTATAGCTGAAATTTTATATTTCTTCAGTGTTTCTCAGTACAATGTAAGTTCCATGACAGCTAGAACCTCTCTATGCTTTTCTTCTAACAGATACTTTGGTGCGGACACAAAGTGGGCACTCAACTATTTGTTGAATGAATGGATTCCTTGAGGATACAAAGGGAATATAAATATATCCATTTATATACTTTATATGAAATAAATGTATATTTATTTATGTAAATGTGTGTGTTCATCCCCCTGGGTCCCCCAAGAAATGGAATCCATTTTATATTCTACACATATTCCCCCTAGGGCACTTGGAGAAAGAAGAGGGCTGGTGGGGGTTGGCAGGTAGCTCAGAAAGGGGAGAGGTGGGAATGAGCAAAGTCTTAGGGAGTGGAGACCAGAAGAAATAGAGCTGTTTTTAAAACAATTCTAAGAACTTTTGCGGTGTATTGCACAACACAGTTCTCCGATGTCAGTGCTGTTGGGATTGGATGTGGCTTTTTTGGACCCAATAATGTGTAAGACAGGCCTCAAGGTGGGAGCAAGGTGAGCCTGAAAGGTTCAGTTATATTTCTTGAGGGCACAGTCATAAACAGAAACAGTACAAGATGGATTGTAAAAGGAATACAAATCAATGAAGATCAGAAAAGTGATTAATGGGGTTTGTGGGAAGGATGGCACTTTGAGCTAGACTCTGAAAGATACAGGGTTGAAAAGATCACAATAAAAATGATAATAGTAGTAATAGTAGTAGTAGTAGTTCCCTTTTTGTTGTACCTTTTGTATGTACTGGCAATTGTGCTAAATGTTTGGTTTGCATAATTCAATCCTCACAGTGACCCTGTGAGGTAGGTAGTTATTATTCCCATTTTATAAATGAGGAAACTGAGTCTCAGCAAGATAAAGTTGCCTAAGGTCACTCAACAAGAAAAAAGAGGACTCAAGATTCAAACCCACCTGGTCCACACTGTCTAACTCTAGAAACTACACTAGTAATCACTACTATACTGCTGCTCAAGAAGGGGGACTATTAATAATAACTACCACTTACTGGGCTAGAGCATAGTGCTAAGTGCTTTACATACATTATCCCCCTCAATCTCGTAAGTGGCTTGTGAAGCTAAAATTATTCCTTTCATTTTTTATGTTGAAAAACTGAGGAGCTGGGGTTTTAAACCCCAAGCAGGTCTTAGTCCAAGCCTGGTGACCTAGGACATCATGGAAGCTCTTTTAGGCTCAGGGGCTCTGCTTCCCTGACTGAAGCTGTGTTTTGGCTGATGAGATCACAGGAAGAGAGGTAATTAGTCAAGGAGGCCTTTCTGTGGACCTAATGCCAATCCCAAGAGGAAAAAGTAAATAAAGGCTGCAACCCTTGTCCCTGCCCTCTGGCTGAAGTCCTGGGGGACGCACTGAGTCACCTAATGACAGGCCAGGCCCTGCAGAAACTGTTAGCCTCATTTCCCACCAGCCTGGACCCAGAACTGGTGTTTGTCAGGACTGATATCTTGGCCCTATCGTAATGAATGGGCTTTGCTTAGCAGAGCTCTCAGACACATCAAAGCCTTGAATCTCCTCCCTCTGTGTTGGTTGAGCTTTCTCAGCAGCCGGTGCCCCACTCCCTGCTTCTGGTATGACTGTCCAGGGAAAATAAAGTGTAAGTGAAGATGGTAGGTGACCTCTAAGGGGAACAGAAGTTACAAAATAAGCTCTGTGAAGGTAGAAAAGGTGAGTGACAGTAGAAAAGGTGAGTGAAGGTAGAAAAGGTGAGTTGCCCCACCTTCCGCTTTTATAACTCTTCATCAGCAAGAGGTTTGCTGAGGCATGAGTCCCAGCACAAGGTCCTTCTTGGATAGAGCCAGAGGGGTCAATGTCATGATCCCTGAGAGCACACACAAGCATTCCAACATCTTCCCTGTCACAGACTCTGAGACTTGGGAAACAGGCCAGGTTCTACCACTGAGAGAGGTAGGGGCTCACTAGCTCTCTTAGGAGAGATCTACACACTACCTCATGAGGATGCTGGGCTCCTGCCACGTCACACACTCACAAAAAGTGACACAGTGCACACAGACCTGCCATGAACACTCTGAGGAAATGGGGTATGTGTAACTCTATTGAATCAGATGAGCATACACCTTGAAATCAAAAGTTTAATTCAGCCTAATCTCTCCATATTTTTTGGACAGTATTGTCTGCTAAGCATTAGGGGCATAGATCAGGCAAGGCAAGGAATCCCAATGGCCGACTGGCTACTAATGGCTTGCTGGGTACATCCACCAGATGCCCCACCACCACCTCAGGCTGTTCATGTCTAAACCCCCACCCAGATCCTCATTTTTCCCCAGCTGAAATTTCCCAAACGGTCTTCACATTTCTGCCCATAGTGTCATCACTGTTCCAGTCCCTAAGGCATGAAAGCTTCATCAAGTTACCCTTAATTATCCCCTTCCTAAGCTTTCATTTCCACTCACGTGTTCACCAAACCTGAAAGACTTTCCCTCCATAAACTCTAGCAAATAAATCCATTTCCCGGTATGTTCTCCCTATGAGTCCCCCAGTCCAAAATCTCCCATTCATTTGTCCCTCCCTTTCCAAATGTCTCTTCCTCAAATTTCTTCTTTTTTGAGCTCAACAGTCTACAGAGCCATCAGAATCATCTTTCTAAAACCCCACTGTACAGAGCTTCACTGGCTCTAAAACTTGTTTTGGCTTCCTCTTGCCTTTGTGATCAAGTACAAACTACAAAGTCTGGCATTCAAGGGCCTCCCAGAGCAACTCCAACCCAATTCCACAGTCCACTTACAGTTCACCTATCTGGGCCTGAGCAGAGCCTCTACCGCATGCCCCAAAGAGACAGTCCCCTTCCTCTGGGCCTTTTTGTGACTCCCACTACCCTTAGCTGCTCCCTAAGTTTGGCCAGCCTGTCTTTCTGCCTTTCCCTCATATGCTACCTCCATCAAGAAGCCTTCTCTGATGCCTAAAGCCCCAAAGTGAGTGCTCCTTCCTCTGAGCTCAAGTAGGGCTCCGCATGGTTCACAGGAGACTTACTGAACACAGCCTTTTTTGGTCATGGAGGTGTCTGAGCTCCCCCAAGGAACCAAAGCTCAGTGAGCACAGAAACATGTTGATGGTCTTAACATCCCCCAGCAAAAGGGACTTAGCAAACACTTGCATAATATGTTTCATTGAAAATGAAAGAATGAACCAATGGTTCAGTGGCTATAATCCAAATGCTAGAATGATCACACTTTCTGGGAAGTGCCCAAATTCCGAGAAAAATTACCATATAGAGAGAAGACTTTCAATGGTGTGAAAGGCTGAATTTAGGTAAGGCTGGGCAACAAAGGAACTGGGATTCAGGACCTGGGCAATTATGACTTTTCTCTAGCCCAAATCTTAAACCCAGTCTATAGCAGCTACACTCCCCAAAGCATCTTTTGCTTTTGTAATAAAAATAGTATTAATAATAGTTTTTTAATTTAAAAAGTATACACTTGGACCTAGAGGTGGTAAGTGGTTTTATAGAGAGAGGAGAGTCTTTCATTCATCAGTTACGAGTTTAGTGCTTGCTCCATTCTAGGCCTGAGGGATTCAACCGCCTAACAGTAAACGCACATCCCACCATGGAGCGTATATGCTAATGGGGAAGACAGACAGTAAGCAGACAGACACATCAGGTCATAACAAGAGCTATAAAGAAATAAGCCAGGGCACGAGAATAAGGTGTACAGGCGCTGCTCCCTGAGTAAAAATAGATCTTACATGTTTATGGGATTCTTTTCCTCCATAAAAAATTTAAGGCCCTTAAATACAGGTATACCTCATATTTTTAAATATCTTTTCTTTTTTTAAGATTTTATTTATTTTTAGCCCTGGCTAGTGTGGCTCAATGATTGAGTGCCAGCCTGAGAATCTAAGGGTCACTGGTTCAATTCCCAGTCTAGGGCACATGCCTGAGTTTCGGGCTAGGTCCCCAATGGGGGTTCATGAGAGGCAACCACACATTGATGTTTCTATCCCTCTCTTTCTCTCTCCCTTCCCTTCTTAATAAAATAATAAAATAAAATATAAAATAAAATAAAATCTTTTTTTAAAAAATGTTTAGTTTTATAGAGAGAGGAAGGGAGGGAGAAAGAGAGGAAAAGAAACATCCATATGCAAAAGAAAACATCAGTTGCCTCTCGCACACCTCCAACCAGTGACCTGGCCTGAAACCCAGGCATGTGCCCTGACCAGGAATCGAACTAGCAACCTTTTGGTTTGCAGGATGATACCCAACCCACTGAGCCACATTGGTCAGGGCAGTATACCTCATTTTATTGTGCTTTGCTTTATGGCACTTCACAGATGTTACGTTATTTACAAATTGAAGGCAAGACCCTCCACCAGCAAAAAGATCATGCTTTATTGCTACCGTCTGAGACCAAACACACAATATCCCTAAGTTTGCCTGTAAAGGGCTGCTATATAAAATGCAACAGATGCCTTAAATATAGAAGTTTATCTTACTCTCTCTCTCACAGTGCCTGGCACAGAGTGGGCATTCAATAAATATTGCTTGAATGAATGACTTACTAGGTGGTATAGTGAATGCCATAGCCTTCAAGCAGATGATCAGTTTCCCCTCCAGGCTAAGGAATTGTAACTAGTTCATGTTTGATACAAAAATGCCCACTTCTGGTTGGTCCCTGACTCTTGGCCCAGTCAGCCATGAACTGCCAAGCCAAGGGTATCCCTGTACCCCTCGAAGGGAAAAGAAAGTTCCATTTGTTGTCTTTATTGCCTCCTCAGTAGCTTCTTGAACAAACAATGCCCACCAACTACCCAAAGCAACTCAGGCTTCCAACCTCAGCCCTTCTATCACAGTTTGTCCCCTAAAGTCCAAACTCCAGTGGCTGTAAGTCAACAGAAAGGCAAGAGTTGGGTGTGATGGATTTGCTGTGAGGTATTTTAGGTTCCAAACCTCCTTACTGTTCCTTCCTATTCCCGTTATGCCTGAGAATGCAGCCTGCTTCTGGCCCTAGGACCACTTGCCAGCACGGTGCCCCACTCACTCCTGTTTCTAGGTATAGCTCTCTGTAAAGTGGCTCTTTACAGAAAAAATGAGGACAATTTAGGTTAAGGCTGTAACAGACCTTCCTGTCAGGGTCCTACCCTGATTGCTGGTACCTGGAAGGAAAGGGACCTCACCCTCATCCAGGGGAGTAAACTGAGGTTTCAAGAGTCTCTGCTTAGCCTTTTTTTCCCTGTTGATGGAACACGAAACCCTGCCTTACTCCCATGAAGCTCTTGGAGTTGCCTCGATCTCTTCCCCAGCAGCCTACCTGAACTGTGGGCTTCCTCCTGTTCTGGGACTGTCTGCAGCCTCTTGATGGTCTTTCTGGCTTCAGAGCCTCCGTTCCCCAAAACTTCGGCTTTCATGGTCAGCCCTGGCCCCCAGGCCAGCCCCTTGACAGTCACTGCCCACACCCCAGAATGACAGCTACCTCCACAGGAAAGGATGGCACAACACTGTTGATTGCTAATTTGGTTCACACCTGGCAACCCCAAGGGCTGTTGACATCACACCTATATAAACAGTGTGACTACCCCTGGACAAAAGCCTATCTTCTCACATAGCTTTTACACAGACAAGGCGGCACCAGTTTTACCTACTCCCAACCCACTCTAATTGAAATGACTGGGCTTAAAAGAAATGGAATGTCTCTTACCAACCTGATTGCATCAGGCAATTTCAGGCAAATTCCCATCACCAGGTAACCCAATGAGTCAAAGTTACCAAGACTGAAAGATCACATATTCAACCATTCAGCAAATATAAATGTGTGTCTTGCACTGCTCTAGGCCCTAGAGATAGAGTTTTTAATGAAACAAGCTTACAGAAAAGAAGGAAAATAGAAGGGAAACAAAATAAAGAAACAATATGTTGGGCAATAAGTACTGAGTAGAAAAAATTAGCAAGAACTTTTCAATGCTTTATATTTTTAGGGTGACATTTAGGGCAGCACCTAGCATGTAATAGGCACTTAACATTTGTTGAATAAATAAAAAACATTGGGTGCTTTTAAGTTTGAGTAATATTTTCATTGCTCTGCTGCTGCTTTTTCTTTCTTGCATCAAATCATTTACATTGTTTAGAACTCTAATATAGAATTGCCCCAGAAAACAATGAACAACAAGAAACAACTAAAACAATTTTAAAAATACGGGTGGCTGCCCTGGCTGGGTTGCTCAGTTGGTTGGGGCATCGTCCCGATATGCCAAGGTTGCGGGCCAGTCGATCCTTGCTCAGGGCATGTACAAGAATCAACCAACAAATGCATAAATAAATGGAACAAGTCAGAGTTTCTCTCCCCTCCTCCCTCTCTAAAATCAATATAAAAAAATTTTTAAATGCTAGTGGCTAATGATCACATCATATTCCATGTTGCTCTAATCAAAAACATTCTAAGTACAACAGCAAAGAAGAGATTCCATATTTCATCAAACAAACATATGAGATTTTATTTTATTTTTTAAAAGACTTCATTTATTTACTTTTAGAGACAGGGAAAGGGAGGAAGAAAGAGAGGGAGAGAAACATCAATTGGTTGCCTCTCACAGGTCCCCAACTCAGGCATGTGCCCTGTGAATTGGTGACCTTTCAGTTTTCAGGCCAGCACTCAATCCACTGAGCCACACCAGCCAGAGCCCAAGTGTATGGGATTTTAAAATATTTAGACTACAAAGTGCAGACACAAGCACAAAGAAACCAGCACTCCTCTGTAATGGTGACAAGGAGGTGTCACTATGTGTGAGTCTTCCTGACAGTTTAGCTGTGTGAACAAAAACTTGAACATGTGCAACTCCTGTGATCCAGCCTCTCCCAGGAATTTACCTAAAGAAAAATAAGAATGCATCCAGACTTAACAAAGCAAGATAATTTCCTCAACATTCTTTGCAAATTATTTTCCTTGGTTTTAGGACCTTTCTAAAATTCAGCCTTTCAGTCGAGTCACTTCAGCAGATGCAAAAGTGACATGGACACTCCGGTCACCACTGAACTTCAACAAGAAGATTCCCACTTCTGTGGCACAGATCGTAGGAATTCATTCGTTTTGCTTTCACTCCCTAGTTAGCCCAATCTGATATTACTCCCTTTGTAAACATATACAGGGTGGAGCAAAAGTGGGTTTACAGGTGTTCATGTGGAAAAATAATACAATAATTAATAAGTAATAATACAAGAATAAACTTGCATACTCACAACCATAAACCTACATTTACCCACCCCTGTGTATGCTGGTTCTACAGATGTACAGTTTCCACTTCACATATTCTGAACACCTATTAACTGACAGTATAATATTTGGGACTTTGGTAGAACTACCTGGAATGTCAACTATAGGTGACCTGGAGCATCAGGATTGCTTCTCCAGGGATGACTTGTCTGATGACCGTTATCTAAATAAGGGGAACAATACCCTGACCATTTATAATTACAACCTAATGGGAGATCTTAGAGGAAATTTCACTCCAGTTTTCATCAATTCCTGTATAACACAACACAGGTCTTGAGGTCTACTTTGAAAATTACAACAAGCAGGTTTTGTGGCCTTTATATGGAAAATATTTTCTGCTTAAAATTCGGAGATTGGGCTTTATTTACTCAGGAGTGTCCATTACACAGAGGACAATTTTGATTCATAAATGCTGAAATGCAGAAATGAAACATCCAGGTTTCCTGATAATCACAGTAGAAATGTCCCTTCCGTGGAAAGAAAATATTCATCCCTTTGGAGAGCAGGCCAGGCAGAAAAGGAGACAATTTAAGGGCTGAAGTCAGGATAAGAGGGTAGCAGGGAATCCCTTTCTCCAAGTATGGTGCTGTTTCAACAGTTTTCTGAAGTCATGTGTTAACAGGATGGTTATTAAAACCCTGATAAAGATGTTAGAGGAAGCAGTGTGAAAGCAAGAGGTCCAGACACAGACAGGTGATCAAAGGATAGTAAGATCCACCCTCCACCCCCAGCAAGGTGCAGGCCCCACCCATCCTCGCCCTCGGGGCTCCCCACCCTGGTGTGAGAAGCCAGTCCTGCCTTCGGCCTGCTGCCACTCCCTCCCACCACCTTAGGAATTCAGCTGTTCATTCTTCTCAGCCAGATCAGCCCCATCACAGGTGCTTTTGCTCCTTCAGTCCCTTCTCTGAGCTTCAGTTTCTTCTTCTGTAAAATGAGCAGGTTGAACCAGTTCCCACCAGTCAGGACCCATCCTGTCATCTAGCTGCTAAGTACCCTCCTGGGGGACTGAGAGCCCTGCCTCTCCTTGGCCAGTTTGCCCATGGTGGCAGAGTCAGCCCTTTCCTAGACAGGTGCAGGGTAGGTGACCAAGGACAGTCTTATTCATGCCAGTGTTCCTTTCCTATGTCCCGAGGAATTGCTGAATATGCAGAATGCACCAACTTCAAGTGCATCTAATGTCTGGTGTATTTATTTCCTATGGTTGTCACAGGAAATTACCACAAACTTAGTGACCTAAAACAACACATTCGATTTCTTGAGAGTTCCAGCCAAGATGCAGGCATAGGTAGAAATACTTTGCTTCCTCACACAACCAAAAGGAGGATAACAAGCAATCTAAAATCAATGAACAACCAAAAGCACCAGAAAATCAAACTGCATGGAATTCCGACATCCAAGGAATTAAAGAAAAAATCAACCAGAACAACCAGACCAGTAAGGTGGACCATGCAGCCAACCGACTCAGAAAAACAGCTGCCAGGCGGCTGAGGGGCGGGGCTGACTGCCAGCTGGCTCCGCAGAGCTACACAGGAGGGACGGACTTAGGGGGAAGACTGAGACTCAGAGCTGACTGTGGGCTATGGCTGCCTTGGTGGGAGATACTTCCAGTCTGACATGAGAGTCTGTTGGAAAGTGTGCTAGAGAGGAGCAGGTGAGCTGCATTGCTCCCTCTCTGGCCCCTCCCCTACCGGCAGCTCAGCAAGGAGGGTCACCCTGCCCTGGTGAATACCCAAGGCCCTGACCCCTTATAACTTATCAGGTATGCCAAGACAGAGAAATATGGCCCAAATGAAAGAACACAGCAAAACCTCAGACCTAGGCGATGAGGACATTGCCAACCTAACTGATGGAGAATTTAAAGCCCTGGTAATCAAGATGTTCCCAGATCTAATCGAGCTTGGTTGAAAAATGAAAAAACAAATGAAAGATACCCAAAATGAAATAAAGCAAAATATTCAGGGAACCAACAGTAACAGGAAGGAAACCAGGACTCAAAGCAACGATTTGGAACAAAAGGAAGAAATAAAGAAATAAACATTCAACTCCATCAGAACGAAGAAACAAGAATCCAAAAAAATTAAGAGAGGCTCAGGACTCTCTGGGACAATCTGAAATGTTCCAATATCCGAATTATAGGGGTGCCAGAAGGAGAAGAACAGCAGCAAGAAATTGAAAATTGCCCTGGCTGGTGCAGTTCAGTGGATTGAGCACAGGCTAAGAACCAAAGGGTCACTGGGTTCAATTCCCAGTTAGGGCACATGCCTAGGTTGCAAGCCAGGTCCCCAGTGGGGGCCACGTGAGAGGCAACCACACATTGATGCTTCTCTCCCTCCCTTTATCCCTCCCTCCCCCTCTCTTGAAAAAATAAATGAAAATTTAAAAAATAAGTGCCTGTTTAAAAAAAAAGAAATTGAAAACTTATTTGAACAAATAATGAAGGAAAATTTTCCCAATCTGGCAAAGGAAATGGACTTCCAGGAAGTCCAGGAAGCCCAGAGAGTCCCAAAGAAATTGGACCCAAAGAGGAACACACCAAGGCACATCATTATTAAGTTACCCAAGATTAAAGACAAAGAGAAAATCCTAAAAGCAGCAAGAGATAAGGAGACAGTTACCTACAAAGGAGTTCCCATCAGGCTGTCAGCTGATTTTTCAAAAGAGACCTTGCAGGCAAGAAGGGGCTGGAAAGAAGTATTCCAAGTCATGAAAGGCAAGGACCTACATCCAAGATCACTCTATTCAGCAAAGCTTTCATTTAGAATGGAAGGGCAGATCAAGTGCTTCCCAGATAAGGTCAAGTTAAAGGAGTTCATCATCACCAAGCCCTTCTTATATGAAACATTAAAGGGACTTATCTAAGAAAAAGGAGATAAAAATATGAATAGTAAAATGACAACAGACTCACCACTATCAACAAAAGAACCTAAAAGAAAAGAAAAACAATGAAAACAAAAACTAAGCGAAAAGCCAGGAACAGAACCAGAGAAATGAACATCACATGGAGGGAGTTCAGTGGGGAGAGGAAGGGGAGGAATAGAGGGGAAAAGGTACAGGGAAGAAGAAGCATAATTAATAGGCATAAAATAGATGGGGAGAGATAAAAAATGGTATAGGAAACAGAGGACTCAAAGAACTTATATGTACAACCCATAGACATGAACTAAGGCAGGGGAATGCTGGAGGGTTGGGGGGGCAGAGTGGAGGGGGGATCAAGGGGAAAAACTGTAATAGCATAATCAAAAACACTTTAAAAAACAAATAAAACAACACATTCATTCTCTTACAGTTCTGGAGGTCAGATGTCCAAAATGACACAGGGGTAAAATCAAGGTGTTGGCAGGACTGACTCCTTCTGGAAGCTCCTAGGGGAGAAATCAGTTCCTTGCCACTTCCAGCTTCTGGAGTTTGCAGTGTCCCTTAGCTCATGGCTGCATCACTCCAAGAACTGCTTCTGTTATCACACTGCCTGCTCTGACTTTGGTCCTCCTGCCTCCCTCTTATGAAGAAGACCCTTTTGATTACCTTGGCCCTACGCAGATAACCCAGCCCAGCAGGCTGAAAGCAATAGGTTTATTTTCCGGAAAACTAAACCAGAGAAGCTCTAGACCTGGGGAGACTGGGCACACCAGAGGGCAAGGCTAAGTCGCTACATTTTGAAGGGAAGCAGGACAGAGGGAGGGAAAATTCTTCAAAGGCTGGGTGTACATTAAATAAGGAGACCCAGCTTCCTTCCCCCATGGCCTCCCAGAACGCTGGCAGCCTGGCGTGTACCTTCCAGGCAGGAGGAGATCCGAGAGTTTTTCTCTTCCATTGAGCACGGCTTCGGGAGGGACACACATGGATTGGTGAGGGAGGAAGGGGACACCCACCTAGCCAGCCAGATTGCCCTCATATCAGAGAGAGTTTTTCTCAACAGAATAACCTTCCCCATCTCAAAATTCTTAACTTAATCACATCTGCAAAGTCCTTTTTGCCATATAAGGAAGCAAACACAGGTTCTAGGGATTAAGACAGGAACATCTTTGGGGGGCTGTTACTCTGCCTACCATGTCTGATGTTCCAATTCACAACCTCCCCAATAGTTGCCATTTCTGCATGTCATCTTTGATTTTTTTCTTTGAATTGACTCACTTTTCAAAACATGAACTAAATCCTACATTAGCCTTATTCTAAACAATCATATCTAAAATCATAAAAATGGTTGGTAGCCATTTCCCCTAATATTCCATAAATTTAATAAATGACTATCAAAATGTCAAATGTTCATCTCTGTACCAGGTGACATCACTTTCCATTTCTCCAGTAGTACACAGACCATTTTCTGGGGAACAAAAATAGAATCCAGCCTCCTGGTTTTACAGAAAAGGGTAATGTGTCCAAGAATACACAGCAACAAAGAGCAAAACTTTAGCTACCTCCACAATTTCTTCCTCCCCTCTCTGTGTTCATTAATCACAACTTCAAAGTACATCAGCATTTTTTAACATTATCTCTATATTGGTGATTCACATCATTGAGGGCTCAGCCCCCCTTCTGTTACACTCATGGATATTTTATATTTGAAAGTGGGGTTTCCTATTGCTTCCCCTGTCAATCGACACTCATGCATCCTGTTTATCTGTGTTAAACTGTTCCCTGTTCACTGACCCACATCTGGACCGCTTCCAAGTCCTGGGGAAGAGTGAACTGAAATGGAAGGTCCATGGCTAGTGGTGACTTTGTACTATGCCCCTAGGCTGCTTTTCCCCGTGCAAAACAACCTTTGAAAACCACTTTTGAGGAGACAAAGTTCTTGCACAGAGTATGGGATGATGTAATTGACCTCCTCTTACATAACCATCAGCATGCAATAAAAATAGCTTTCATTTATTGGACAATTTAGTTTGGGACAGGCCCTGTGACCAGTGCTCTACACACATCCAGTCACAACAACCTTATGAAGTAGCTGTGAGTCTTCCCACTTCACAAATAGAAAACAATGTCTGTGGGAGGTTAAGCAACTTGTCCAGGATCACACAGCTGGTGTGACAAAGTCAGTGTTCCCAGAACCTCAGAAGATACAAGAGAACTTAGAAATCCAGTTAAGGTGAGACATGACAATGACAACCTGAGAGATTGAGCAATCTGCCCAAGGACACAGTGGCAGGCTGAGGGCAGAATTCAGATCTTCACCTCTTAGACCAGTTCCTTCTTTCAGATTTCCTCTCTTTTAAGCTATTATTTCTTGGATGATTTCTTCAGAAGCCTGCTTGATCTTGTTTTTCCTCATCACTCCATACACGACTCCTTGCTGGTGCTTTAAAAAAAAAAAAATTTAGACTTGCAGCCAAGATGGAGGCATAGGTAGACACACTATGCCTCCTCGCACAACCACGATAGGGACAACAACAATATAGAAACAAAATAACAACCAGAACTGACAGAAAATTGAAGTGTATGGAAGTCGGACACCTAAGGATTTAAAAATAGACACGTTCATCCAGACCGGTAGGAGGGGCGGAGTCGGGCCAGGTGAGGGACTCGGAACAGAGAGCTGAGCAACCCGGGCAGCACGCGAGTCCACAGCAGGCAGACCCTGGACACACAAGCAGTGGTGGCTGGTGGGCCCCGGCCAGGGGATGGCGACCGCCAGACCTAGCAGACCCTGGGCGCACAAGCAGCGGTGGCTGGTGGGCCCCGGCCAGGGGGTGGCGACCAGCAGACCCTGCGAGGCGGCCATTGTGAAGCAAGGCACTGCACGCAACTCAGGGTCCCAGCACCGGGAAATAGAGCTTTCGGTCACTGACTGAAAAGGAAGGTCCCACAGGGTGCACGGGCCCACCCACACCAGAATTGGTGCCAGAGGGGCCCGGTCGGCTTGCGGAAAGTGGAAGAAGGGTCTGGGGTCCTGCAGAGGGCGGAGCGGGCGCCATTGTTCCTTCTCGGACCCCGCCCCCACATACAACGTCACAACCCCATGACTGTGGTGCCCCGCCCAGGTGA
>CM052545.1:62662843-62711342 GCA_028533065.1 Trachops cirrhosus | reverse complement strand
AGTTAAAGATGTCCCGGAGGTTCCTAAGCCTCTCCTCATTTTTTTGAATTCTTATTTGTTCATTCTTTTCTGGTTGTATGTTTTTTTCTTCCTTCTGCTCCACTCCATTGATGTGCGACCCATCTTTCATTCCATCACCATTGGTTCCCTGTGCATCTTTCTTCATTAAACTTACTGTAGCCTGCATTTTTTCATCTAATTTGTGACCAAAATCAGCCAATTCTGTGAGTATCTTGATAACCAGTGCTTTGAACTGTGCATCTGATAGGTTGGCTATCTCTTGGTCACTTAAAAGGATGGGTTCTGGAGCTTTCAATTCTTCCGTTTGAGCCATCTTTTTGCTGTTTTTTTGTTTTGTTTTGTTTAGTTTTTTGGTCTTGTTGAGCTTCTGTAGTGAGGGGCGGGGCCTTAGGAGCTCACCAGGGCGGGGCACCCCAGTCTGGGTTGTGACACTGTATGTGGGGGCAGGGTCTGAGAAGGAACAGCGGTGCTTGCTCTGCTCTCTGCAGGACTCCAGACCCTTCTTCCACTTTCCGCAAGCTAACTGGGCCCCTCCGGCACCAACTCTGGTGTGGGTGGGCCTGTGCACCCTGTGGGATCTTCCTTTTCAGTCAGTGACCCAAAGCTCTATCTCCCGGTGCTGGGACCCTGAGTTGCGTGCAGTTCCTTGCTTCACGGTGTCCGCCTCGCTGGGTCTGCCAGTCGCCACCCCCTGGCCGGGGCCCACTAGGCACTGCTGCTTGTGCGTCCAGGGTCTACCTGCTGCGGGCCTGTGTGCCACCCCGGGTGCTCAGCTCTCTGCTCCGTGTCCCTCGCCTGGCTGCCCGGCTCCGCCCCTCCTACCGGTCTGGATGAAAATGTCTATTTTTAAATCCTTGGGTGTCCGACTTCTATACACTTCAATTTTCTGTCAGTTCTGGTTGTTATTTTGTTTCTATATTGTTGTTGTCTCTATCTTGGTTGTGCGAGGAGGCACAGTGCGTCTACCTATGCCTCCATCTTGGCCGGAATTCCACACCACGTATATTTATTCCTCACTACATCCCAGCATCCAACTGAGATTTACACGAGCAATGCAACATTGGTTTGACAGCAAAAATGAATTAATATAACCATATAATCATCTTAAAATTCAGAAGTAGTATTTGAGAAAATGTAACACCCTTTCATTATAAAAACGATAAGCTGAATAGAAAGTTCCTCAACTCTGAGAAAGGGCATCCATGAAAAACCGATGGCTATTACACGTAACGGCCAGAGACCGAATGCTTTCCTCCTCGCAGCAGCAGCAAGACAGGGATGTGTGTCTGACTGTGCCCCTTCCGTTCAACACGGATGGAGACTCTAGTCAAAGCAATTAGATCAAGACAAAGATACAAAAGACATCCAGAATGGAAAGGAAGAAATAAAACTAGCTCAACCTGTAGATGTTATGGTCTTATTTATACACAGAGAAAATCTTAAGGAATTCATTAAAAAAACCCCCAAAACTATAATGAATAAATGAGTTCAGGAAATTTTCAGAATACAAGACCAATAGAAAAGAATCAGTTGTATTTCTGTACACTAATTATAAACATTCTAAAAATTAAGAAAAATGAATATACTTAAAATAGCACCAAAAGAATAAAATACTTAGACATCAATTTAGCTAAAGAAGTGTAAGACTTGGCACCAAAAACTGTAAAACATCACTGAAAAAAATTAAAGAATAGCTAAACAAAGGGGAAGATGGTCATGGTCACAGACTGGAAGACAATACTATGAAGGTGGCGACACTCTCCAAATTCATCCATTGAGTCAACACAACATCAAAACCTGAGCTGGCTTTTTAAGTTTTATTTATTTTCCTGTACAGCAATTGACAAAATTCATATGGAACTGGAAAGGACCTGGATAGCTAAACAGTCTTGGAAAAGAAGGACAAAGTTGAAATCACACTTTTCGATTTCAAAACTGCAAAGCTATGGTAATCAAGACTGTGGTGCTTGCATAGGTCGGATACGCAGATCAACGGAATACACGCAATTCAATGGGCGAAACAACAGCCTTTTAAACAAATGGTTCTGGGACAAGTGGATATCCATATCCAAAAGAATAAAGTTGAGTTCGTACATAAAGCTATGTAACATTAACTCAAAATGGAGTTTATAAAAGAGCAAAATAGCCCTGGCCAGGTGGCTTGGGACACTGTCCCATGTACCAAAAGTTTGAGGTTTGATCCTGTTGGGGTGCATACAGGAGCTAGCCCATCAGTGTTTCTCTCTCCTCCACTTCCTCTCTAAAATCAATTAAAAAAAAAAAAACAACAAAACAAAATCCATATTCTCACATGAGGATAAAAAAAGTAAAGTATGAAACAGGAGAAAACATAGCAAAAAATCTTCATGACCTTGGATTAGACTGTGGTTTCATAGATATAATTTAAAAAGACACAAGGAACAAAAAGAAAATAAAACAGATTCCATCAAAATTAAAAACTTTCATGCTATAAATAATATCAGAGTGAATAGACAATACAGAGAATGGAAGAACTATCTGGAAGTCATATATCTTATGAAACACTCAAAATATATACAGAAATATTACAACTCAATTATTAAAAACAACTCAAAAAGATGAGAAGATTCAAGGACATTTTTTCCAAGATAAGGAATGAAATCTTATCTTTCCATAAGATAATGAATGGCCAATGAGCACAAGAAAAGAGGGTCAGCAGTGTTAGTCCTTAGGGAAATGCAAATCAAAGGCACCACGAGGAGCCCCTCCACACCCAAGGGGATGGCTACAGTGGAAGGACAGGCAATGGTAGGGCTGGTGTGGACGCAGAGACTGGAGCCCTCACACACAGCCGGTAGGAGTGTAACATGGTACAGTCACTGTGGGAAGGTTTGTCAGGTCAGTTCCTTAAAACAGAAGTTACCTTTTGACTTAGCCATTCCACTCCTAGATATATACCTAAGAAACCCGAGAGCGCAAGTCCACACAGACACGTGAATGTTCATAGTAGCATTATCGTAGTGGCCAAAAAGTTGAAGTAACCCAAGTGTGTCTATCGACCGATGGATTAATAAAAATTATAGATATTTGTGGTACACTGTATAGATATTTGTGGTCCAAATATCTATATAATGGAATAAATATTATTTGGTAATAAAAAGGAACAGAATACTTATTCATGCTACAACACAGATGAACCTTGAAAACATGCCATGTAAAAGAAGCCGGCCACAAAAGCCATGTATTGTATGGTGTCACTTATACCAAATACCCAGCAGAGGCTAATCTACAGAGACAGAGAGCAGATTAGTGGTTGGTTACTTTGGATGTGGCAGCGAGTGTGGAGTGACGGCTAATGGGTCGAGGGTTTCTTTCAGAGGGAACCAAAATGTTTAGAATTAGTGGTGACGGTTGCAAACCACTTTGAATTTACTAAAAAACACAAAACACTTCAAATAGGTAAATTGTATAGTATGTTAATTATATCTCAATAAAGCTATTAAATAAATAGTTATTTATATTCTTTGTAATTAACTTAATAACTTTGTAATTAGCTATTAAAAATAAAAGCCTTTGTACTTAGCTTTTTAAAAAGCATACAAGCAAACCAGTTACTCATAAACCTACATCCGGGGAAGACTTCCCCTATCAGGGGTGTCCAACCCGTGGCCCAGGATGGCTATGTGTGCGTCCCAGCACAAAATCATAAATTTACTTAAAACCTTTCCTTTGCTCATCAGTTTTTGTTAGTGTTTGTGTATTTAACGTGTGGCCCAAGACAACTTTTCTTCCAGTGTGGCCCAGAGATGACGCCAAAAGGTTGGACCTCCTGCCAATTTGTTCCTAAGTATGTATATCTGTGTCCATATGCACAAACCTAGCACACAGATATGTGTGCAGGGTTAGAAACCGAACTGTCCCACATGGCAACTTCCCTCCTCAATGAAGGCCTGCTGTCACTGCACACATCTCCGCCATTTAACCCTGAGGAGGTCCTGCCTGATCCGAGAGATACAAACTTGCCGTGTCCTCTTCTAGCCACGTTGTCTGACTAGGTCCGGACGTAGAAAGAAGGAATTCAAGGAATTCATCTTCCGGGGAGAGGACGTGGCATGGGAGTGGGTTTAATCACTATTACTGGAACATTAGTACTAGGAACAGTTTTGTTTTTTGTTCTGAGTCTGACTAACATGAGAAATGTGCAAAACACAGCTCAGGGTAAGTTAATGTTTAATAAAAATGATGAGAGAAATTCTGAAGAAACGCCGAGCTCCCCCCCCCGCCCGTCCACTAGTACATGTCCAGAATGTAGTAATAAATCTAAATGGTTAACAAAGACAGAATACGTGTGCCTTTTAATAGTTTAAGTTTCATGGATAGATTAGCTCGACCACCTTGGTGTTTGTTATCCAAAGAACAAAAAATATTTATTACTAAACAATTAATCATAGGGTACAAAAGACGTTGTCTGGAGTGAACTAACCATTTGGAAAAAGAACTTGCTAAACTCATGAAGAAAAATTGAATCGTTGTAAGAAAGGATAACTCAGAATATAGTCATTGTCAAACCTTGCTTATATAATTAAATTGTTTATCACCCTTAAGGTCAATATGTTCTTTTCCGCGATGGTATTTAGATTAATGGAATTTATATCCGGGTTTTGGGTTTTCTGCTTCTATAATCAACTGTAACCGCGAATGTCAACCTTTGCCAAAAATGAAAGTATAAAACCTTGCTTGCTTTGCAGTAAATTGGAACAGAACCTCACCGTCCTCTGAGTCCTGTGGTTGTCTGTCTCCCATCGCCGACGCCTTACCTACCTTTGGGACCCCCTGGACCTTGCTGTGGCTGGACCGCAGCACAAACTCTTTTCTTAAGTATTGTTACATATATCAGGTGCATAGGTTCAAGGTCATGACCAGCTGCATGTATGTATGTGACTGATGTAAACTGTAACTTTAAGCAGTTTGGTTATAACAGGTGTTTTGTAAGGGCGTGTGATACACACAACCTCCGCTGTATTTTTTTGACTGTGACCTCTGCAAGGTTAAATGGCTGTCAGTCCCCTTACATTTAGGTGGTTTCCATTTCTGCTACCAGAAATAACATGTCAGCTGTGACCTTGGTGTGTGAATATTTCTTCTCATCTTTATATTTTGTTGGAATAAATACTCAAGATGTGGAATCACCAAGGTCAAAAGGATGGAATTTTTCTACAGCTTTTGTCACAACTGACAAATGCTGCCCCAGAGAAGTTATGAGAGGGCCCACTCCATCCTGCCAAGTAGGACGTTTTTACAGAAATTCCTTTTTGTCATTGTGAGAGTGAAAAGCATCTGAGTAGCAAAAGTGATGATTAAATCATACTGAGAAGATTACTGAAGCTCATGGCAATAAAAGGGGGGTCAACACCACCTTCCGCTCTGGTGGCTCAGTGACTGCATTAGTTACGCATCATGTGAAGCTGTTCGGAGCCTGAAGTGCATGTTCCTGTTGGCAGAGGGTCCACCTGCTGACTCCACCCTGGTTCTGTCTGTCCCTGCTAAGGGCGTGTGCCAGCCTGCTGCCACAGCCCACAGCCAAGCTGTCAAGACGGCAGGTGAGGTGCTGCACAGAGCTTCCCCCGGGTCCATGGCCTCTATCGTGTTCGATCTCAGCAGGGCCAGATGATGCCACCAAAGACTGATGGTTGGCTGCACATACCTGAAGCTTACGAAGCTGCTTGATTACTTCATCCCTGGCTTTGTTTGCAGCCTCAATTTGACCTTCTAGGTCCTTCAAGTCTATTTCCATTTTCTTCTTGGAAGCAACAGCAAGTGCCCGCTGTTTCCGCTCATCCTCCAGCTCTGCCTCGAGCTCCCGCACCTAACAGACAGAACTGGGTTATGTCTGGTTAGACCCAGGGATCCCCTCCTAGAGAACGGGCAGCCCGCTGTCACACAAGGGCTCTCGTAGCTCTGCATGGGCACTCTCTGCTCCCAAGCAGTTATTATTGTTAACAGAAACCCACAGTAGTTGAATATTGTTCAGAGAGATCATTAAAAAACACCACCAGGTACACACCATTTCCATCGACTACTACAAGGGTAACTAAGAAGGCAGAGTCCTGATTTCAAGCTCATCTTCTGGTGACCAACAAAACTGACAGACACAGGGCAATTTGTTGGGGAAGCTCCCTCCAGGGACACTCAAGCAGCCTGGAGAGGCCCACGGGGCGAGGTGCTGAGTTCTGGGGCCAACATCATGTGGGTGAGCCAGCTGGACAAGGACCCCCCAGCCCCACTGAGCCAGTTCAGGGTTCCTGACCCACAGAAGCTGTGACTAAACAGGTGGTGGTTAAAGCCACTAAACGAGGTTTTTTATTATCTAGCACTAAATGACTGATATAATAAACATTAGTGGAATGAAAATTTAAAAATTAAATAAACTAAGATTGATACCATGAACTCCAAGGAGTGTCACAATATCCACAAAAATATTTTAAAGTAAACTTCTAGAAGTTTAGCATACATTTAGAAAAGAATACATATTGTAAGTACCTAACAACTTTTTAAGATAAAACAATTTGAATGTCTGTTTTTTTTCCTTTAAAAGAGTAGTTTAATGAGGACACAGACCTGAACTTCAGACGTGTGCTCAGTCACCTGCTGGGTGTTTTGATTCTTTCCCTCCCCACACTTTCAGAACTCGCAGAACTTGAACCAGACTACATAGCCCCTGGAGACTTCACCAAGGGCTTTTTAACTGATGGCTATCCTGTCTTGGGAGCAGCAATGCTATTGACTGAGAAATAGGAAATCAAACCAACTACATTAAATTGTAAAGAATAAAATTATCAAGTGACCAAATATATTAACTTTACTTTGGTTCATGTTTGTAACGTGAATGAACAGGCTGTTGACCCCAAACGGGGCTTTGAGAGTGAAGAGGCTCTCACTCTGGAGGCCACACTTCCTTCAACCCACCTGTTTAATCAGCAGCCGCTTTTTTTCTTCATTCTGCTCATCTCTGGTTTGCAAATCTCTCTCAAACTGGGCCTTCATGGCCTGCATGTTGACCTCTAGGCGAAGCTTAGCATCTTCTGTTGCCTGAAGTTCATCTTCCAGCTCTTCTAGCTGGGTCCTCATTTCTTCTACCTGCTGCTCTAGGGCCCGTTTGGATTTTTCAAGTTCATGAACCTAAACCACAGAAAGCACCGGGAGAGAGTGGACCCTCAGCTGAACCCAGCAAGGACACCGTCTCCTATTGCACAGGCCCCGCACAGCACGCTGGATGCTGTCGGCACCGGGCCAGCTTCCTGACACCCCGCTCGCACGCTTCCCTTTCCTGCTATGGCTGCTGCCAGTGCTCTTTGCAGAGCCTGCCCTTCAGCGATGGTACCGACTCGTCATTCACATGTGCTCTGCAGTCAACCGATTCTGGGGGCCTGGACGCTGAGAGATCTTTAAACGCCAAAGAACAGTGAAAAGAGTGAGGTGTCAGAGAGTCTGTCCGCTGGCTGGCGCTTGCCTGCCGTCTGCAACAGGCACTGCAGCACATCCTTTCTGCTGTGGAAAAGATCATCTGTACTGAAAATGCCCAAGTGGAAGCTTACATATTAGGGTGTGTTAGGCCTGGGAAGCAGGGTAAAGACAGATAAAAGAGGCCTGACCTTTCTCTGGACCAAGATCCCCACCGCAAACATTCGCCTAGTTCTCTGGGCCAAGTGCTCCCGCCTCATGTCCCCTCTGATTCCGAAGACGACCCTCAGACAGGTGTGCGCAGGTGTGGCCGTGTATCCTCTTGAGGTTCACTTTATGTCAGTTCCCATGGGCAGGTAGCAGAAGACTTACAACACGAGCGGGGTGGGGTGGGGGGCCTCTGACTCTTAGCAGTGTCTGGTGCTTTATAGGCACAAAAGAAATGTTTGTGGAATAAATGTACGACTGTCAGTTATTCCAGAGAAAACTAACATGGAACAAGAAAAAGGAATCAACTGTGGAGTTCTCGCTCTACACTTTACTACGTGATCACAGCCATTTCTGCCCTAGGGGGCTGTTTCTTATCCACAGGGCTGGTCCCCCGGGCAAGAGGCTGTAGGAAAGACCCAGTAGAAAGGACAGTTTTCCCTCCCTTATGATGTGGCCACAGAGCCCAGGTCCCATGAAAATGAGACTGTACCTTCCTAGAAGACCCTGTGCTTTTCAAAGCACGTCTGCAGGAGCTTCACAAAATCAGGCAAGTATAACACCCATTTTACAGATGAGAAACTTAGGCTTAGAGAGGTTCAGTGGCTTTTCCTGGTCAGAATGGAAGCTGGTGGAAAAGCCAAGTCTGAACCTGTTTCTGATTCCTAGGCCTGGGCTTGCTTCACTATCCTCAACACATTATATACTAAGGGAGGGGTGCAGGGTAAATAAAAACCATCGCAGCTCTTGTGGCATATGTATGTAGTGGAAAGATAAACAGTATCACAGGAATTTCCAGACTGTGTAAGTCCCCAAAGCATCTGGAATCTTCAGAGAAATCAGTGGGGTCTGACTGGGGAGTCTGAGGTCAGAGGGAGTGGCAGTCCCCATGTCACTCCTCTCCGTGCTGGGGACAGACCCTACTCCCTCTATCTGAGGGACCTTTCAGTGCTTGTGTTTGCTAACAACCTGCTGACTCAGGAACGAGGAACTCCTTCATCTGCAGGCCCCTGCCAGAATGCACGTTAGGGCCGGAAGGCCCATGAAAACGGGGGAAACAACTCTTCCCCACCTGCAGGTGCTGCTACCAGAGCCCCTTGCTGAGAACAGACTGCAGAAACCCTGCCAGTTTACTCCAGAAGACTTTAACCCCACGTTCACACACAGGCCAAATGCTCCCAGACGATGCTGTTGTCGGGCTGTGTGTCCCCAGATCCATCCGGTGCTGAAGGCGCCGCCTGCCCCCCTGAAGGGATCCGCCTCCAGGACACTCACGTTTTTCCCCACATCATCCTTGGAGCTCATCAGGTCCTCCATGTCTGTGCGCAGCTGCTTGTTCTGCCTCTCAAACTCCTCCTTGGCCTCCAGTGCCTCCTCGAGGGCCCGGGCCAGCGACAGGGCTTTGGTCTCCTTCTCTCTGGCCTCTGCTTCAGCACGGTCTCGCTCTTCCGCATAGCGAGCAGAGACATTCTTCTCTTCTGCTAACAGCTACACAAAACAGCATGGGGAAACATTAAAAACAATTTTAAAAGTAACATAAACTCTTCTTCATTATATGTCTAACTGCTAAGAATACTGCTAGATTATGGGTGTTCTCTTATTTCCTTTTGCTTTTCCGCTTATTCCCCCAATTTTGCTGTAAATGTGTATTGCTTTTAAATACGAAAACATTTTAAACTAAAATAAAACTGAGAGCTTTGCCAGGAGGAAACGATGAAAGGCACTGGTCCTGGAGCCTGGGGGCAGAAAGAAATGTAGCGAAAGACCCCACCTGATCAAACTTCTTCTGCTTCTTCTCCAGGTTGGAGACGATCTGGCGCTGATGGTCCAGGTCCACCATCAGGTCGTCCAGCTCCTGCTGCAGGCGGTTCTTGGTCTTCTCCAGCTTGTCATAGGCCAAAGCCTTTTCCTCCAGGCGCTGGCTCAACGCCTCCATGTCTTTAAGCAGCTTCTTTTTGGCCTCCTCCAAACTTTCAATTGTTCCCAAGTCATCATCTACTTTCTTCTTTGTATCAGTTAACTAGGTTTTATGTAAAGAAGAAAAGATCAATACTGAAGAACCCAACTGGTTTTTGCATATGAGAAGAAAAAAAATTGTTTTCAACATTCTGTGAGAATAACATAAATCAGTACTATGTGATTTTGAGAAAATTAATTTTAGGCTGCAACTTAATTTCTTAGCAATTAATCTATAAAACAATGATTGAATTAAAGCCTTACACAGCTGACCCAGTCCTGCGTCTTTGTTTTAAATGCCTCCAACATTAGAACCAACAAAGTATCAGCTCTTGGCTGGGTCAAAGAAAAAACACTTAATGGGCTTTATTTAGTGCAGCCTAATTAACTGTCCCAAATCGAGTTGAAGCAGTCCAGCACAGGGGGGACATGAGGTGCTACATACACACTTCTGGGCCACCACGGCCCCCTAAGGGGACACACCTGGGACTGCAGTGCCAGCACTTGCTTTTCCAGGTTCTTCCTGGCCTCCTCCTCCTCCTCCTGCTGCTCCTGAAGGCTGTTCTTCTCCTCCTCCAGCTGCCGAATCCGACTGCTCAGATTTAGCTTTTGGCGTGTTTCCTCCTGAAGAAGCTCCTGTTTATTTTGATAAGAGATCGATACTTAAGTTACGTTAACTGCCAAAACCAAACACCTCTATTAAAAAAAAACTGTCATAAACAACGGAGAGCCTCAGTGTATGAGAACTATCCAGTGATATTAATAAACGATTTTAAAATGCACATGATAATGTTATAAAAGCTCTTAACACAAACATGCTTTAAACTCATTCAGGAAGAATGGCAGTGCTGTCTCACCACCCGGGGCCCAGGTCAGGAACCTGTGAGGGGCCCAGACACCTCCCTGGCCTGCAGCTCCTCCCTTCTGGAATCCCGTCCTGCCCCTGCCCTGCCCCTGCCACCCCCCACCTCCCCGTTCAGGCACATGGCATTTCTTGCAAGGGTTACGTCCCATACTGGGCAAACTCTCATTTGTTTCTCCTTTACACTTTCTGCCAGAGGAATTTTTCTAAACTGTAAATGCAAACATATCTTTCCCATTACGTTCAGACTTAAGATTTTCAAAGGCACACATCTGGAGCTCTCTATGATCTGTCCCTGTCTCCTTTAATCTCACTCACCAGACTGTGCCCGTCACAGCATAAGACCCAGTTACAACTGACTTGTTCTCAGGTACCTGCTTACTGCAGTTTGTTTGACATTTTTTAACCCATATCCCCAGCACTGAGCCCCGAATCTGACAAATACGCACCTATTTTAAGTTTGCAAATTTAACAAAAACAAGATGTAAAACTCCAAGAAAGTTGCTACATTATTTTCCTATTACAATAGTCATCAACCTAACTTCCATCCTATTTAAAAACAGCCCTAGCAAATAATTTGACACAAGGCTTAAGAAGGTTATGATGTGTGAGCTTCAACCCACCCTTTTACAAAACGGGCTGTTTCTCCTAGGTCAGTGTAATGAAACTTCAACCACAACTATCTTATTGAAAATGGCCAGCAAACCTTGCCTGATGTGGCTTGACTGGCTGGGCGTCATCCCACAAAGTGAAATGTCGCCGGTTTGATTCCCGGTCAGGGCACGTGCCTGGCGTGCGGGCCAGGTCCCTGGTAAGGGTTTGTACAAGAGACAACTGGTTACATTCTCTCTCACATCAATGCTTCTCTCCTCCCCTTTCTCCCTCCCTTCCCCTCTGTCTAAAAAGAAATACATAAAATCTTAAAAAAAAAAAAAAAAGGCCAGCGATACTCATAGGCAACAGGATTGCCGTTGGTGCCAGCAGGAGCCACTTCCTGGGCTCCACCTGCCTGTGAGACACAGCAACCAAGGGCTTCAGACGTTTCCTGAGTATCAAGGCTGGTTACAGTGCAAGATGGCTCCAAATAAGTGTACACAACAAAACCAGAAGGAGGTGGTAAAAAGGCAGTTCTGGGGCGAGTATGTTTCACCAGTGTATCAACTATAGAAATGGCAGAGTTACTATCAAAGGCCCCTCACTGCCCTAGAATACCTGTGTATCCTGTAGTTGAGACTCAAGACCAGCTGCATCCTTAGCAAATTTAATGCCCTTCTTCTCTGCTTCTTCCAGAAGAGTTGAGACATTATCCAATTCATTCTGCAAGCAAGAATAAAAGATTAAATTCAATGAACAGTAAGCAGATAAAAGGGTACAGAATCAGCACTCTTAAATGAGCATAAAAAGGGAGTATTGGGGGGAGGACGGGGTGAACTTGAAACTGCCAAACTTGACTGAGGAAGACTTTCATCACCAAGAGTCGGTCGCCTCCCAACAGTGCCCAAGTAAGCAGGCACTGTACCAGCCACCCCAGACAGCCCTGCCTGCCGAAAGGATGGGGGGTTTAAAACCGTGGAGCCCATGGGCGGAGGGGGTTCTCCTAACCAGTTTACTAACTTGTTTTTTATCACGATACCAAAGCCTCTTCGGCTGCTATCCCCTGGAAAGAGGTGCTAAGATAAGCACTATGTGTGCTATTCTAACCCCTTTTCACACTAAGATGCAGTAACCACAGGCTTTGGCAGGGTGGGGACAAAGGCAACTATAAATCATATTCTTATAGAACCTGAACATTTTATAATAGAAATTCAAAATTTAAATTCTTGTGTTCACAGTCCAGAGTTCTTTTTAAACTTAAAAAAATCTGCTATTACCTCAGGGAATATAGTCAATAAGACTGGGATAAGACTTTGCATGGCTAGTGTGGTGATCACATCACCAGGAACATTAAATGTAGAATCACTAATGTAGAATCTAGTATGTAATATTGTATGCCAACTATAATACATTTTAAAAAAATCTGATGTTATATATTTATCATGAATATTTAGCTATTTCTCAGGGTCAAATTTTATGAATAATGTGGTAAAAATATTTTTTTTCCCTCAATTAATGATAACTCTAAAATACCACTCCTACATCCCCTTAAAAATCCCTGTGGTATAAGACCTGTTACCAAGTTTTTGCGAGGACAGTGGGTATAAGAAAGAAGTAGAGGGACTCAGAAGGGATAGCAGAGTCCCCTTAATTGTTCTAGTCTGTCCTCCAGTCCTATTATCAAAGGAAGGGCACACAGAGGACACATCTAAACATGTTACTCAGGCTAATGGCCTTTCTCCTTCTCATTTTAGCAACGTCCTTCAGCGAGCCCACACTCCATCAGCCTTGGCAACATAGTGGCAGAGAAGGGCTCCTGCCATCCACTCTAACCCTATGACCTGCGAGGGGTTGCCAGAGGGGGCGAGCGGTGTCGCTTCCTTGAGCCTCACACTCCTCATCTCCCAGGCTCCCCAGGGGGAGAGGTGAGGACTGGGGGGCAGAACAAGCACCAGGAGCCAAACCGTCCAGGGTTTGTGAGACCTGTGCTATGCACCTGCATACAATCTCACTATAGAAAAGAGCGGACAGAGGAGGGCTGGGAGTCCTCTTCAGAGAGGCTTGCTTACAATGTTGGCCCTTGGCTGGCCTCAGGAAACTGATGTAGGGAGGGCTCCTTCCATTCCCTAAATAGTAAGACAGCATGCTGGCCTGAAACCATGCGTATGAGTACGGCCAAGTCCTGGGTCTGCCCAGTGAATCTCTAAAGCCTGAGGTGGCCCCGGGTCCCTGACAGAATGCATCTGTGGGGACACTGCGGTTTATGCCGAACATCCGCTTTCCTCCTGGAGGCTGGAGTGTTGGTCTGTCAGGTGGAGGGCGCCTGTGACCGGCCCCCAGTCAAACCTGGGTACAATGCCACCGGTACCGCCCACTGCAGCGGTCTCGGAGAGGGCCTGTCCTGGCTGCCTGCACCGGGAGTGGGTGCCAGAAGCTGTGCGGTTGCTCGAGACAGCACCCGGTACCTCTGCCCTTCACTGATGTTCCTTGTGGCCTTTCACTGTGATCAGTTGTGCTGTCAGTAGGACCACATGCTGAGTCTGGGTCTCCCATACAACACAGTTTGGTCATTTTTTTTCAGGGCAGCAACACATAATGTCCATCTCTCCTAACCAATAAATACTCATCTATTACCAGGATATTGTTTTTACTATTTGTATAGAAGTTTGTATATAACTCAGACATTAAAGCCACTTCCAATTATATTCTTTTATACACACTTCAGTGAGCATTCTTGAGGTTGAATCTGCGTGTACATCCTTAATTACTGCCCTAGGATGAATCACTAGACAAGAATTTATTGGGTCCAAGGGTATTCATATTTTAAGGCTTGTGACACCAAAATTGCCCAACTGTTCTTTAGAAAAGGTTGTATTACCTAGTACTTCATCCACAGTGCATTAAAAATCCAGTTTTCACAAAACTTCACCAATACTAGGTATGATTTTTTTTGCCCAGTGTTCCTGTTCTCTTATTGACTAGACTGATATAGAAACGTGAAGTTGTAACTTAAAACCATTAAAAAAACTGTATCTACAATTCAATGTGGAATTTACTAGATTTACGGCCAGTTCATGCTCCCTGTTCTTAAATACCATTAACTGTACAAATACGCGTAGAGACGCACACCAGGACCTGATACCGGACGTGCTCACTGGGCACGGCCGTGTCAGGCATTACGCGGCACACTGGCTGCAGCTCCCCGGCCATGGAGGGGTGAGACGGGTAGTCCGTGCACACGCTCTGTGGGGTATGTCCAGCGTAACGGTTTTCTAGGCTCACCTGTAACTTATTTGCTTTCTCAGCCAGTTCCACGCGGAGCCTGTCTCCTTCTGAGACCCTGGCGTGGAGCTCCTGGACCTGCGCGTCCAGTTTCTTCCTCTTGTGCTCAGACTCGGCCTTGACCTGCTGCAGCACCTTCACCTCACATGCCAGCTCCTTGTTGTCTGTCTCCAGGCCCTGCTTGTTCTTCTCCAGATTTGCTTTGAACTAGGAGGGGGAAGAGAAAAATAGTATTTGTGTAACACTCTGTAAGAGGCATAGCTTTTTTGTTCCTTTAGATGTGCCTGACACACAGTGAGTCTGCAACCAACATCTGTGGGATGAATGAATGAATGAATACATCTGTTGTACTCTGTGTGTGAAGACTTCTATGAAAGAACGCCTATGTACATGCTACTTAGAGTAGTAGATACAGATATTTAGGGGCTCACTGCACTGTCACTTACCTTGTCAGTGCAGGCTGGGGTGACAAACTGGACACATGCCGTCCAAGGAGTCACTGTTCATGTCATCCCGTTTGAGACGGGTTTCGCTGGTTTAAGGTGGTACATGACAAGAGTGAGCAGCAAGTGTGGGCGGAGGGGATCGCAGTAGGCTGGGTGCCTGCAGGGGCCACCTCGGGGATGACACGGGACATGGGATGGGGGTCACATGGGGCTCTGCAGCCATACTGCCTGGCTTCAATCTGCCTTTCCACTTACTGCGGTGGGATCCTGGCTTAAGTCCCTAATACCACTGGGCCCCGGTTTCCTCATCCTTGAATGGCAGGGACTAACCTACGGGGTTGTAACGAAGGTTAAGGTACTGCCCGTGACTGCCGTGCACTGTGACAGTGCTTAGCAGTGACTGACACATACGAGTGTAAATGTTCGGCAACTGTTACTGCTGTCACTGTGTAAATGAACAGATGGCATGCGGCCAGGCAGAGGAGAGGAAGATGGGGAGCGAGAGCAAGAGCCGACGGCACGAGGAAAGGGACGGCAGGGAGACACGGGGGAGGAGCGCTGGTCTGCCCAGGAGGAGGGTTTGGGTTTGAGGGTAAGTGGAATTAATTTTCATCTGAGTGAAAAGCCCATGTCTGAGATACAGAAGAGCGAATGACTCAGTAATGTGTACGGAGGCCTGGGATCAAAGGCAGGGAGGGGCAAGAAGGGAGAGACAGGTATAAGGAATCCTGGAAACACTGGCAGGGCCTGGCGACTTGCTGGCAGCAGAGGAGTGAGAGAAAGTCTTCAAACTGTTCAAGGTTTGGAGCTAAGACATCAGGAGAAGGATGATACTAGTGAAAGGAGGCACTGGGAGGAACATGGGATTTGAGATGGGGGCTGGATCCACCGGCTCTTTAAAAAGCAGCAGTGTGCTTCTAGAAAGGCACCACCGATGAGGTATTTCTCCCTCGGCCCACAGCTGTAGTGCAGGGTCGGAACGGACCTGAGCTGGATGGCGGCCTGACCGACGGCGGCCCTACCTACCCTTTTGGCCTGCTCCAGCTGCTCCGAGAGCTCCTCCAGGGCCGTGGCGTGTCTCTGTCTCATGTCCTGGATCTGAGCTTCATGGTTCTTCGTTTCTTCCTCAAGAGCCTTCTTTAGCTCTGCCACTTCTTGTTCACGTTTTGTACTAGAGAAACATATTTTTATAGAAAGGACCTCAGAATGAATTGACTGATTAAATTAAAATACTTTTTTTAAGTGCTGCTTTTAAAATCGATTACATCAACTCCTTTGACAAGTATCTGGCATGCTGCTCTGCAGCGGGCTGGGGGCCGCTACTGCAGTACTGGGCACCCTTCCAGAGCCAGCACGGCTCCCATGCCACACCTGCCTCACAGCTGAGAGGCGCTGGAGCATCCCATGGGGCTTCATACTGTTCTGGGCAAGCTGGTCGCATTCCAGGCCAGGAGCTGGTCAACACAGATGCCAAACTGCCCGCCACAGCACCAGCAGACACTTCCATAAAACTGCACAAGGGTGAATCCCGAAGAGGTGTTCAAGACAGAAGGGGAGCTAGAGGCCAAACCAGCCAGGATGCTGCACCCTGACAAAAAGCAGGCACCTTTCTTAGCATTTGTGGGAAACAGCTGCAGTTAACTAATGTCCCCCCACAACTCTACCAGGAAATGGCTTACAGCTGAGAGGAGGGGCAGGAAAACTAGAAGGCAGGTCGAAGGGTCGCATGCCTGGTTCAGAAGGGGTCTCTAGAATGTGATTGAGAACACAGCAGGTATAAGACCATACACTTTGAATGTCCCGAGATAAACTGAGATTTTATCTAATGTGCTTTTAGGGTATGAACATCACATTAGTATTTTATTTGGATTTCCAATGCTTTTGTAATTTATTATACATAGGGTAACTTGAAAAACCAGTTACCAGCATTTCACTAACTAGAAGAAACTTCACCCCCACCAGAAGTCACCCTTTAAATTTGCCGATCTGAACGCCATCTTTAAGCACACAGCTTGATAAAGTCAGAAACCATTAAGGTAAATATCACTCCTGCTAAGAACTATATTAACATCAAGAATTTAAACAACTACAACTTTACCATAATCCTGAAGCACAACTCTGGCAAACTGGCTCCACTCTAGAAAACCCTTTAACTCTACACGGTAAACCAATGACCAGTTGGGACAGTGTGCACACACTCCCTGCCCTTTCCCAGTGGAGGGGCAGCCCAGGAGGGCCGAGAGGAGCTGCTCGGAGAGGAAGGGGCCTGAGCGGCTGCTCGCTCCGGGGTGCATGTAGCCAGACAAAAGGAATCGGTTACAAGTCTTTGGGCCCAGCCTGGCTCAGCCGCAGCTCACCAGAGGTGAAAGATACGCACTGGTCTGGCCCTGTCCTCCTCAATATTTATCCTCAGTCCTAAAGAGAGCGCAATGCCCACTGAAGAGTGAGTCCAATGAGGAGTGTCTGGTTTGCTGAGGACTGCTACTTTTATACTAATCATGTGACTCGGGAAAGAACCAGTGGAGGGCAGGGCGTGGCCTGAGTCCTCAGCAGGAGCGAAGGGCACACAACCTGCCACCTCTGGGCTGCAGGCACTCGTGACCCTGCACAGGGTCGAACTGGTGAGCGTCTATTTGGGTCTACCCATGGTTAAATGGAAGAAGTGATCAGAACTTTTTTTTCTGTTGTGCTCAAAAGACCAACTGAGAATAAATATTTCAACAAGGTCTAGTTCAGTGGTTTCCACATTTTAAAAAAAACAGACATTTTAGAGAGGCCAGGACTTATGACAACTAGAAGCAGTTAGTCTGCTGACTAGAAGCAGTTACTCTGCTGACGAGGGGCAGGAAGCCTCGCACCCTGCCCGCTCAGATGGGCTCCAGCTGGGATGGGCTCTCTGGGGACATGCCTTCTGTACTGCTACTACTGTCTTGTGCATCCACGGGTGAGTCCTTGACACACCCACCACCTCCGTCTCCTCACCCCTGACCACTCCTGACACCCACAATCTGACCAGTCTTACCGCCCGGGGCAGCCTTCTCTGCAGGCCCGATGACGTTGGCCTCCCAGGTCCCCAGATGAGCACTGGCCCTTCCTCCCAGGGAGGAGCACCACAGGCTTCCACCACAACTGGCTTCCTCCCTGTTGCTCCAGATCACTTCCTGCCTCTCTGACCACACCTGCCCTCATCAGTGATCCCTCTGTCCTTGTTTTAGCCAGAGCCACCTTCTCAGAGTGACGGGCTACCCTTCCCATCACTCCTACCCTGCAACAGCTGACAGGTATAAGTGTCTGTGTGTGCACATGTGCGTGCAAGTGGCCAGTCCAATCTACCAGCCTAGGCAACCTGGGCAGGGCTCATGCACCCGGGCAGCTCGAGTCTGGAAGAGGGAGGAGACGTTCTGGAGGAGGCCGAGACAGCAGCCCCAGAAATCACGCTCGGTGGCTTCTAGGAGGATCCTATCTACTTGCCGGTAAGAGCCATAGGTTGGCCTCTCTACCTGCTCCACTCACCACTCGTTGCTGTAGCTCTCCTGTGACTTTCTGCAGGCTGACAGGCTAAGGTCATATGAAACCTCTCTAGCTGTGCTCCCTCGCTTGTGCCTGTCACTTTCTTCTTGCCTCCACCTGGCTGTTGGCTCCTGTTACAGCACGTGCCTCTGTCTGGGTGCATCACGTTTGTCTTCACCACCGTGAATGTGTACCTCCCTTCTCATCTGTCTGCTCACCATCGTTCACACCAACAGGTGTTGCCAGCACTTTCCCGGCCACCCGTGTGTCCCCTCTTTCTGTGTCTGTCCCACCCACTCCTCCAGTCCTCCGTGTGTGTGGGCGTGTGTGCCTCTGTCCTGCCTTCCCCTTAGACATGCATCACTGACTGTGGCTTTGCGGTTCACGCTCACTCTTAGGCTGGTTTGTTTCCAACCACTGCTATTTTGTTGCTGTTCTACCTTGCCATTCTTTCCAGCACAGAGAGGATATTCAAAATGACAACATAAAGCACACTATGTCTTAGAGAAGGCCAGCCCAGCCAAAGCATTCCTGCCCGACCTCGGGGAGGGGTGGGGGCTCAGCGGGTGACTTGCCTCCTCCCCCTCACTCACCGTAGTTCCTGTTGAGCTGCGGTGGTGTCCAGAGTGTCCTCCAGCTCTGTTTTCAGAGCTTCCAGTTCCTCACTCAAGTCCCTTTTCTGCTTTTCTGCCTTGTTCCGTGAAGCCTTCTCAGATTCAAAGTCTTCCTGAAGTTCGGCAATTTGGGCTTGCAACTCTCGCACAACTTTAAGTGCATTGTTCTTATGGAGTGTTTCATCGTCACCCCTGTTAAAACACGCAGGCACGGGAAGCACTCAGAGCTGGTGCACGGATGGCCCATGTTGCAGGTGAGCCGAAACCTGAGCACCTCCCCACAAGGAGACCCTGTGCCGTGGCCCGAGGCCAGCGCTGCTGCACAGGGCTGCAGGCTATGCACAGGGTATGCAGGCAATGACTTGAAGCCTCGAGAGCTGGTATGGCAAAGCTAGAAATCAGAATCGAACCCAGCCCCCTTTCCAAAGGGCTAAATATCTCCATTAAAAGGTAGAACAATCTCACTTTAATAATTAGAACATAAAAAAATTCCCTCTCAAGTAAGGTATATTATAATTAGAATGCTGCTCAAGGCAGCATTCTAGTCTATGCACAGTAGCAAATTTGAAGAAGTTCTTAGATCACACAGTAAAGAAAGAGACACGCCACCTTCAAACCTCGTACCTTACACTTTATCTTTTCTACAGTGCATCTTTCTGCTAGCGTGTGGTTTAATGCTGGTACAGTTTCTCATTGGGAAGAGTTGGGATGTTTGTGATGAGGGAGGGGAAGCTGAGAGATACGACTGTGAGTGGTGGTGAACTTGAATTTCCAATTCTAGCTCTCAAGTGAAATCGCAGAGATCTGGCCAAAGTAAGACTACCGGTGATAGAATACAGAAAAATTTCTGTCATGGGATTTTGATTGTAATACATTATAAACTATAATTTCTATGACCATGTAGCCAAAGTCATTCTTCATAAAGAAATGAAAATTTTAGATATAAATGTATTTACTACATGATTTCCATTTTAAAAGTGAATGATTTAGAACTGAATAGCAACTCAGTGCTTTAAATGTATGAGGTGGATATCATTTCTAAAAAGTGATTTTCTCTAAATTTTTAAAATATACTGAAATCTACCCTGGTTGGTGTGGCTCAGTGGACTGAGTGCTGTCCTGTGAACTAAAGGGTTGCCAGTTGGATTCCAGTCAGGGGACAGGCCTGAGCTGTGGGCCAGGTCCCCAGTAGGGGTGCGTGAGAGGAAACCACACATTGATGTTTCTCTCCCGTTTTCTCCCTCTTCCCCTGTCTAAAAATAAAAAAAAACTTACACACACACACACACACCAAAAAACCCCCAAATACCATACTGAACGCAATCTGTAATATACAGAAACCAAAATGATATGGAAAAATCATTTCTGCCATGGTGAATTTCCAAGGATTTCATGATATGATTAATGATGGTTAAGCGTAAATGCGGAGGACAGGTTATGAGATTTCCTTGCTGCCCTGACGTAAATGATGTACTCCTGGGTTCTTCAGGGTCTTATGTCTAACTCAACAGTAAGGAAGCTGCGTGTCACTCTCCTGGGGTTTTGTCTGCACCGGGACATGAACCACTCTTTGGAACAAACCCCACAGTAATGCGTCCAGTGTAAAGGCCCATGCGGGGGCAGCAGACCTGGCCAGAGCACCCTGCAGCTCCTCCTCCTTCTTGGCCAACTGGATCTTGAGCTCGTCGATCTGTGCCTGGAGCTCGGCGATCTGATCCTGCAGGTCAGTTGTCTCACCATCTAGTTTCCTTTTGGCCTTTTCCAGTTCCTGACGCGTTTTCTCCTCCTTCTTTAAGCGTTCTTTAAGGCAAGACACAAGATGTTCAACGTACTGAATCACACACCATATGAACAAACTCCGAATGTAAACTGATTAAAGTTGAAAATAAGCATTTTATTCAAAGCATGTCACTGTGTTGATAACATTGTACCAATAACTCAAGTCTTTTAAAACCCGTTAAGATCAGACTGAAGGCAAGATAAATTGGTGGGAGGAGGGTATTTTAAGGGAGAAACTGGGTGGATTCTAAGGATGCCCTTTCATGGGAAGTGAGCCCACACTAGTAGAGAGAAGTGATCAGAAACCTTTACGTGACACATCCATCACTACGCCCAGGGTTGGAGAGGCCAGGGCAGTGTGGGTAACTGCCTGTCACCCCACTCCCCTTTCCCTGGGAATCCCTGGTTTGAGCCAAGACTGCAGTTCCCAAGCACTGAGGGAGAGAGGGCAGAGTGTGGGCAGTGAGGGTTATGCATCTTTCCCCGCCTCCTCTAAAATTCTGCAGGGATTCCTTATTAACTCCAGTGATCCTTCTGATCAAACACTTTCTAACAACAGAACCATGTACAACAGAACCCACTGGTGTTCTCCAGTGGGAACCAAGATGCTGAGAAGACAAGAGCGAGCACCACAGGCTCACCACACAGGAGCGAGGAGAACAGGCACATCTGCCTTACGTGTGCCTCTCTGGCCTCGAGCCCCGCCTGCAGCTGCCAGTCGAAGGGAAGGCTGTCCGTGAGCTTTCCAACATCCACCCCCTTTTCTCTTTCTTTTGAAGAAAGCAATAACGGCTTCTGCAAAAATCCTAGGATTTCCTGACCTCACCTTTGCCATTGGAGTGGGACACTGTTACTCTCAGCAGTTGCTCCTATCCCTGCCAGTTTTTCTGTCAGTAAGCAGTCCCCTTGTGAAGTGAAACCTAGATGCACTTTCTAGATTAAACCCACATCAGTCCAATGGCCTGTAAACCCAAACACAACCTAGATTCCAAATATGCCCACCAAGGGCAATGCATTTTACCATGGGACCTAATTCAAAAAGGAACTGTTTAGAGAACAATTTATTGCTATTATATGTGGTGACTAGACCTATTTTAATAAATAAATCAATATGTGGCTCTTACTATTTCTAATCACGTACACTTTCTATTATTGCACGTTCTGATTAAAGTAAAATCTAAACATTCACATGTCCCGGTCCTAAATTTTTCTAGGTCCACACACTAACCTTCTAAATCCGAGATCATCACTTCTTGCTTATTCCTGATTTTGGCCAAGTTTTTTGACTTTTCTTCCTCTTCAGCCAGCTGAGAGGAACACTCAGCAATGCGATCTTCCATGAGTTTCTTTTCCTGAGTAGAAAAAAGTAGCTTCAGAAAAGGCATTCACAGTAACAACTAGGGTTTGGTATAACTTAGAAAACAAGTAACATTGGCGCTGCCTCCTCCAACAGATCACACATGCCAAAAAGGCAGGGAGGTTCCCTCATCGCGGTGCTGATCCCCCAAGCCTGGCCCAGCTGCCCAGCCTTAGGATTCTCACAACCAGTGCTGAGTGGATGCACGCATGAACGGGTGGGAGCAAGTCATCAGTGAATGACCCACATGTACAAAATGTGCAAGTCAAAAGTCTAAAGAACTACGAGGATATTTAGTGGAGTTAAAAAATTAAATTGTTACTGTGTCTTTGGAAATCTATCCAGGTAGAGACTTAGAAGGTTAATGAACTTAGAATTCTTTTTAGAACTTTTTGTTTGAAGCCACTTTCAATGAATGTATCAACATGAATATTCTCATATTCTAAAATTAACTTATTAATAGAAATATTCTCTTACTTTGATAAATTTGGAATTTTGGTCCTCGAGAAGCAGAATCTCCTCTTCCATCTTCTTGATCTTAGCCTCGGCTGTCACCTTTTCCAGCTGCAGCTTCTGCCGGGCCCCTTCCTCCTCATCCAGCTGCTCCTCCAGGTCCTTGTGAAGAACACAGAGTCAGCCTCGCACCTTCTCCACAAAATTCTACCACACATTAACAGTCAAAGGAATACACGTTAAAATACCAACTGGTGATTTGCAGAATGGCAGGGATATTTTTCAAAATACAAAACACAGTTATGTGAAACAGACATTTGTGTGAACTACAGGTTCAAGTACAAACTAGGTCAATTCTTCTAGAACCCAACATGAGAAAGTGTGGCAAGCTTCTAAAATAAGCATTGCTTTTAAGCCAGCAATTTTAGGAAACAGTCACAGAAGTGATTCATATAAAAAAAGCGAAATATGTATAATATTGAGGAACTATGAACATGCTACATAAAAGTCTTGATAATTAAAAGTTAGCATGTTTATAAAATGGGATAACAAAGTAATTAAAATTCCTATTTTGGAATAATTAGTGACAGGGAAATATGAGTGATACAGTAGAGCTACATCAAACACATCCTTAATTTGTCGGTATTCTATCACACATGTTCGGCCAAAAGAGGCGAGAACAAGAGCACGACAACGATTCAGAGTCAGTGAGACTTGGCCGCCTCCATCCGAGCGCGTCTCTCACGACATGAGCCCCTCCCCAGGCCGGGGGCGATTCCAGTGCTTACACCTACGTTTACTGTGACACGTTTCTCCCTATTTTATACGTTAACATTATTGTATATAATAACATACATTATTGAACAGGGTTGTATATACAAATCAATATATGGTCAATTAAAAAACTTTCAAGGGTAACTTTGGCTAAATTAAATAATTTACTCATGGTTGATTCTGAAATGACACACTTACAAAAGACAAACCCTTTATTACGTAAACTTCAACCCAGATACTAAGTGCACAGAGCAGCACGGCGAGCTCCATGCAGACGCATTGGCCGACTTCACAGGCACCATCGGCCATGGCCAGCCTCATCTCCTCTGTCTGCACCTCCGCCCCTCCACCCCAGCCCACACTGTGAAGCAAATCCCAAACATCGTATTTCATCTGTAAAACCTCCAGGTGGCACCTCTAACCACTGAAACATATATTTGTTTGTTTAAATCAAAATCCAAATGAGGTTCACACATTGCGATCAAACCCCATAAGCCAAACAAATGAACAAACAGACAGAAAAACAGTAAGGGAGCAACAAGGGTGGGTGCTCAGTGAACCTCTGAGATGTCACAGGAGAAAAAGAAACACTTAATAATAACAGTATCACCATACATATCTATAGAATGTGTTTGAATTAGTTTATATGGTCAAAAAGGGAGATAAATTAGATAACAGTGCAAAAAACTAGAAATATAAAAGAGTCAGTAAACGATGTGAAGATAAAAAGCCTTGAAAAACTGAAGGAAAACAAAACCACACCCTGTTTCTACAAGGACGTATCATTTCCTAAATAGAGCAGAGAAATGCCAGTATTTCATTGTAAATTGCTGATAGGAATTTTATATTAAAAACAGGTTGGGGAGGTTGGAGGTGAAGTTGGGTGTCCAGCTTCTACACAAGTAAAATACATTACTGAGATGAACATGTGTTCTTGAATAAAGAGAAAAGAAAATCAAAACTGTTGATGATGCCACCAGGGAAAACTCATTGTTGTTGGTGGATTTTATTCTAGATCTTCTGTATGTTCCAATATAAAGTCATACATATAAATTTAAAAGCTATATACAAATATCTTAAATTATATCTTATTGTGTATATTCTTTTGCAACTATATCAAGATATTATAAACACCTATGAAAACATCTTTATATTTATCACATATAGCATTACCATGGTTTAATAATTCCCCAATATTAGATAATTGGAAGGCTTCCATTGATTTATTCCTAGAATAAAGTCTAGAATTAGAACTGTTGGATTAAAGGTTATACACTTTTTACTGCTTTTGTGATGGTCTGTAAATTTATTATGGGATATTTGAAAGCTGTTAATGTTGAAGAATAGAAAGTGTCCAGATGATTTACTGTAGCAGGCATCTGCCAAAGAAATAATGTATCTTTTGTGGTTTTGACAAAGTCCTGAATTGCCTGTGTTCTGCAGTAAGTCATTAGGTAAGTAAAAGTTAAAGGAGAGACATGGAAGAAAGCAAGTTTGGAGCAATGGTGGCAGATGTAGATGCCCTGACACTCAAGAGCATCCTGGAGAGGCCTAGGTACGGAGACCCTGTGCTGTGGGCAGAGTACCAGCTGGCCGACTCACCTGTCTGGGTATTCAACCACAGAGGTAGTTGTGCTTCCTGTGAGTTCAGTCTGTATCTCTAAGAAAGTAACTACCAGGAAGGCCTGAGTGTTTTATTCCAGTTCTTGGCCTCCTGTGTCAGTGCTGAGTATTTCTTGTGAACCAAACCACCTAGTAGATGCCTATCTAACATGTGGGGTGAGCAGCAGAATTACTGGTGATCACACAAAGAACAAATTAGGTGCCCTACAAAAGTCTACAGACCCTGGGAGATTTCTACTTTGAATCACTCTGCATATTGTAAGATGCCACAATCAGAACATAAAAAGATTCCTATTTGAAATAACAAGCCTACATTTGAAGAAAATGTATTACTCATGTGCTCGGAATGACGGTCATTTTTAAGAACAGGTACATGACTTGAGGTGGTGAACACACAACACAATATGCAGATGATATGTTACAGAATTGTACAGCAGAAACTATATAATTTTATTAACCAATGTAACCTCAAAAAAACCAATAAAAGAATAGGTACTTATAACCCAGACTCCGTTTGCCCATAAATGCAATTAAGAAGCCGAACCCTTGGCTTCTATTTATTCAATAGATCCGCTTGGAAAACCCAAAATATACTTCTAAGTAAAAAAATATCATATAAAAAAAATCATAGGTACCTGAATATGTGCTTGCATTTTTTTCTTTTCATTTTGGAGGATTTGGTTTCTTTCTTCTTCTTCTTCAACCCTAGACTCCAAGTCATGTAGAATCTCTTCTAATTCCTGCTTTTTGGCAGCAAGTCTTGCTCTCATCTCTTCTGCTTCCGCAAAGAGCTCTGTCTCTGCTTGAAGTTGCTCTGCAAGGATATTCTTCTCTTCTAAAAGCTGCAACCACAATAAAGTGTCTAGTGCTATGACTGCCCCCAGTATACACACGAGAACCAGTCACTGTGATTTCAAGGGTCAACACACTTCCCCAAAGCAAATGAAAGTTAAAAGTATATTAACACCACTGGCAAAGCTTTCTCAAATATGTATGGCTGTAGCAAAATAAGATAAATGAAAACACTTTCAGTTGTTGCTGTTGTCTCAGGTTTTCCTGAGTAATATGTGCTAAATTTATGCTGTTGTAAGAATTCCCATTCTTCTATTATGGTAATTTATGAAGGGACAGAAAAACAGGCGAGGGAGAATATTTAAGCCCAATCAAGTTCACGGTGACTACTAAAGCTGTTTGGTATCAAGTACTACACTTTGGCCTTTATTGCTAATCTTTTTGGCCTTGAACACCATGATCCTTTTACTGTCATCTATAAACATTTCTGGAGCCTCTGTTCTGTCCAGGCAGCACACCTGCTGGGGAAAGGGACACTGATTTGAGAGCACTGTGGCTGGAGAATAGGCAAGGGGTGACCTTGTTCTAGCTCATCCTGTCACTTTTTTCTATTTCCTTCATGAGTAGTCCAGGAAGGTGATAACTAATGCTGGGAGTTTCACTGAAAACACATTGAACACATGTCTGAGAGCAAACAGATCCACTGTGTGTCCAAAGAATAACAGAGGCAAAGATACAAGAGGTAAGGTTGATTTTGGTTTATAGAAAACCAAATGCGTGACAGATGTGTCTGTTGCTTCTGTTCTCAAATGTCTATGCTTTGGAAAGGAGTGAAAACACACGTAAACCAAGGTGATGTGGGAGGGTCAGCTACCCACAACTAAACGTGTGAGCTCCTGCCACCGGAGCTCTCCCAGAGTCACTCCGGGAGCGTGTGACTCTGTGAAGGCGGTGCGCTTACCTGCTGGTGCTTCCTCTCCATTTCCTCAAGCTCCCCTTCCACCTTTGTCTGCTTCTCCTTCACCTTCAACAGCTCTTCATCTTTGGCCTGAAGTTCTTCCTCTTGGCGCGTAACCTGTAGCAGCGGCTTAACCTATGACAAAATTGAGCAGTTTACCGTCACAGCTCCTTCCTGTGGGTTGCTACTGGTCAAACGCCGCTCTTCCGAAGGAAGCCCAGGGAGCCCACCTTTGTGAAGACGCGCCACCACTGCCAGTGCCGCAGTTTCAGGTACGCAGCGCAGTTCCGCTGCAAGACCTTTAAGGCACTTAGTTGTTGCTGCTTCTTGGCAAAGGCCCTGAAGAACAGTAAGAAAAACTTATTATGTAAAGAAACTGTGTCTTCATAGCTGTTGCCATAAGACTACTTCCGAAGGCAAACATTCTCTTGTGGCTGAGGCAGGGAGTGTGAGATGGACCAAGTTGTCAGGTGAAATGCCCGGGGAAGTGGGAGTGCCTGCGAGTCCATGTCAGTTCAGGAGCCTGCCCGGCGACCGCAAGCACGGGTCTCGGACACCCCGCACTTTCTTCAGAGATGCTGCCCTAGACAGCGTTGTTCTGCCGTTGACCCACATACGCACACGTGTGTGCACTCTTGGGCACGAGTAAATCCCCTTCTTTCCTGAGGCAATGAACACAGTGTGACAGAGGTTCCCCACGTTCCCTTTGCTTGTGTGATTTATTCCTTCTTCAGTAGCTATGTCCTTCTTTTTCTTCTGATCTGTCACAGAAGAAATATTCCTTCCCCTTTTATGATTACCCACTTACTTTCTGGCTAGGTAGCCTCTGCAAACAGCCTGGAAGAAGATAATGATATCGGTAATTTTTAAATCCCTTTCTTCCTCTAAGTGCGCCAAAACTCCAGCTCTGAAAAATATCTTGCTCTGTCCAATTCTGTACAAGTTTGGGTCCAGTTCTAAAGCTCGGATCTAAAAGAGACAGAGTTTGTTTATTTTTTGCTACAGGAAAAGATTATTAGTAGCCCCCGAACCAGAAAAATCAAGAAAAGCTTACCATTCGTTCACAAGCCTGTTTGCCATCCATAAAACCTTTAGGGATAGCATTTGGAGTTAGGATCTCATATCTGCAAGAAAAGAAGATGTTTTGTAAAAATTTGTGAAAATATTTACCTACTAACTGTGAGTTCTGCTTTCTCTAGGAGGAAATAATATGATAGGTAATCACGTCAAATCAAGAATAAAGAAGTGACTCGGTGATAACCAGATTTTCTACTTCTTAAAGTAAGAACAAAATAAATATGAGGCTAGTTCTCCCATGTTGAGGACTAGGTATAAAAACTGTGGCAGAGAAGAATAAAAGCATGATATTTTAAAAAACATTTTTATACCTCCCCACAAATGTTCACATCCTTAAGATGCAAGGAGAGCCTGGCTTTTTGCTCACTGATCTGTAGGTATTTATTTGACAACAGAAGAGGCGGTGACAGCAGTGCTCAGAGGCCTCTATTCAGAACCTGAGAAGGCATCGGGGTGACATTCAAACTAGCACTGGTCTGGGTGCACGTATACTCACTAAGCTGTGCACTTTATGGTAACTACGTGTGGTGCCAGGAGGGTCCTGGAAATATTGGGGGAAACACTTTGTAAAGCATATGGTTATCTAACCACTGTGCTCTACACCTAAAACTAATACAAAGTAATATAGAATATAAACTGTAATTGAAAAAGAAAAGATCTGTGCACTTTATGTAGATTATACCTCAATAAAAATCAAGTTGAGCAAATAGATAGTTGGCTATATTAAAGGATAAATCCTGGTTATATCTATTAACTTTGTACTCCGGATGCTGATTACACTCTTCCTCCTCCTACACACGGTAAGTGACAATCTACCAGGCTACGTATCACACAATGGGGGCCACAGTGAGGGCTTCCCCCGAGCCCGTGATGAGGACTGGAATGATTTCTCCACTGGACTCTGCCTGGAACAGTGGGGAGAGAGCCATTCTCTGACCTGCAGCCTGGTGTAGGCTAAGGAACAACAAGTGCAGTCACAGTCGAAAATCCAATTTCCAGGAGAAAAAGAAAAGGAAACTAAATATTAAAGAAAATTACATAATACATTTAAAAAATAAATTTCCCATCATACGTTTTCATCAATTTCTACTGCATCCATTTCTACAGATCTTCTCCCTTTTGTTTTTTTCTTTACCCTTCTGTTCTAATCTATCCTGTTCCCTACTCTGCATGAGTGGGAAGGACTGTAGGGCATGTATGCGCACCCATGCACTGTAGCAAAATATGTGCACTTGCACATAAATACAGACATATCCATCGAGTCATACACCACTCAACGACAGGTATGTTCTCAGAAATGTGTTGTCAGGTGACTTCGTTATTGTGCAAACATCACAGAGTGCACTTACACAAGCCTAGATGGTACAGCCTACTGCACACCCAGGCTGTGTGGGGTAGACTATTATTCTTAACCCACAAGCCTGTACAGCATGTCACCGTACAAAACATGAGATTAAATCAAGCACAGAGAAAATGACGTGATCAAGAGATGTGGTGAACCTGGGAGGAAAGAAGCTGCTGCCGATGAAACATGGCAAGCTGTTTTACAACAAACATTTTCTTAACAAATAGAAAGTACACTCTCCAATAATGAGAGAAAGTATAGCACAGCAGGTACATAAACCTGTGGCCATTTACTACATCGTCACATATCTTACACTGTACATAACTGTACGCGCCATCCTTTCATACAGATGGCGACTCAGCAGGCTTGTTTATATCAGCATCCCCGCAGACACATGGGTGACGCATTGTGCTGCAACCCTACCATGGTGGCGAGGTCACCAGGTGATAGGCACTTCTCAGCTCTATTGTAATTGTGAGAACACCATGGTATATGAGGCTTGTCATTAACCGAAAGGTCGTTATGTGGCACATGACTATATTTTAAAGTATTAGCTTAAAAAGTAATTATGTTTAAAGCCCAGACAGCAGTGTTTCCATGAGGTAACTGTAAGTTCTCAGCTTTAAATGTTTATCGCACAACTGACTTGAAGAACCGTCTTCAGAGCCCCACTAGGCCCTCCACGTTCCTGACCAACAACCAAGGTATAAAAGTCACCCCTCTGCCACGTGAGAACCGAAACTGCCTAGGGGACACGCTCAGCGCTCAGCGGTTCCTCATCACCTCCGTTTTGATGCATATAAGATAAAGCTTTGATACATATGGAAAAAGGGAAAAGTTAGCAATACCTCTGTCTGAATTCCTGGAAAACTATCCGGTTGGGGAACCCCTGGCGACAGATTCTGATCCCTTCCAAGACACCATTACAGCGCAGCTGATCCAGCACCAGATGCGGGTCCAGTTTTCCAGCCTAGTCAACCAAAGGAGAATGCCATACTTCAATCTTTATAACCTGACCCAGATCAGTTTCAAATGCCAGCCTAGGTTTTGCTTTTAACACATACCCGCTTCTCGTGATTTGGGATGATGCAGCGAACAAAGTTAGGGTTGGTGTTGCGGAGAGTTGCCATCAGTTTGGTGAGAGACTCTTTGTAGAGTTGTCCAACGGTGCGAAACATGCCCTTTTTGGTTTTATAGGCAGAGCCAAAAGCTGTCTCAGTCATACCAGTGACTTGATCCAGACCCACAATACGGTCCACTGGTGAAAATAAAAAGGAGAGGGGAAAGAAGTCAAATCTAACTCCATCGCAGGGAATGAAAAGACAGTGATAGTGCAGCAGCACAAGCTTTGTGGAACGAATGGGAAGAGGTGCCATATAGGTAAGGCAGTCAGCATACTCAGACACTGCACAAGCCGTGGAACTAACAGCCACACACTTCTACGGCGGGAGACTGTAGCGCTGACCACTTCATACCACGTACCAGCAGGTGCCTTCCGCTGCGCTACTTTCAGGAATTCACTGTCTTTGATAACATTTTGCCTGTTACATATACAATTATTTGGTAAATGAGAGATCATTGGCTGGCATTATTGATACACAAACTGATACTGTGACAACTCTCAAAATAGGAAATGGCTTAAGATATATACATAAACATACATGACTGTACAAAGTAAGTCCGTCCACTTAACAAATATGGCTCAGGGATTGGGGACCAAGGTCATCTCTTATTGGTCATAAGAATTTCAGTAAAAAAAGTCATTCAAGTTGCAGGAAGATTAGATTCCATCAATTCAGGTACTTAGGGAGAAGTAAACTTCGGCTCTCTCAAAGCATGAATAACACTTGTTAAAGGACAAGAACACAAAATAGGAAATAGTCTCCTAAAAAGAGTCAGGCCTACGCTAAGTTTAATGATGGTCAAGCTTCCCAGAGGCTTTGCTCTTGTGAGAGCAGCTGACGGTTTACATTCTCCGCAGAGACCTAACACTTCTAACGACGGGGCTGTAAACAGAAGTCCGACACGGCGCACCAGCCGCTGCCATGGCACGCTCGGTGCACACACTTAAAAACTGTTACCTGAACAAAACACACTACTGAAGTATTTTAATTAAAACAGCGACTGAACTACCCTGTTAATGCTCCTTTCAATTTTAACAGCCACCTCCATTTCTTTCGCTTGTTCCCCAGAACAGAAAGTACATGGGGACCTGGCACTATATAAAGAGCTTTATAATCAAGACCTCATTCAAGTCTTGATTTGCAATGAGGTTTTTACAGAAGAGAAAACCATGACCCAGGAGGTAAGGTAACTTTTCAAGTTATGCAGGTCTTAAATGGAAGTTGTGAGGAGGGGATAAAACTGGATTCATCTCCAGGCCCACACATGCACACTGCAACATCATCTCTCCTATGTGAAGCCACCAGACTCCAGGGTTTCGGTCAAAGCTTCTCCTTCTGCTGTACCCTGAAGTCTGTCTACCATCCGCCTCAGAGACCACCTTTCCTTCCTGTGCCTTTGACCTGTCTGTCTTTACTTGCTCCAGCAAAAGACAGCACCAAACCCCACCCGTGCGTGTGCCATGAAACTATGAACTTCTTTAACTTGCGCCTGCCCACTCCTCTTTCTGTCCCCTCAGAGCCTAGCTTCTTTCTGGAGGGGTCCACACACGTGCCACCCTTCCCCTCTCCCACTCACTTACCACTGCATAGCTGCTACCTGGTTGCTGGCTCACCCCCCTCCCTCTACCTGACACAGTCCACTGCCCAACATTCGGTTCACCTGACCCTGGTACATTTACCTGTTGGCCATAGTAGCAACATTCTGAAGACTCTCTCCTGGTTTCTCTTGTCAACTCCATCTTCTCCTTGACCTCTGTCTACCCCTCTAGCTATCCCAATCTCCTTGATGACTTCTCTTCTGCTCTTCTTATACACCACGGCACTCCCTAGGGGCCCAGACTCAACTCATCTGAAGTCCTTTCAGACTAAGGCAAGGTGCAGGTACAGGCAAACATTATTTGACCTGCTTTTCTCAAGCCATAGCCTCATCCTGGTTGATTGCACGTGTAACTTTGGTTAGCTACACCTGGCTCCCCACACCAATTACCAAAACCTATATTCTCCTCTCCACCCAGAAGTCATAAAGGTTTCTCTGCCTTCCACACATTCTTGGTGAATGCCTATCACGCCTGCTTTTACAACATTGCATCTCTTGCACCTAGCATGAAGTCTGGCATATGACAGGGTTGATACATACGTGTTAGTGAATAAATGAAATAAAATACATTTACAATTACAAAGTGAGAAATGCATTGAAAGAAAAGAACAAGATGCTGTGCGAAAGATGGGTGGTCAGAGCTCTCTCTGGAGAAGCTACACTGTGTGTCTGAAGGGAAAGAATGAGCTGGCAAAGAGTGGGAACAGCACGTGTGAAGGACCAGGGGCAGGAAAATGTGAAAGCAGCTGGTGCCAACAAAGCACTATGAGGAGGGACGCTCCTCTGGCTCCTATATATAGAGTGGACTGGGGCAGAGTCCAGGAAGACCAGAGAGCTGACCACTGTAGTAATCCAGGTGCTAAGAAAGGTGAGAGTAGCCTGAACTACTGAGATTACAGAGGAGATGGACAGAGAAGGAAAATTCAAGACATATTTTGGCAGGAGATTTGACTTGCTTTAATGATTAACTTGACTGGAAAATAAGGGAGAGGGACATGTCAAGAATAGCTCCAAGGATTTTAGCACGAGCAACTCAGCAGCCTGCGGCGCCTGCCACTGGGAAGGTGGGGAGAAGTGGGTTCTGCAGGTCAGAAGATAGGATCTCGACTGCATGTAATTTTGGGGTGCCTGGGAGACATTAAGGTGGAGATGAGATGCCAAGTGGACATTCCAGTCTGCTGCTAAGAAGGGAGGTCTAAACTAGAAAGGTAAATTTGGGAGTTGTTGACTTATAGTGCTTAAAGTTATGAGACTAGGTGAACCATCTAAAGGGTAAATGAAAAGACACAGCCTGAGAGCAAGCCCCAAGGAGCTGAGGAGGAGGAAGAGCTAGACAAAGAGGATGAGGAGTAGGAGGGACAGGTCAATACCCTAAACTAGAGCACACTCTCTACCCCACCTCTGTCCTGCCCCCTCCCCTGCTTCCTATGCACATGTAACCACCTTTGCTCAACCCAGAAACCAGGAGCCGGACTTGATTCCTCTCACATCCAGCTGCTCACCAACAAGGGCCAAGCCAAATTTCCAAGTGTCTTCAATCCGCCCCCTGCTCTCCACTGCCCTGTTTCATCCTCTCCCCTTCCACCACAATGTTCTCGGCATTTATGCCTCTGGTCCTGGTGTAATGAGGAACAAGTAGTTCTAAAAGACAAAACTATACACATTATTTATTCCTATACTTAAAATCCTTTATTTTCTCCCATAGCTTACAGGATATGGTCCAATTAACTGAGCCCAGAAATCTAACCTAGTGATGAAGAACTCAACTCAGGGAGTCAGAAACACCCACCACTCCCAAGCTGTGTGATCTGGAGTCAAGTTACCCAACTGCTCCAAGCCTCTTCCTCTGTGAAATGGAGCTGATGCAACCCACCTCAGGACTGGAAGCGGGGGTGGGGGGGTGGTGAGGGGCCTGCAAAACATTCCTGTGCTCAGCCAAGGTACTGCCCCTTGCCATTTCACCACATGTACTGAAGCAAGGCCCTCAAGCCTCCATCCTCTTCTCTGCCTGGAAGGCAGGCCCCTCCTTCTAGCCATTCTGGCAAATGCTCAATGGCTTTAAAATACCCATTCTTTACCCAGCTACCTCTTCTTAGGCTCTAGTTTCCACCTGCCTCCAAACTCAATAGGCTACTCCCTCCTCTAGTCTTTAAGTCACCTAGGCCAGATCCCTGAGACCACTTCACTCTGTTCTGTGTATCTTCTCGCTGGACTGAGCTTCCCCAGCGAGTCTCTGTACACCTTCTGCCCCCCACCTAATGTTGGCCTGAACGTGGTGTCTGGCACACAGTAGCTATTTAATTAAGCTATTCAGTGTCTGTTAAATAAATGCAAAATTGCCCTGAAAAGCCACCCCCAAAACAAAAGGAGGCACCGTGCTTACTGCATGGGGGCTGTGCACGCTGGTTTGCAGTTCTCTGACCTGCTTCTCACACAACGTGATGGCAGCCTAACAAAGCAGGCCCCAGACCAAACTGCTTTTTACAGTAATAACCAGAAAATATAATCACAATGCACCTGATTTTCAAATTTATTTTTAATAAAGGTAATCCAAAGCTCAAAATTCAGCATGTATTGGATTTTCTTTTCTTTTTTTTTTTAATTCAAAAATTTAGGAGTTCTGGCCCTGGCTGGTGTAGCTCAGTGGATTGAGTGCTGGCCTGCTAACCAAAGGGCTGCCAGTTCAATTCCCAGTCAGGGCACATGCCTGGGTTGTGGGCCAGGTCCCCAGTTGGGGGCATGTGAGAGGCAAGCACACATTGATGTTTCTCTCCCTCTTTCTCCCTCCCTTCCCCTCTCTCTAAAAATAAATAAATAAAATCTTAAAAAAAAAATTTAGGAGTTTCAGCCAAGATGGAGGGTAGAAACCCTTCACTTCCTCGCATAACCGAAAGGAGGATAACAACCAATCTAAAATCAACAAACAACCAGAAGTGCCAGAAAATCAAACTGCAAGGAACAACCAAGAAATTAAAGAAAAAAATCAACCAGAACAATCAGACTGGTGCACCAAGACAAAGAAATACGGCCCAAATGAAAAGACAGAGTAAAACTTCAGAAAGCAAGCTAAGTGATAAGGAGATAGCCAACCTATCTGATGGAGAATTTAAAGCCCTGGTAATTAAAATGCTACAGGACTGATTGAGCCTGGTCAAAAAATGAAAAAAAAAAAAAAAACAAAAAAACAAATGAAAGATACCCAAAATGAAATAAAGCAAAATATTCAGGGAACCAACAGTGACAGGAAGGAAACCAGGACTCGAAAGCAACGATTTCGAACAAAAGAGAAAAATAAACATCCAACTGGAAAAGAATAAAGAAACAAGAATTCAAAAAAGTGAAGAGACACTTACAAACCTCTGGGACAACCTGAAATGTTCCAATATCCAAATTATAGGGGTAGCAGAAGGAGAACAACAGCAGCAAGAAATTGAAAACTTACTTGAACGAATAATGAAAGAAAACTTCCCCAATCTGGCAAAGGAAATAGACTTCCAGGAAGTCCAGGAAGCTCAGAGAGTCCCAAAGAAACTTGGACCCAAAGAGAAACACACCAAGACACATCATCAAGTTACCCAAGATTAAAGACAAGGAGAAAATCCTAAAAGCAGCAAGAGATAAGGAGACAGTTACCTACAAAGGAGTTCTCATCAGGCTGTCAGCTGATTTCTCAAATAAACCTTGCAGGCAAGAAGGAGCTGGAAAGAAGTATTTGAAGTTATGAAAGGCAAGGACCTACACCCCAGATTGCTCTATCCAGCAAAGTTTTCATTTAGAATGGAAGGGCAGATAAAGTGCTTCTCAGATAAGGTCAAGTTAAAGGAGTTCATCATCACCAAGCCCTTATTTTATGAAATGTTAAAGGGACTTATCTAAGAAAAAGAAGATAAAAAACATGTATAGTAAAATGACAACAAACTCACACTATCAACAAATGAACCTAAAAGAAAAGACAAACAATGAAAACACACACTAAGCAAATAGCCAGAACGGGAACAGAATCAGAGAAGTGGACATCACATGGAGGGATTTCAGTGGGGAGAAGGAGGGGAGGAATAGTGTGGGAAAGGTATAGGGAAGAAGTATAATTAGTAGGCATAAAACAGATGGGGAGAAATAAAAGAATGGTATAGGACACAGAGAACTCAAAGAACTTACATGTACAACCCATGGACATGAACTAAGTGTGCGGGTTTGGGGGGAATGCTGGAGGGTTGGGGGGGCAGGGTGGAGAGGCAATAAAGGGGAAAAAATTGGGAAAACTGTAATAGCATAATCATTAAAAATACTTAAAAAGAAAAAATAAAAAATATTAAAAAATAATAAATAAAAGATGCCTTTTATCAACTTGAAAAAAATTTAAACTCAGGGTTAGCTTTCACCAATGAGCAAAATTATCTTGTGGGTAAAATTATCTTTGGGAACTGCATTAAATGATTTGAGCCACACTAATAATATGTGAGTTCACTAAAAAAAATTAAAAATCAAGACTATAATCTCAATTTTACAAAAACACGTTGTTGTTGAAAATGGTTCAGGCAGGAATCAGAGAAAGGCAGAAAGTGCAAAGTCAAGGTTCTAGCAGCTCCTTGAAATGAGCATCACTGATCCTTCTGGGACCTAATACTGCTGCTAAAACCTGCAAGTATCTTAGTGCCCACGGTTTCTGGGCAGAGAGTGGTTCTATTTATCCTCCTGCTGCAAACTGTTCTCTGAGGTAGCAGGGGAACCTGGTTATGGCTGCTGGTGGGCACCGAAATTCATTACCTGGTTGCCCAGTAGCTTGAAAAGATTTCCAAGTACTTTACACAAACGCTTAATTTATTAATATACAAACTTATTTGGACAGTGAGAAATCAGATGAGCTCCACAGACCTGTAATCTGTAAGGGCAAATTAGTTTAACAGAAGAAAAATGCAGTTTGTAATCATCTATCTCATGAAGCTGTCATTATTAACAGTTTTTTAAAAATAAGGAATGACACCGTCTAGAGCCCAAATGCTCACTGGCCTGCAGTCTCAGGGACAAGAGGTATATGAGAGTTTCATGTTCTCCAAATCTATATATGGGCCCAAACATTAATGTTACTAAGCTTAATTTAAAGTATTTAAGCCAGGTCTTCAAAATCTCACTGCAGTTAATATAGCTAAAAACTACAAAAGGGAAGAAAAACTTATTTTAATAGCCAGATGATGATAAATAAAAATTCCATCAAATACTCATTCAAAAGGCCTCTGGTACCTGAAGCCATTCTAGGCATATAGCATGTTCTCAATACTCATTTAAACAAACTAAGACAATTCTACTCTAACATGCACTAAAATGTAACAGTTAAAAACAAATTCAGAAACAAATATTTAATGGCTATCAATTCCCAGAAACAATCTTAACATCAAATATAGTATCTCCATAATGTTCCTATTACACAGCAATAACAAATTTACAATGGCTGTTAAATGTTCTGCAATATTTGGAAATTTTTTGCAAAACTGCAGTAAGTCCAGAGGTTGACAGCAATATTCCTTCTCCCAAGCACTAGTGTAAGTTGAACTTGAATTTGTCTCCTTTAGCTCCCTCATCTGTACTTTCCCATCCCCTGCAGAAGCCAAAGCTGCTGGGCAAACAGGAAGCCCTATTCATCCGCTTCTGGGCTCGCTCTCTCCCCTTGGCAGGTCCCATGTACTTAATTCATGCTGGCACTGGGCAGTGCAGCATGACTGCTGATCTGCTTGGTCTTGGGGCACTGTGAATCAAAGCAGACTTGCATTAAATAATAGCCAAGGAAAGAGACATTACTTGATTTTGTTTTTCACAGTTACAACGGCAACAACGGTGCACCAGCAACTCAACAGCTGCAGAGCAGCCGCAGCACAGCCGTGACGGGTGTGATGCCAGACATCCTGCACTTGGGCGCCTTCTGTGTGCCAGGTGCAGGCTCACATTGCCTTGTGTGATACTCACAAGAACCCTGAGAACTAAGTGTCACTGTCCCCGTTCGACCTCAGGAACTCACTCAAGCTGCAGTACCCGAAAGCTGCTTCTCCTGGGGTTCCCAGATCCTATCAAGACTCAAAATAAAATAGGGAGGAATAGACTATACCACAACAACAACAAACCTTCAGCTGCTGAAAATGATGGCAAGTGAACTAGTCAGCACATAAACTGTGTTGGATCTAAACCATAGATCCTAAAATGGCACTCAAAATAGAGATTCACGACCAGTTGATACAATAACCTACAAGGAGAATAAATGATTACTATTTTATCAGTCATGCTACTTCAATCTAAGTAGAACTTCCTTCAATGACTTACTGGGACCAAAAAAAAAAGGCTGGTTCAAAGTTTTGGAATGTCTTCGTCTGAAGTGTGGCTAAGGCAGAGCCTTTCCCCAAGATAATAGGAGGCAGCTAAGAGCTCAGTGGGAATCAGCGGATGAGGGAAGACTCGGGAGCTGGCAGCAACCAGGGAAGGCCCCCTGCAGCAGGAGCCAGCCTCTCCTTGGGGACTCTCAGTCTCAGCTGAACTGCTGTGACCACTTTTCAAGTAGGACTTCTATGGAAGATTGAAAAGGGGTGAGGGACTTCTGTATCAATAATTAAAACTCGCTTCATGTACTTCTCACATTTTCTCCGGTGGTACCTTCCAGATGTCAGCGGCCACCCGGCACTCCTGAGGGCTCAGAGAACCTACACGGGTACTACTCTGTGAGGGGGACCGCAGGCTCAAACCCGCATCAGGGCGGATTAGCCACAACTGTTCCTCCCACACAGTTTAGATCAGAACTAAAGCCACAGATAAGCCCTGTCATAGACCTTTGAATCTAAACACCCCGCCTGTAACTTTGAGGCTAAGATCCCTCTTCACTGGTTCACTGGGCTTATATCTTCCACTACTAGTTAGCTCAGTTGTATAGACTTATATTTGGAAGAAAATAGTCCTTTGGTTTGTAACACAAACTTGTATGACCTCTCTATTTTGTCTCCAGGAATTCTGTTACTTTGATGCTTTTGGAAACCTCTCTTTATCCCAGTCTCTCATTCTTGCTCTCAAAAGTTTTCATGTTCTTCAAAATGCTATTTTTCCTACCACCGTCTTCTGAGAAATCACTGAAAATGTGAAAGGCCATATTTTCATGTCAAACCTGCTACCTGGGGTTTGAATTCATGGACACACACAGAAGAGGAAGACATCTGGTGTAGAAACACTTCACACACTATAGAAAGACTGCGTTTAGCCATAGGGGTTGGAAGGCCCTCTAAGGGGAAGAAAGGCTGAGACCCCTGATGCTTAGTTCCACTGAGTAACTCAACCAAAGGACACTTCACGGAGTGAGAGAACCAGGCACATTTTCAGTGCCACAGTGAGGCCCCTGCCAGAATGACGCCATCTAAGAGTGGCTCTGTCCTTGATCCTGTTGGCACAGAAATACCTGGTCCATACACCCTGAAGACCATGACCCACAAAGAGCACCTACCCTGCAGGAGAGGGGAGGGCTGCAGTGGGCATGTGAGGCAAAGCCTCTGTACCAGTTCCCTCAGTTGGTGACTTATTTATGGTGCCTACTTCGCACCAGGTGCTGAGGAAATGAGGGTGAGCAAACACGGGCGCTGCCCTGGCTCTCAAGGAGCTCGCAACCTGGAATTCCCTTGAAAAATTAGAAATCCAAAAAAGGTAAAGGGAATTAGTTTAAAGAGGGCATGTGGCTTTGGGAGAAAGTCCAAAAGGTCAAGCACTAACCTTTTAACCAAGCACAAGTACAGGCAGACCATATGCTTTAAACTACCTCCTGGCATTCTCTCCCTCTCCTGACTAACTCAGCTTTGCCCATACTGCCCAAGGCCCAGGATGGCTGAATGTGAAGATTTCTTTCTTTGGAGTTCTCCTGTGGAGTATTCATTCCTGCTCATGGAATGATCTCTGGCATACTCTATCTCCTCCCACTCCCACCCCCTACCCCCAATGCTCGCAATTGACTTTTTCATAGTATGTAAACTAGAACTGATGGCAGGAATCCTGACTTGGATGAAAATGTACATATTCCTCCAACATATCTTTTTAAAAACTTTTGAGTTGGATACAGATCTCAGTGTTATCATGGTCCAAAAATTATAAAGGGAAATTTAATAAGAAGAATTGGACTGTATTTTTAAATTTCACTATGTGATAACTTCACTAGATAACTGCAAGGCTGCGTGATATTCACTTTATATTGGGCTTTTTGGGGACCATTAGCCATGGTTAGGCTGTATTTTAAAGTGGGGTGAGGATTCAGACCACAAGGCCCACACATTTGGAGCTCAATTTCACATTCAATGTACAAATTCTAATACCAGTCCACTCTTAGTCTCGCCTTACATATATCAAGCCTTCTAGAGTTTCATTATCTCCAGTTCAAAAGAAAAAGCCAAGTAGCCAGATATGCACATAAATCCCAAACAAAAGGTATAATGATGAGACCAACACATGGGAGATAAATATGGACTTATTTGTTCAAAAAATGTTAATGACTTAAAGAAAAAACTCCTCTTTGGAATTTCTTAGAGTTGAAAATTTAAAGGTAACTCAATGACAAAGAAGACATTATTTAGTAGATCAATTCCTAACAATTTCCTTAGAGGACTGTGTATCAAAGTGGCACTACTGGAAAAGGTAATGACATACCTTTTAATATGCAGTGCTGTAAGTGCTATGCGTAAAATAAGAAGCAATGTGTAGGCAGTAGCAATTGGATTGTTTATGCACTCAAACAGTTGCCTTGAAGTAGAATAAAACTGAGCATGAAATGAAAGGTTCATGCAGGTCTATGAGCAAAACAAAAACAGAAACCCAGAAACCAGCCCCACCCCCAGTCTACCCTGCCCACCCAGGCCCCCCTGCCAGCCCCCCTGCAAGTTCTTCCTGTGGGCATAAAACCCTTCTGCTTTGGAAGACCTACAGGCTTCATACATTCACCTGGTGGCTCATGAAGACCAGAAACACTGTCATAGAAAGAAGCTCTCTGAATATTCTGAATCTCTAAAGCAGAGAAACAGCAAAAACAGGACAGAAGAGCAAATACACAAACACTTCAGTTAGTGTGAAAGACATTCAACATCACAAGTAAACTTTGAAATCGAGCTACGAAAGTAGCCATTCCAGGGAAGATCCCATGCAAACATTACTATTTAGAAAATTTGCACACTTGGACAAAGTTCTTTATAAAATAAACTTAATCTGAATAAAAAATGCATATTCCCAACTCTAGGTGTGAACATTTTATCACAACAATGTTAAATGATTACTCCCATGTAAATGCAGGATGAAATTTTAAGTGTTATAAGGTACTACTTGAGTTGTCCTTCATAAAATGATCTTGCAATTAGGAAATTAGAGCAAGGCTGCAATAAATCACAGCACTCTGGGAAATGTATTTATTGGTAGCTTTTACTGTCAAAATTTATACTGCTGTGTAATTTTATTTCCAGTACAGAGTTTGGAAACATAATTTATTTAAACACAAATTACTAACAGGTAGCTACGATTAAGGAAAGCAAAATTCAAGTTCTGTTGCAAGAAAATGTTAAAATAACTTTAAATCATAAGGAAGAAACTAATCATACCATTCCTCCTAAAAACAGCCAATGGGGTACATTTACATTAAAAATGCAATCTTTAGTTTTTGGGTTTTTTTCCTGTATATAAGCCCCAAGAAGTGGCAAGAAGTCCTGTGCAGCTGGTAGCAAGATCCCAAAACATCTTTTAGTAAAACGGAGGGCACTATGAATCTCTAGGGCAGGGCTGCCACCAAAAAATTTTATTTCTCCTGGCTTGGTCTTGAGAAAACTGTAAAATTCTAACACAAAGTTATTTCAACACATAATGTTTTATATTCAAGGCATGGCACCCTCACAGGCAAACTGTACTCCTATATCACATATTCATATACTCAGAGTCCACTTGTTATTTTCTGCTTTTGCATTTATGTAGTTATAAAGGTAGAAAAGGCGATTTTCTTTTCCTGGAGAAAAAGCTACCCTTGTCCCAAGTAATCTCCACACGCAGAGTGAGCGGTGATGAATTCCATCTTAGCACCCTCCTCAGACCTCACGTATGGAACACATAGACCTCAAAATCGCACCAACACGCTACTGCTGCTCTGCCTGTCCCTCCTCCGACAGAGAGTGACCTCCGAGATCCTGTCACTCAGATGACACTGAATCACTGTCCACCTAAGCTGATGAGCAAGAGGACTTCTTACAAATAGCAGCATTATCAGTAGAGCAGACATGAGAGAATATTCCAGAGCAGACACTAACACAGCCAAATCAAACTGGGGTAGGTAAGATTCCTATCAGCCTGTTTTGACAAAAGTGGCCACACACGCTGCCAAACACCTATCTGTAGAAAGGCAAGGGCGACCACGGGGCTGTCCAGTCTGGGTTCCAAGCTGTGGACTGAACACAGAGGGACAGGGCTCTGGCCAGGACTGAAGGGGCTCCTTGAGGCTGCAAGTTTTCACTCAGTGTTTCTGGAATCAAGTAAGTAGCTTCCCTGCAGCTATGGAAAGCACAAAAAGGCGGGGGAGTCCTCCACAGACCCGGCCCCACTCCGGGCACATCATCTGTGACATGACTGCGGCCCCACGCCTCCATGCTGGCCAGACCTTATATTCTTGAAGCCTCTAATCCTCTGCTGCCAAAGGCTCTCCCACTCCAGGGGATGGCAGGGCATGGAGTGACAGGAGAAGAGTGGAAGGAGGAAGCCACGGAAGCTGGAAGCCAAGACAGAGGCTTGCTCAGTCCTATGACCGCGTCTGTGTCCGTCCCAAGGGTCCAACCATCGACATGCTGCAAGGCCAGGTGGGGACATGGCTTTCTGCATTCCCAAGTGCCACAGACCTCACAGATGACAACCAGGGTGTGCACGGTTACACTCGCAGTGTTATATGAATGGGTCAGGTGCTCCATAGGGGCTTCCACAGATTATTTTGGGTTAAGAAACTTAAAGATAAGAGTCTTAGTGGTTCACAACATCAGAACCAGTATGTAAACTCGGGACATAATTTCTTCTATTACCATATTTAATTTCCCAAATATCTGTATCTTTTCTCCTTCAAAATGAAGGAAAAAAATCAATTTTTGAGGCTTCCAGAATAAAAATGCCAGTGTCCTCTGTTCTTCTTTTCCTGTTCATTCTATCCATGCCCACCTCGAGGTTCTTTCCCACCAATCCAGCCAGCAAACACGGCCAGTTTCACTTCTTCAAGTCCACACCGTCTCCCCGCGCCTGGCTCACAAACCAGCTGAAGCTCTTTATGCCATCAAGTCCAGTCCTTTGAGGCTGGCAGTCAGGCTTCTCCATGGGCTGGTCTCCACCCGTCACCGGCCTCATTTCCTGCCCACACCCTTTTGCCCCAGCCCTGCTCCAAAGCCCAAAGGGAACACTTACCCTGGGCTGTGATCTCCCACTTCTGAGTGTGATCGCTCACCCCCTCCTTCTCCCATTCCAACTTCACTCCCCAAAATGCTCCCCAGCCCTAGCTGAGCTAGCTCATGCGAACCTACTCACTGCTCAACATTTAAGGCATGATCAGGACACAGATGTCCATAAATTAGTGCTGAAAATCTGTAGTAAGTGTTCAGTAAATGTCAGTTTTCCTTATTTTTTCAACAAATTATTATCTTTCCAAGACAAGGGAAACTGCCTCCTCCTCCATGACATTTTACCTTAGCACCCCAGGAAAAAGGCAGGCCCTTGCTGTGTTGTGCACTGCTACACGCTTGTTCCACACCACTCACACAGGACTCAGCAGGTATCTTTGGCCCTCAAACCCAGCTACATAGCTCACTGCCTTTCCCGTGCTCTCAGACCTAAGAGGAGTGCCAGGAGGAGGGGAACCATGGGCAACTCCAACCCACACTGTGCCCAAACCAGGCACAACAGAATCAACTCCTGACAGAAGGCAGGTATTCACGACTGGCAGCATCACTCCTTTCTCTTCCCTTTGTGGCACTTCCCATGTGTGGTTCCACTTCACAGGTGCTGTTTTTCTAGCACCTGTGGACACCCTATGACAAGTGGAGCTCAGAGTCCTTTTCCTGCTCTGGTTCCAGTTCCTGATTCCACTCTAACATCTCATAGCAACAGGGTCAGGAGTCCCACGATTATGAAGACTCCACCAATGCCACATTAGCTTCCTGCTTCTCTTCTCCTCATGCGGCACCCGGCCAACCAGGTCACTACAAGTACAATGAACTCAGCATGGTTTGAAGACTTTCACCCAACGGCATAAAGGTAAAAAGCTTCCATTTTACTCATTGGACACCTAGCGTGTTTCACAAATCCCTCCTTTTACACGGTCTCCTCCCAGGACCCACACCCCCATGTGTACAGTGCACCCCACCCTGCAGGCTCCTCACATTCACCTGGGCTCATGTACAAGATTGTCCTTGACTGCATTACCTCTGATAGGGTTATCTTTCCCCCTACTCACTTTCTCTGTGTTCACTCTTCTATTTCTATGTCTTTCCTTTTGCCCCAACTGGCTAAATGCTTCTCTTCTGTTTTCTGTATTTCTTTCTCTCTACCTCTGAGAAGACAGCTAGATTACAAGCTCTTGATCTAATATAGAAAACATACAATTGAGCCAGTGTGAGCCAGGTTACTGAACAGGCCCTTCCTCGGGGTTAAGGCTGAGCAAGGGGCAGATCTGGGCTAAGGTCCTACATGGCCTGAGGCCAAGTGAAGAGGTAGGATACAATCGGGAGGAAATGTAGCAGTGAGAGCTCAGCTCTGAAAGACACTGGATCCCACTAGGCATATATACACAGAGATGGTCTGTTTCTTTGGTACTAGCAAAACTTTCTAGTCTATGATAAAAAAAAATTCACTAAGCCCTGGCTGGTGTGGCTCAGTGTGGGGCATGTGAGGGGCATCAACACATTGATGTTCTCTCCCTCTCTTTATTCCTCCCTTCCCCTCTCTCTAAAAAATAAATAAAATCTTTAAAAAATTGCTAAAATCTTTGCCTGAGGTTCATGTAAATAAAGAACTAGGAGGACTTATGGAAATAGAAACTGATCTACATGCAGGTATCTGAGTGCGCTCATCAGTCACTTTGTGCCTGTGTGTGGAAGGCTGGCAATGGCTAAGGACACAGCTAGGCTGACCTGTATGCCACAGAAAAAGTGCACAATGCTCTCAGGCTTTGCGTCTTAGGACCCTTGGATTATAACCTAGCTGGGACCAGCGTGGCCTGAGGCATAGCTGCAGGTCTTTATGTCTCTGAGCCAGAATATTTCCATACTCCCCATAGCGTCTGCCCAAAAAGGCAGATGTCTCGTTACCCACATATTCTTAAAGTGGGATAATTCCGACAGAACGGCAGCCCTGCTCTAGGGAAAGAGTTTTAAAGTAAAATATTGATATATATGCACATATATATACAAGAGAACCACATATAATCCTTAATTGTAAACGATTCTGGCCAAACTTAATCACAAACATAAGCACATTCTTACCATCCTTCCAAAGCTCTGCAACAAATCTGTCTGATGACTGGTGCAGGAGCGTGGCCACGTTGTCGTTCAGAGGGTCCATGTTCTTCATCAGCCACTCGTCTGCCTTATAGTCCACCTGCCCACAGCACAGGCAAACGTGGTGAGATGGATAAAACAAACAAACAAAAACCCAAGAAACATTTAAAGTCTTCCCCACGAATGTTCACAGATCGATCTGAAACAATGGATTGTCTCAAAGGCAATGCATTTGTAATGTATATTATATTTAAGGATTTACAAATGTTTATCAGCACATTTCCTATAAACTTCACCAAATATAGCGAAACTTCAAACTCAGTACTTTTAATCAAGTTATTCCACTCTTACCTTCCCTGCATAATGGATAATGCAGAAGTCAGCTTTGTCTTTGAGCTGCCGAGGTTTCTGAAACTTGGAGTGAGAACCTTGCTCTTGAACTAGTTTTTCAACGAAGGTTTTATCAGTGGCTTTAGGGAACCAGCACTCCTCATCCAAAAGGGCAAGTACGCCGGGAGGGTTAGCCTGATAACGAGAGGCAATAGAAACGGACAAGTTTTGTATGTTACTTTAAATATCCATTAGGTTTGGCCGTTTAACTTCCAAAAACAGAGTTTTACAAAGATCTATGAAAAACAAACTGTTAGGAAAGATGGTAATGTCCAAACCGTGCCTATAATCCAAACACAGAGGCCTCGAACTGCTAAATAAGTGCTGGTGAGACAATGGATGAGCAACTTATCTTATATATCTCTGATATATGTAAATTGTAGGTAAATTAATTCCAAGTAGATAGTCCCAAAAACATAGCAAATAAATGACACCAAAAAGGAACTAGGATGTGGAAAGATGAAACTGAGTATTTATATTCAATGACTAGATGGATAAATTATTCAAAAACCTCCACTAGATGGAATGCTTCAGATGTTTTACATCCTAATCAATTTAAATTTCAGGTTACGTAACGATTAAATACAATGTACTGCTTCATACTTGGTGACATATTTTAAACTATTAATAAGTAGAGTATATGGAAGGTGATGAAATGATTTATCAAATAGTTTATATGTTTATTTCAACAAACATTTGAGAGACTTATTTCACCCAACCAGCTCCCTGAAAGAGACCTAGAGACCTAGAGACACAAAGTAGACGAGTGTAGCCAGGCGCTGGGGGAGAGGAGCAGGGATGGCCTGCTAACGGGTACAAAGTTTCTTTCTCGGATGATGAAAATGTGCAATTAGACAGGGTAATGGGAAAGAGCTTCAAAGAGCAGAGGGAAGACAATGGTTGGTCCTTTGCCTCCCATAAGAGTGCTGAGCTAGGAAGCATCAAGAGCAGTTTCTGGTGACAACAGCGGGGGAAACCCTAAATGTGGCAATGGGGCAGGCATCACTCATTGATATTGTCCTTTAATGCTGTTTCCACACATTATATAAGGATGCTCCATCACCTCTGCTTGAATGCAGGTGTCTCAAGCATTTCCGACCCATATACTCAATAAAATTTATTATAACCAATGTGAGAAGAGAACCACAGATTGGAAGGAGATATTTTCATGGCCTATGATTTAAAAAAAGTTTAATATCCAGAATTTATAACAAAAAATCCTGGCAATCACGAAGAAGATAATCCAACTAAAAATGGATAAAAGATATGAAGAAGTCAATCACAGAAGAGGAAGCAACAAGAAATGATACTTAACCTGATCAGTCTGCGGGTGTGCGGGAGAGAGGAAACGAACACACATGCAGAACGAGGTGTAATTCTAGCCCCACCCCGTTGGACAAACTGAACAGTATGATCTTAGCAAGTACCGGTGAGACTACGGAGCAAGAGGGAACTTCATGCAGTCCAGCTAGGAATGCTAATTTCTATATCCATTTCAGAGAGCAGTTTGGCAAAATATTTAGTTTGAAGATGAACATCTTCAACTGAGAAATTCCCATTGTTTTATACTAGAGAAATTCCAGCAAGTGTGCATACAAGACATAAGCAGGAATATTCAATGCAGCATTTTTATATTGTAACAGAAAAGAATTATAGGCAACTTAAACATTCCATCAGTATTGCCACCTTATAATATAGTAATTCAATGAACTACTATGCAGTAAAAATTAATGAACTAGAGCTAAACAAATCAACATGGATAAATCTCAAAAATATAATGTTAAGGGATATAGAGCTGCAGAAATATGTATACAGTATGATTTCAATTTCTACTGTTTGATACCATGCTAAACAATATGTGCATACATATATAGTTACGAAATTACAAGTTTCATGGAAATAACCTTTAATTTGGGATAGTGTTTCTCTCTATCAAAAAGAACTGGCAGGGGACTTCCGGCCAAGATGGAGGCATAGGTAGACGCACTGTGCCTCCTCACACAACCAAGATAGGGACAACAACAATATAGAAACAAAATAACAACCAGAACTGACAGAAAATTGAAGTGTATGGAAGTCGGACACCCAAGGATTTAAAAATAGACACTTTCATCCAGACCGGTAGGAGGGGCGGAGTCGGGCAGCCAGGTGAGGGACACAGAGTGGACAGCTGAGCACCTGGGGCAGCGCACAGGCCCGCAGCAGGGAGACCCCGGGCGCACAAGCAGCAGTGGCTGGTGGGCCCCGGTCAGGGGGTGGCGACTGGCAGACCCAGCGAGGCAGCCATTGTGAAGCAAGGCACTGCACGCAACTCAGGGTCCTAGCACCGGGAGATAGAGCTTTGGGTCACTGACTGAGAAGGAAGGTCCCACGGGGTACACAGGCCCACCCACACCAGAATTGGTGCCAGAGGGGCCTGGTTGGCTTGCGGAAAGTGGCGGAAGGGTCTGGGGTCCTACAGAGAGCAGAGCAAGCGCCATTGTTCCTTCTCGGACCCCGCCCCTACATACAGCGTCACAACCCAGCTACTGGGGTGCCCCGCCCAGGTGAACTCCTAAGGCCCCGCCCCTCACTACAGGAGCTCAACAAGACCAAAAAACAAGACAAAACAAAATACAGCAAAAAGATGGCTCAAACAGAAGAAGAATTGAAAGCTCCAGAACCCATCCTTTTAAGTGACCAAGAGATAACCAACCTATCAGATGCATAGTTCAAAGCACTGGCTATCAAGATACTCACAGAATTGGCTGATTTTAGTCACAAATTAGCTGAAAAAAATGCAGG
>CM052545.1:62647114-62662343 GCA_028533065.1 Trachops cirrhosus | reverse complement strand
CTTTCATTCCATCACTATTGGTTCCCTGTGCATCTTTCTTCATTAAACTTATTGTAGCCTGCATTTTTCATCTAATTTGTGACCAAAATCAACCAATTCTGTGAGTATCCTGATCACCAGTGCCTTGAACTGTGCATCTGATAGGTTGGCTATCTCTTGGTCGCTTAAAAGGATGGGTTCTGGGGCTTTCAATTCTTCTTCTGTTTGAGCCATCTTTTTGCTGGGGTTTTTTTTGGCTTTTGTTTTCTTTGTTGTTGTTTTTTGGTCTTGTAGAGCTCCTGTAGTGAGGGGCGGGGCCTTAGGAGTTCACCAGGGCGGGGCACCCCAGACCCTGGGTTATGATGCTGTATGTGGGGGTGGGGTCAGAGAAGGAACAATGGTGCTTGCTCTGCTCTCTGTAGGACCTCAGACCCTTCCGCCGCTTTCCGCAAGCCAACTGGGCCCCTCTGGCACCAATTCCCGTGTGGGTGGGCCTGTGCACCCTGTGGGACCTTCCTTTTCAGTCAGTGCCCCAAAGCTCTATTTCCTGGTGCTGGGACCCTGAGCTGCGTGCAGTGCCCTGCTTCACAATGGCCGCCTCGCAGGGTCTGCTGGTCGCCACCCCCTGGCTGGGGCCCACCAGCCACCGCTGCTAGTGTGCCCAGAGTCTGCCTGCTGCGGACTTGCGCGCCGCCCCAGTTGCTCTGTGCTCCCCTCTGCGTAAACTTCCGGCCAAGATGGAGGCATAGGTAGACACACTATACCTCCTCACACAATCAAGATAGGGACAACAACAATAAAGAAACAAAAAAGTCTAACATCTTGATTGTGGGAGTGATATCAAAAAGAGTTGCTGTGAGGTCACAGGAGGATTAGACGCCTCTTTAGTTTGGATTATAGCATCTGAAAAAGGATACATGTTTCAATGTTGGCCCCAACGATATAGCCAGTTACATCAAAGTTGATCCGAATAAACTTGCCCTGAAAATAAATTACAAAGAGGAAATTGAAAATAATTAAGGACATAGAGGATCTGAATACTATCATAAAATAATAAGCCCAGGCGCCCTGCAAAGTATCCACAGGTTGGTTACAAAAATGGACCTTAACTATTGCTTCAAATCAAAAAGAAAGAAGAAAAAGCCTTAATAAATTCCAAAACAGTAGCAGTAGACCAGGCAACCTTCCTGGACTATAACATAATAAAAATGAAACTCTAATAATGAAGAACTTTTAAAAAATTTATGTCAGCCTTCAGAACTGGGAGAAAATTAAAACTACTTTAGATATCTATTGCTTAAGCCACCCCCCCAAAAAAGTAAATTGTCTTTGTTCTTCAAAAGACCCTAGAAATAATAGGTAAAAAATAATTAGGCCTTATAAATACTTGGAACACCTCCAAAAAGAAACTCAGAACTAAAATTGGGTCTTGATGTTAAACTGCACATTAAAATTCTTTACAAATTTTAAACAGCTGTATTATTTATACATTACTTCATCAAGTTAATAAAAAATTGCTATTTTAAGAGACAGTAGTCAAAAGACAATGTTATTACTTTAAAGTTGCAAGGAATACACTGCCAATGTAACTGTTTAAGGAAATACTTTCTCAAACTCATTTTAACACTGCAGAAATGTTAATCAAAATCATATGGTATCACATAATTCTTACTGAAGAAAATAAAGAATTCATTACATAGAGATACAAACCTTCAGATTTCAACATGTCTAACTTCTTTATTATGTATATATCAACATGCTGTTTAAGCTTTCTATTTCTTACAGTATTTCCTATTCATCTTTCTTGAGCATCTAAATTAGATGTTCAAATTCATTAAACAAGATAATCTTGAGAAATAAGAAAAAGTTATTATGTTGATAACTTTGAACTCTAATAAATTTAAAATATAAAACTGAACATTACCCATTTTATATTTACTGAATTTATTTTTTTCCTTACTTCTAGGGAAATTATAAAATAGGAAAGAAAGTCAAAGGAGAAGTGGAAGAAACAAAGGTTTTTGGCTTTTCAAACAGGTAACCTAAAAAGAAATATCTCAAAATAATTTATACATGTGGTCAGTAACTTGGATCGCAAAAGTCACCAACATACAACATCTGATTTCATCATCAGTTCCCTAGTCAAATCTGCTCCCTTTCTTCTCCTAGATGACTGGTGCCCACCACTGTTCCAGCCATCACAGCTAGTGCAGCGGTATCTTTTGGCTAAATGAGAATGGTCGGGTAAAGAGTAATGAAATAAAGAGACAGAATAAGAACAGAAATGGGACGGTGGAAGCCTGCCGTGGGGAGGAGGGAGAGATTAGGGTAGCTCTCCAACCCTCTTTTGCCCTCCCCCAGCTTCCTCTATACAGACCCCAGAGAAACGAGTATCTTGAAAAACAGCATATTTAGTAACTAATGAGTCCTGGTTATAAGCCAAAACTTCTATAATTGATTCTACTTTGAAAACATTTTAACAAAACAAAAACCTTACAAAGTCGAGTCATCAACTCTCTGTTAAGTGACTTTCACATTCAGGTACATTATGAGATCTATCCAAGCCATTTGATAACATGACAAAGTGAAATTTCAGAACTAAAAAGAAACAGTTTATTAATATCCCCAAACAGTCCAGGATGTTGGCCACCCTGACAGAGTAGGTAAGAAGCAGGCCATGGAATACAAAATCACTTCCTCTTTGGAAGGGGATGAAATGAAATTTTTAAGTTAAAAAGCCTTTTCCTCACAGTGATAAATGTTCTTTCATAATTAACATTTTTATTAAAATACAGATCTAGACTAAAATGGAAAACAAAGAGTTTCACTTTCAAGTGGGTCTGCTAATCTTTTTAACTTTACGAAAACAAACTGGTGGTAAAAATGCCCCCTCTGTATATGATTTCCACAGGTCAGATTATGGTATTCAGTATATTTAACCAGAATGTCACCTATAAAAATAAAACGAAAAAAGCCAAAAACATGACAAGTACATTATGTATGAATTATAGAGCACAAATTTGATGTCACACACATGTTGAATGCTAATCCAAGAGCCACTGAGGCTACACTCCCTGCCGGAGCTCTGGGCAGTAACAACAACTAGAATCCTCTTCTGTATGTAAAACAGAAATCAAAAACTTCACTTAAAAGTTGCAATCGGACAACCTGGATATATTGACAAATTGTCAAGAAAATAGTAAGACTTCTGGCCAAGATGGAGGCATAGGTAGACACACTGTGCCTCCTCGCACAACCAAAATAAGGACAACAAAAATTTAGAAACAAAATAACAACCAGAACTGACAGAAAACTGAACTGTATGGAAGTCAGACAATCAAGGAGTTAAAGTAGACACATTCATCCAGATCAGTAGATGGGGCAGAATTGGGCAGCCGGGCAGACAGAGGTCGTGGCAAAAAAAAAAAAAAAAAAAGTGGAGCTGGCGGACCCCAGGTGCACAAAGCAGCAGTGGGCAGACCTAGCGAGGCCGCAGATTGTGGAGGGGCGCAGCCCACAAGGTGACCGGAAGGCCAGGCGGTCCCACATTCACACAGATAAACTAGGCGAAACTGTGGAGTGAGACAGACCATGCAACCCCGGGCTCCAGCGCAGGGAAATAAAGCCTCCAAACACCGATTAAAAACACCTGTGGGGGTTGAGGTGCTGGGAGAGACTCCCAGCCTCACAGGAGAGTTTGTTGGAGAGACCCACGGGGTCCTAAAATGTACACAAGCCCACCCACACAGGAATCAGCACCAGAAGAGCCCGATTTGCCTGGGGGAAGCAGCGGAAGTGACTGAAATCCAGCAGAGAGTGGAGCAAGTGCCATTGTTCCCTCTTGGGCCCCTGTCCCACATACAGCATCACAACCCAGAGATTGGGCTGCCCCACCCTGGTGAACACCTAAGGCTCTGCCCCTCACTACATAACAGGTGCATCAAGACAAAAAAAAAAAAAATGGCCCAAACGAAAGAACAGATCAAAGCTCTAGAAAAAATACAACTAAGCGACAAAGAGATAGCCAACCTCTCAGATGAACAATTCAAAGCACTGGTGATCAGGAAGCTCACAGAATTGGTTGAATTTGGTCGCAAATTAGATGAAAAGATGAAGGCTACACTAAGTGAAATAAAGGAAAATGTACAGGGAACCAATAGTGATGGGAAGAAAACTGGGACTCAAATCAATGGAGTGGACCAGAAGGAAGAAAAACAACCAAACAGAAAGGAACGAAGAAATAAGAATTTTAAAAAACGAGGAGAGGTTTAGGAACCTCCAGGACATCTTTAAACGTTCCAAAATCCGAATTATAGGGGTGGCAGAAGGAGAAGAGGAAAAACAAGTGGAAAAGATATTTGAACAAATAATAAAGGAGAACTTCCCCAATCTGGCAAAGGAAATAGACGTCCAGGAAGTCCAGGAAGCTCAGAGAGTCCCAAAGAAGTTGGATCCAAGGAGGAACACACCAAGGCACATCATAATTACATTAGCCAAGGTAAAAATGAAGGAGGGAATCCTAGAAGCAGCAAGAAATAAGGGGACAGTAACCTACAAAGGAGTTCCCATCAGACTGTCAGCTGATTTCTCAAGGGAGACCTTGCAGGCAAGAAGGGGCTGGAAAGAAGTATTCCAAGTCATGAAAGGCAAGGACCTACATCCCAGATTGCTCTATCCAGCAAAGCTTTCATTTAGAATGGAAGGGCAGATCAAGTGCTTCTCAGATAAGGTCAAGTTAAAGGAATTCATCATCACCAAGTCCTTGTTATGTGAAATGTTAAACAGACTTATCTGAGAAAAAGAAGATAAAAAAGATGTACAGTAAAATGACAGCAAACTCACAATTATAAACAACCACACCTAAAACAAAAACAAAAACAGACTAAGTAAACATCTAGAACAGGAACAGAACCACAGAAATGGAGATCACATGGAGGGTTATCAACAGGGGAGTGGGAGGAGGACAGAGTGGGAAAAGGTACAGAGAATACATAGCATAGATGGTAGTAGAAAATAGACAGGGGGAGGGTATGAATAGTATGGGAAACGTAGAAGCTAAAGAACTTACAAGTATGACACATGGGCATGAACTAAAGGGGGGAATGTGGGTGGGAGAGGGTGAGCAGGGTGGGGGGGAATAAAAGGCGGAAAATGGGACAACTGTAATAGCATAATCAATACAATATATTTTAAAAAAGAAAATTATCTTATTTTAAAAATTCTATTCCTTTTGAATCCACATTGATTTTCTAGACCTTTTTGTCTGGGTGGTTACAATGTACCTGTAGTAATCAAACCTAGATTGTCAGCAATTTATTAGAGGGTAATGCAGGTTTGTTTCACACTTTGAAAATATTTTTCTCCTTCCTAATTTGGTATTTAAAGTAGTTAAAAAATAAAATCTGTAATTGACTTTTTTAAAATCCTCACCTGAGGGCATTTTTCATTGTTTTTCGAGAGAGAGGAAGGAAGAGAGAAAAACATGGATGTGAGAGAGAAACATTGATCACCGGGTGCCTTCCATTTGCACCCGGACCGTGGAGGGTACCCACCCAGGTTCGGAATTGAACCTGCAACCCTTTGGCCACGGGACTATGCTCCAACCAACTGAGCCACACTGGCCAGGGCTGTAATTTACTTTAAAACACGTCAGCATAGTGTGCTAGGTATGTGTGCTAGTTACTCCACTAAAAACCTACACTGTGTAGAGGCAGCTCTTTACTGTAAAAGGGAAAACCCATTCTAGGAGTAATTAGCTAGCATTTAACCTGACGACCAGATAACTATTTATATGCTTCTGCTATCCTAATCTCCAAACTACCCCAGAAGCTTTGGTAATTAGTATAGTGAGTTTCATGTGAACTAAGTAGACTTGTTACTTAGTATCATGGATATTAAAAATTCTTGGGGTAAAATAAGTGGCACTAAGAGACACAGACTGATTAGAAATACACAGACCCCATGCCCCCCCGCCCCCACTCTATTGTGAACAAGGTATTGAAGACTCTAGAAGGCCCAGAGTCTGCAGTGTTGGAAGGCCGTCTAGGGCTCCACTCTAAAATGGCCATGTGCTGAATGGCTGGTCTTGGCTCATGTTTCACAACCTCCCAAATCCTCTCAAACAAGCAGCCCCTGTACCTCTTGCTACGTGGCCCCAGGCTCAACACTAGCAGCAGCCAGCCTAGATTCACAGCTTGGCTTCACTTGGGGATCTCCAAGCCCAGCATAAGTAGCATCCATCTCAGATTGCTTAATAGCTCAGGCAGGGTGGCCTGGGCAGAACACAGGTGGGGGCTGACCTTGGTACAGTACAGGAAAAGGAGTAGCCAAAGGACTTACATGCATGACCCATGGACATGAACAATGGTGTGGGGATTGCCTAAGGGGGGGTGCTGGGTGGGGGAGGGCAAAGGGTAAAAAATGGAGACAACTCTAATAGCATAATCAATAAAATAAAATTTAAAAAAGGGAAAAATGACTATGTGCAGCCATCAGTTTGGAAGACGCCGGTTGCCTGGGACAGACCACATCTGTCTTTGACACTGTCCCATTTGCACTGGTAAATCTTCAGGGAAAGGTAGGTGAGAGCACTAATGACAGAGCAGGGGTTGCATCCAATTTACTCACAAAACTTTCTTAATGTCTGCTTGCTAAACAATGTATGTGAGGGTGCAGAATTCTCACTTGGTTTCATTGTAATCTGGTCGCCAAGTGGTAGGGAGTACACCTAGAACCTTGATCTAGCTGTAACTATAGGAGGCTAATTACCAAAGGCATATAAACTTGGGAATAGCCAAAGTGGCTTACATAAGTTTGGAAAAAAAAGATTTGCACAAATACAGAAAGTGATTTCTACTAAAACTTTCTGAAGGAAGATGCATCTGCTGATAGTCTTTTTGAAATTGAAATCCCTGTTTTTAAAGTTTCATTACAAGAGATTCATTTTATGTAAGATCCCCTCCATCTGGACTGCATTTTACTTCTCCATAAGCTGAGAACTGGGGTAACTGTAAATGATTATTTTCATAAGGATAATGCTCTCCTAAAGAATCCCCCTTAATACAAACCATATGTTAACATCTTTGAAAGAAAGATATTCTTCAGGAAATTACTTGTCTATTTCAGATCAAAGAAATGGAAACAAATGGGTACTAACGCTTACCCATTTTACAGTTTCAAATATTTTTCACTGCAAGCATGTGGTTTGTAAATACTGACTACATGAAATTCCACTGTACACCCAACTCACTTTTCTGATATCTTTACTCTTCCAGTATGAGGTCTAACACCAGTCCCAACCCAAGGCCTCTCCTGCCCACGGAACCACTGCCTCCGCCACATCCTTCAAACACATCTGACACATCTTCTGCCAATCCTTCGAACACTGGGGCAAGCACACACAACATGCTACCTGAGCTCAGCTCCACCTTACGGCATGTCATTCAAAGTAGATTAAAGGTAAAACCCAAATGAAGGTGAGCTCTATGAGACTAGAGACTGGTTTTTGACCCCTGACATATTCCCAGGGCTTAGAAGAGTGTCCAGCACTTAGTAGGCAACCACCTTTCAACTAAAGGGATCCCACAACTGCTGTGTACTTACGTGGGAGAGGCACACACAGAAACTAAGGATCCAGAAAACAAGGTAGACGGGTCCCTACCATCAGAGATCTTACATTCTCACGGGAGAGCCAGACATAAGCAGAGAAATCAACACAGATTATGATTAGGGCTATGAGGGAGATCAGTAAGACACTGTGATAGAGACCAGAGGGAGTTCCTCAGACAGGGTTTTAAACTAACTAGGTGCTTAAGAGAGGGACAAGGAGAGATATGGGCAGACCTGAAATCCGATCTGGAAGCGTTTGCTCCTGGCCTGGGCCTGGCCCACGAAAAAAAGGCTGAATGAAGGGTGACCCTTAGGTATTTTGTTTTTATAGGTTTTTATTTTTTAAATTTTATTTTATGCTTAAGCAACTGGGTGATTTGATGGTACCATATATTGACAATAAGACTTAAACAAATTTTGAACAAGAAAGATAAAGTTCCATGTGGAGTATGTTGAATCTGAGAAGTGGATTAGATGTCCAAGTGGAGATAACAAGTAAGCAGCACGGTGCCTGGCAAAGAACAGGTGCTTAATAATGAACCGAACTGCTCTACAACAAATATATATATATAAAATATAAAATTTAGTTAAAAATGAGCCAATACTGGCTATTCTCTAAACCCCCGAGAACCAAAGTGTTGGCAACACCCACGGACAACTGCTAAGGGACGTTTTACCCGAACCTCAGTCAATCAGTGGAACCAATTACTTCACTATTTTTTTATGGAACCACTAAAATCACCACTTGTAGTCTTGTGTAGTTAATGCCTTAAGACAGCAATAGCCAGCTACTAAACTTTCTTTAAAAAAGATACTAATCAATATAAAGTTGACTTTCTAAAAATTAAAGCCCAAAGCCAACAATTTAAAGGTACCTTTGTTTCTTGGTTGAAGAGCTATGTCTAAGAATATTGCCTTAATCGAAAATACCTTTTTTAAAATGACTAGCTTTTAATGTATTAGATTGAGCACACTTATAGATTATTACACAGCAGCACATGCACTGTGGTAGGTAGATCTTCAACTGAAAGAGGGTTTGCTGAGAATTTAGATCGGAAGGGGGATTCTGCCTAGAATCAGTCTTGCTAGTAAACAGTCTAAGGAATTCTTCCTACCAAGATAGAATTACGAGTTCCTACCAGAATTGTTAATCTTTGAACTAGGATGTGTAAATAACAAGCATTAAGTAGATTCATGTATAGTAGTTATTTTGCAAATAAATTTCGGCAAGTTAACTACCTTAATTTAGACTATAATTTACAGGAACAAGCTAGAGCAGGGTTTCTCAACCTCGACACGGCTGACATGTTGGGCTCGATAACCCATTGCTGCGGGGCCTGTCCTGTGCACCACAGATGTTTAGCGGCATCCCTGGCCTCTACCCAGTAGACATCAGATGCACACCACTACCCACTGCCCAAGCTGAACCACCAAAACTGTCTCCAGACACTATGAAATGTCCCCTGGGGGGGTCCCCAGTGGAGAAGTCCTGATCTAAAATAATGCAAATTAGAGATTATAACCTACATATGTCAACATGGAAATCTCACTAATGATTTGTGGTAGCCAATTTCCAAGGTGAGTTCAATAATCCCCACCTTCTGATATCCATGACACTATGTAGTTCCCTTACACACCGTGTTGGGGTTGGTCTGTGTGACCAATAGAATATGTGAAAAGGATGGCCTGTGACTTCCAAGGTGGGGTCATAAAAACACTGTGTGGCTCATGTCTTACTTTCTTGGAGCATTAGCTCTTGGGGATGCCAGCTGCCATGTTAGGAGCACGCAACTCTGTGGAGAGGCCTTCAAGGTGAGGAATGATATGGCAACCACCCTGAGGAACTGAGGCTCCTTGCCAAAAGCTACCTCAGTAAGCTTGGAAGAAGACCCTGCTGCCTCATCAAGTCTTCAGATGACTGTAGCTCTAGCCAACAACAGCTACATGACAACCACATGAGAAATCCTGAGCCAGAAGCACCCACAATACAGGAACTCTGTTTAAGTCACTAGGTTTTAGGGTAGTTTGTTACAGAGCAATGGTCACTGATACAGAATTGCACTTCTGACTGTCTGGAACACAAAAACCCTGGCAAGTATATGAACCCTTACCACTTAGTAACAGAAGGACTATATTCTGTATCAAAGACACAAATGACTGATTAGTAACAATTTATCTTTTCTATGCAAAAATGAGACAGGCTCAAAACTGTTTCTCCTGAATTTAAAGTGTTTAGGAGAGAAAATCAGAATAGACTAGTAACTTGATTTATGTGGTGAAATAAAATATTTTCCACTAAGAAGTCTTTGAAAATCTTCATGGAGATTCACATACCTAAGGGGGTAGCTCACTGTTTCTTCTGTCTCATGATACAGCCACTAAACACAGGGCTTTCAGTAGGAAAAAATTTAAGATTTAATTGTGGCTCAGGCTCAATGGCGATGACCCATGCATGGAATGACAGAAAACTCTGTAAACAAAGTGGAGCTTCCCCAGATGTTTTGTAAATCCAGAAGTCACAGCCAGGCTTCTTACTGTCACATTTGTTATCTCACTTTGTACATAAAAAAATAAAATAAAATAATTGCTAGATGAATGTGGATTGAGTGAATTGTCAAATTTTGCCTTACTAGGAATAAACAATATTCCAAGCAAACAGAATATTCCTATTTGTTACACAGCTTGGAAAGTCTCTTGTACTTCCACTATCTCTGCTGGTGTTATGGGCTAAATTTGACCCCCATCCTCCTAATTCATATATTCAAGCCCTAACTCCCAGTACCTCAGAACATGAGGATATTTGGAGATCGGGTCTTTACAGAGGAATTAAGTTAAAATGAGGTCATTATGGAGGTTCCTAATCCTATCCAAAATGATGGTGATCCTTGTAAGAATAGGCCACAGACACATATGGAGGGAAGACCACTTGAAGACACAGGGAAAAGATGGTCACCTGCAAGCTAAGGGGAGAGGCCTTCTGAGAAGAAGAAACCAACCCTGCCAACACCTTAATTGGAGACTTCCAGCCTATTGTGGTTTAAGCCCCCAGTCTGTGGTGCTGTTGGGGCCACCCTGGCAAACCCGAGGGCTGTCTGGCTACCTTTCTGTTTACCAGACCCTCTGTGATTTCGAATCTGGTCACTTCCACTGAGCAAAGAGACCACATCATCAGAAAAGTAACATGTAAACCATGACTTTCCATTCCCAGAATAAAAAAGTGTATGACAATGATTTTAGATTTCCCAATACCTTTGCCAATACTTCTAATATCAGAAGAGGGAGAAAAAGCAGAATTAACTCAAAACAATTTAAGTAGAAATAACTGAAATTGGAAACCCTCTCCAAAATGACCATAGAAATGGTCAATGAATCTTGATGACTATAATCCAGAGTAAACGGTTACTGAAGGAACACCCACTTTACTTTGTTGAGTGTGTGTTTAGAGATGATTTGCCATTAAAGGTTGATTCTGAGCAGGTGGAACAGGGAGGATGGTATCCTCATACTAATGCCAATGTGGCTATCACTTACGATAATATTCTCAGGCAAACTGTTATAGTTGATCACACTGAAGGAGCAAGTAAAGCTTTCAATTAAGATAGTTGAACAGAACTTTTTTTTAAAATGCTTACCCCAGGATATGTTTTTATCAATTTGAAAGAGAGAGAGAAGGGAAGTGAGAAACATCAATGTGAGACAGAAGCATCAATCAGTTACCCATATTTTTCAGATCATAAGACATACCTAAGGTTTACAGGAGGAAAATAGGGAAAAAAATGTGAAGCAAAAAACTGTGGTAAAATATTTAATAACATAAATAACCATATTTCACCAATGTAAATGTAAAGAGAACTCAACAGCAGCATTGACAATCATTTTTCCTCCCAAATTGGGGCGGGGGGGGCGTCCTATAGTCCGAAAAATACGGTGCTCTCTGTACATGCCCTGACTGGGAATCAAACCAGCAATGTTTTGGAGTACAGGATAATGTTCCAAGCAACTGAGTCACCTGACGAGGGGAAGAAGAATTTTTAAAGTAATAGTAATGACAAATTATTCTGAAGTCCATGTGTCATAGAAAGAGTAAGGTATAAAAAGGACAATTTACTACATTGAATACCAACCTTATTTGTTGAGCATTTATTATGCCCAGTGCTGTGTTTAGTAGAAAACAAGCATCTTTAAATCTCCATACCAACTCCCTGAAGGCATTATATACCATCTCCAATCAAAGGTAATAAATTAAATTCAGAGGTTATATCATTATATATATATCTCCATACAATAATTTATAATTATATATTTATATAGAATAAATGTGATTACAATTATTTTCACATTTTTCCCTTTTATTGCTTTTTACAATGTGCCTACTAGAAAATTTTAAATTACAGGGGACTTGCATTATATTTCTATTAGTACTATTTCATACCACATTAATTAGCTTCTAAATATCTATAAAGTACATATTTAGTTCATCATAGCAGATATTTAACTAGAGATCTGAGGAATGAAAAGTTTCTGATACTTTTCAACTTACAAAACGAGATGAGTTATCATTTTTCACAGTCTTCGCATTTCCAAATGATTCCAGAATTGGATTGGCTTGCAAAAGCTGCCGTTCAAGTTCTCCCTAAAAGACATTACACACACACACACGCACACACAAATAAAAGCAGATGCATGTTAATCCAGTGCCTTGATCCCAGTCCTCAGGGAAAAACACAAAGCTAAACAAAACTGTTTCTTTCCCTCACTTCTGTCACTCAGTTTGCTGTCCAGCAACCTTTACTGGCTTCTTACTCTGGGTCACAAGAGGCTCTGCTGAAGGAAAAAAAATTAGCATCTATAAAGTGATCACGAGAAGAAAATGTCACATTGAACAGAGAAGATAAATTGAAGGATGGCAAATAAGTTAGGCAAAGAATTCTGAAAATAAAACAAAGAAACTGGCTCTCATGAAATGAAATTTAGCCTGAGAGCCAGTAAATTTAGCAATATATTTCAGTTAAGGATATATTAATACTTATAATTACTGGTATAAAGCTTGCCATTTTTCCAAGGGTTTCACATATTTTTAAAATTATATTTTATTGATTATACTATTAACAGTTGTCCCAACTTTTCCTCCTTTGCCCCTCATGTCCATGGATCACGCAAGTAAGTTCTTTGGCTACTCCATTTCCTATACTGTACTTAACATCCCTGTGGCTATTCTGTAACTACCTATTTGTACTTCTTAATCCCCTCACCTCTTCACCCATTCTCCCCCACCCTTATCTGGCAACCATCAAAACACTCTCCATATTTATGATTGTCTCCATTCTTCTTGTATGCTTCGTTTGTTTTTTAGATTCAATTATTGATAGATAAGTATTTCACCTTATTGTTAATAGTTTTGATCTTCTTTTTCTTAAATAAGTCCCTTTAACATTTCATATAATAATGGTTTGGTGATGATGAACTCCTTAAGTTTTTTCTTCTCTGGGAAGATCTTTATCTGCCCTTCAATTCTAAACCATAGCTTTGCTGAGTAGAGCAATCTTGGCTGTAGGTTCCTGCTCTTCAAGACTGAATATTCCTTGTCAATCCCTTCTAGCCTGCAAAGTTTCTTTCGAGATATCAGCTGACAGCCTTATAGGAATTGCCCTGTAGCTAACTAACTTCTCTCTTGCTGCTTTTAAGATTCTCTCTTTATCTATAACCTTTGGCATTTTCATTATGATGTGTCTTAGAGGGGCCTCTTTGCATCCATCTTGTTTGAGACTCTCTGCTTCCTGGACTTGTATGTCTATTTCCTTTGCCAAATTAGGGAACTTTTCTTCCATTATTTTTTCAAACAGATTTCCAACTTTTTGCTTTCTCTCTTTCTGGCATCCCTATGATGCAAATGTTGGACCCCTTGAAGTTGTCCCAGAGGCTGCTTATACTCTCATTTTTTTTGATTCATTTCCATTCTTGTTGTTCTGATTGGTTGTTTTTTGCTTCTTTATGTTCCAAATCATTGATTTGATTCTCGGCTTCATCCACGCTGTTGTTTCCTTGTAAATTGTTCTTTATTTCAATTAGTGTATCCTTCGTTTCTGACTGGATCTTTTTTATGCTGTTGAGGTCCTCACTAAGTTCCTTGGGCATCCTTATAAACAGTGTTTTGAACTCTGCATCTGATAGATTGTTTGTCTCCATTTAGTTTAGCTCTTTTTCTGGAGTTTTGAACCATTCTTTCATTTGGGCCATGTTCGTCTCCTCATTTTGACAGCCTCCCTGTGTTTGTTTCTATGTATTAGGTAGTAGATCTGCTTTGACTCTGTGTCTTGGTAGTGTGGCTTCATGTAGTAGGTGTCATGTAGCGTCCCATGACACCACCTCCTCTATCACCCAAGCTGGGTACTTGAGGTGTGTCCTTCATGTGGGCTGAGTACAACCTCTTCTTGTAGTTGAGCCTTGGTTGCTGTTGGCACATCAATGGGAGGGATTTGCCCAGGTCAGCCAGCTGCAAGGACTGGCTATGACCACTGACCACCAACCTCCGACCTCCAGTGGAGGATTAGCTGTGAAGGAGAGGGGTACTGGTGCTCTGACGTGGTCTTGTAGCTGTCCACTGGGTGAACTGGCCCTGGGGTTTCCCAGGTGGTGCAGGCCAAGGTCAGTCCCCACTGCCTTTAGCCTGGGTCACCTGCCTGAGCTATTGAGCAATCTGAGATGTTTGCTACTTTGCTGGGCTTGGAGTTTCCCAGGTGAAGCCAAGCTGTGAATCTAAGCTGGCTGCTGCTGCAGCCGGGCCTGAGTTTCATGGAAGCCAGCTGTTGCTTATTTGATAGGATTTAGGAAGTTGTGAAACATGAGCCAAGACCAGCCATTCATATGAAAAAGTAGCTTTAATGGGCCCATTAGTTGGGTGGGGCAGAGTCTCTGGGGATCTCCAAGGCAGGTCAAACCATGTTACCCAGGTTGATGGAGTCTCAGATATGACACCAGCATAATGGCTTTGTGGGGGGAATAGTTTAGAAGAGGGAAAATGGCCTCTATTCGCCTCGATGCCAGACACTTTAGTTTCTCCCTGTATACACCACTGGTGCCTTTCAAGCTGCTGCTCTGGTGCTGGAGCTCAGAGGGAGTGAGTCTGAGTAGTGAGTCTCTGTATGGGTTCTTTAAGAGGAACTGCTTGGGGCTCCAGCAGTTTCTTCTACTGACACAGTCCCCATGGGGTTTTGCAGTCTGAAGTTGTGGGGATTTATCTTCCTGGCACTGGAACCCTAGGCCAGGGTGTCTGGGACTCCTGGCTCCCAAGATATCCCTTCCAAATTTTTATCCATCACGTGGGTGTGGGATCAGCCTGTTCCTCATCTGTGCCCCTCCTACCAGTTTGGATGGATGTGGTTTCTTTAATTCCGTAGTTGTTAGACTTTTATTCAACTCAATTTCTGACAGTATTGAGTGATGGTTGTTGTATATTTTAGTCGTAATTTTGATGTGATTGTGTGAAGAGGCAAGCCATGTTTGGCTACACCACCATCTTGACCAGAAGTCTCACAAAATATTTTAATAATGTAGACCAGACTCCTCATCTATCTCCGTGATCAGATATGACAAAATGGTGATACTACTGACTTCTTGTTCAAATTTATTTATTTATTTATTT
>CM052545.1:62617094-62646614 GCA_028533065.1 Trachops cirrhosus | reverse complement strand
CACCCGGCTGGACTCCGCCCCTCCTACCAGTCTGGATGAAAGTGTCTATTTTTAAATCCTTGGTTGTCCGACTTCCATAAACTTCAATTTTCTGTCAGTTCTGGTTGTTATTTTGTTTCTATATCTTTGTTGTCCCTATCTTGGTTGTGCGAGGAGGCACAGTGCGTCTACCTATGCCTCCATCTTGGCCGGAAGTCTTCTTGTTCAAATTTAAAAGGCTAAGTATATAGTGTTTGATAGATGTATGTTTTACTCAGTGTCTTAAATATACAAATTAGGGTATAAAGCAGACTTTACAAAAAGATGTGTGTCTATTAATAAGTGCTTTAATTATGAAATACAGTAGAAAGCTATATGAGGAAGCATGATATCATTTCTGGCCATAAAAGCACTAGAAAGTGATGCTGTGTTCCTGGAATGTAATTTCAGAATTATATTGTATGATTTCAATCAATCTGCTTTTTCCAAACATAAATCTTACCATTATGTTTTAAAATACCCATAGTATTCTACACCTAACAAAAGAAAGGGGTAAAAACCACTAGGAAATGTGAGTCTTTAAGGAAAAAAAGAATATAAAGAACCTCACATAAGATTTGTTAATTAATAGCCAGTTGCTATGTGATTAATTATAGTGGGTTGGCCAAAAAGTCTGTTTAGTTTTTCCCCCATAAAATAAAGACACATTTTTCATTTTCACCAATAACTTTGTTGATTTGGATATTTTGAGTATGTCGGCTACATCCCATGTGGGAGAACGTTGATTGTTCTCAATTAATGTCTCGATTTGATTGCTATCAACTTCAACTGGTTTACCCCGACTGTGGAGCATCTTCAGCATGGAAGTTCTGGAACTACTTTTGACACATTCCATCAGTCATAACACCTCCATACACTGCACAAATCTTTTTTTTTTTTGCATTTCAGTTGCATTTTTACCTTTCTTGAAATAATAAAGGCACAGTATACCAAAAATGTTGCGTATTTTCTTCAATATTAAAATGGCTACACAAAAATTCACCAATTTTGATAAGTTTTTAAAAATGCATGCTGATAAAACAGCTGTCACAATACAATCTAACAAAATTGTTTTCAAATGAAGTTAAAGATAACTAAGTGCTACTAGCGTCATCTTATGGAAAAAAAACTAAATGAACTTTTTGACCAACCTAATCCAATTCAGAAACTACATGCCATGTACAGCCTCAGCCTCCGTTCCTAGTTTGGTTTCCTGTACTTAGCTGGAAGGGTGAGGAAGAGTTCCTGAGGCACGTGACACAGTGAGGAGATATGTTCCTTATGTCTACTCCTTAGCATATTTCTGGATTGTCCAGGCTTTCACAGGTCTTAATTATAGTCTACAATCGTGTTTAATTGAGACCATCAGGAACCAGTCCTTTTAAAAGCCTCAAGCTACATGAATTTTTCACTACAAAGTACTGAGTCACTTTCTTGGCATTAGATGAAGACTCCCTTTACAGTGAATCTTTTAGTTTATTAACTTCAAAACACTGGATTATTTCTGATGTAAGTTTTTCTAAATATTATATGCTACCCAAATTTCTTAAATATGGTACTCTGAACCAACTTTAATGACTGAGAGTCATCACTAAAAATGTTAGTTATCATTCAATGATGTAACCCAGTGCCTTTCCCCTTGAGGTCACTGCTGTCAGTGTGCCTATGGCTAACATCCCACAAAAACCCTGGTGTACTGGCTCTGCAACAACATTACCTCACTCAGGGTATGTAAGCAGAATGTAGCAACCGTCAGAAAACTGACTTCTGATGCTCGGGGCACATTACCTCTACAACACTAAACATCTACTGTTAAGTCAAATACTCAGAATGCAGATTCCTCAAGATTACACACTATCCTGCCAAATAAAACCACAGTATAACTACTTTAAGTAATAAAACTACATACCATATATATAGCCTTTAAACTTTCCTAACTTTGGAGGTGAAACAAGTATTGTTTATCACATTTTAATTTTTCCTAGACATGGCTACAAGAATACTTTGGGTCAAGTTTATTGATTCTTTTCCTTGTTTGTGTTTGTGTGTGTGTGTGTGTGTGTGTGTGTGTGTGAGAGAGAGACAGAGAGAGAGAGAGAGAGAGAGATCTACTGATTCTATTCTTTTTCCTATTGGCTTACAGCAGTGATTTTCAACATTTTTCATCTTGTGGCACATATAAATTAATTACTAAAGTTCTGTAGCACATCAAAAAATGTACTTTTTGCTGATCTGACAAAAAATAGGTATAATTTCGACTTGTTCACACTGGATGGCTATTGTTATGTTGGCTGTTGTCATTTTTTTAAATTTGACAGTCTCAGGGGAACAGGTCAGTGCTCCTGACTAAATAGCCAGGTATTGCATGTTTTAAAACCTCTTGTGGCACACTGCTTGAAAATCGCTGGTGTGTAGTTACTGGCTGTATCCCCTACTAGCTTAAGTAACAAGTCAAGATGATGCGCCAGGAATATTTGCTGAACGACTGTATAATCTGGGACCCTAAGACATGCTAGTAGTATCTGGGGAAGGGATAGTGGGGGGCTGAAAGGCAGTAATAACATTTGGGTTAAGGGTCCTCATAGTCACGGTAGTAACTGCAGACGTGGGCACTTCCATGTCCCTGCTGTTGGGGCCACCACATGAACAGTGCTGTGGTGTATCCTCTGTCCTAATGGGTCTGTGAAACTCATAGATGAATCACAAAAAAAGCTTGACACAAAGCTAATATCATAAAACATACAAAAATGGCCTTAAATTAAGCAATTACCACTAAATTTGATCATTCCTGTGCTGAGCAATTTCATATTTAAATGTGCCAAGATCTCTAAACCAAGTTATGAAGCCACTCATAAGCCATTAGGAGGCAGTGACTAAGTGTTAACCCTTTCGCTAGAACTGGGTGGGCAGTGTCCCTTATTTCTATTTGATGTAATGAGAAATGTCAGTTGGGAATGTAGAAAAAAGCAGTATTAGTGTTTGAAGTTATTTTTTAAATTTTAAGTATTTCAAATTACATTATGTGTTAAAGGTTTACCAATCATAATGAAAACCCTGTGTTTTATTATATAGTGCATAATATATACTTGCTACGTGATAGGCAGAGGATGAGTTTAAAATTGGTAAAAAATATATACCTCTTTCAAAATTTCAGTTCAGCCACCAAGGGGACTCAGGCTGAGATCATTCTGTACCATTCTGTGGCCTGACAGGGCAAGGATGCAGGTGTCTCACTGGCCACAAGAGAAGGGATGAAACTAGGTAGCAGTGACTAGTCAAGGCGATGAGAAACAGACTAATGTCAACTGGCAGGCCCTCACTCCTGGACTTGCTAGCTATCACATTTATGTCTTCATTCAAGGCAGTTCAGACCAGTAGATACAAAGTCTCCCGGAAGCTGTTGCCCAGATTTGGATGACTCAACAGCCAGTGAGGAAGGTGAACTGGCTTGAAGGAGGCATTCTTAGGGAATGGTCAAGTTTTAGAAATTGGTTGTTTTCAAATCTTCTCTGAACTTGCACTGTGCTCAGGCTCTGGTGTGGCACCGAACACCATGCTTTCAGGTGGCTGGGGGATAAAGCCAAATAAGATTATTACAAAAACTATATGAAAAGTTTATAGGTAAATGTTTATTTAATGTTTACTTAAATACTGTGAGCTTAATTTTAAAAATTGATGTCTCGTATGTTTGTTCATATTTCCACAATGAAGAATAAATGTCAAAGGCAAATATAAAGAAGACTGATCACTTTGTATGCCAGGATGGCCATGATAAAAACACAATGACACGTGTTGCTGAGAATACGGAGAAGCAGGCACCCTCCTGAAGTGCTGGTGAAAATGTAAAATGGCACAGTTGCTTTGAAAAAGTGTGGCAGTTCCTCAAAATGTTAAACAGAAATTACCATGATCCCCACCAATTCCACTCCTAAGAATACACCCAAGACAATCGAAAAATCTATGTTCACACAAAAACTTGCAGGCCAATGTTCCCTGCAGCATTATTCATAATGGCCAAAAAATGGAAACAATCCAAATGTCCATTAACAAAAGGTGACATGTTTAATATAATGGAATATTATTCAGAGTTAAAAAGAAATGGAATATTTATACATGCTACAACACAGATGAACCCTGAAAACATTATGCTAAGTGAAAGAAGTCACAGGGAACCACATACTATATGATTCTATTCATATAAAATACCCAGAATAGGTAAATCCATTGAGACAGAAAGTTAGATTAGTGATTTCCAGGGGCTGCGAGGAAATGGAAGATGACTCCTAATAGGTTCAAGGGCTTCTTTTTGGAGTGATGAAAATGTGCTAAAATTAATTGTAGTGATAATTCCATATACTTAAAAACACTAAATTATATACTTTAAATGAGTAAATTTTATAATATATAAATTAAACCTCAATAAATAAAGTCGATTTTTAAGAATAAGCAAATAGACAAAAAAGTAAATAAAAGACTCACAAAATCAGGAGCCTAGAAATGCTTTCCTTTTTGTTTTTACCACTCAGACCACTAATGATTAAATGCTAGAAATTTATACAAATGGTTTCTGCAAACCTGAGTAAGTTTTGCCTGTGAAGTTCAATGCAAATTCCCAAACCAGTAATACCAAACCAGAAGAAACACTGACTTACAATTATAGACTTTCAACATTATAATTATTACTTTAATATGTAATATTAAAATGGAGCACCGAAGTCATGAGTAGGGACACCCCCAGAGGGAGAAGGGAGTGCGGGCAGAGAATTTCTTGACAGAACCCTCTCCAGGGTGTAACCATTCCCTACTACTCATGAGTATCGCATCGTCCTTAAGTGTGCTGGGAAAGAACAAGTAAATTGAGAACCAGGGCTCTTCTCACGTTTCTAAAAACGAAAGCACAGGTACTCCTTACTATTATTAAAATAAACTTGGGAAAAGCAGCACTGATGCACAGGAAATACATGCAGTAGGACATGCAAATCAATGACAGTGAAGCGCGGCCCAGAGCAGCTGTTGCCTTCTTTGAGGGAGCGTGCTACCAGGGGATTGATGGGACCAAAGTAAAATCTAGGGGCAGGCATGCAACTCACATACAACAAGGGTCCACGCGGTAGTTTACAATGACATCGAAACAAAATGTTAACAATGATTTATGTGTTCCACAGAGGACCAGAAAACCTAAATCTGTACTTTATTGAAGGAGTGATCTAAGAACATATTGAAAGGTCATTTAGCTCGTACCTATAAAGCACAAAGAAAAGCTGGTTTCTGATCCAGCGATTCCTTCTTTAACTGGAAAAGAAGCCTTTAAATATCCTAGAGAGTAATTATTTTATTAATCCTTCCAATTCTGTTAAGTGGTCTGGTGTGCAGCTAAAAGAGTGAAAGAACATCACAGGCCTTCAGAGGTAAAGTACAGCTCTGGGAATCTGAGAATTTCTTAGAATTTTAAGACAGATCTGAAAATCTTTGTATCTATGACTATTCCTTTTATTTCTATTCTATTTAGAATGTAAATTTATAACAGTTTCTTTACAATAATATTATGGATTGTTTCCATAACTTAACATCCTTTCTTGCTTTCTATTGGCTTTGTAGCATTGTTTGTGGAAGACAGACAAACAAACCAAAACCATTCCAGTGCTAGGGAAAGGATTAAATCCTGTACAGGTGACCGGTCTACCTCAGGCATCTGGCTCAGCTCTGCCCTCCCTCTCCTCCCAGGTGTGGCACATGCTCCAGCTCAGGGTCTGTTCACTGCTCTACTCTGTGGAGCTAACAAAGTGGGCATCCGATGGGAAGAATGACACTACCCCACTACTTGCTGTGGATTAAAAAATTCTGATTTTATAAAATATAAGGAGGCCTTTAGATCAAAACACATATGGTCATAAAATTTTTATAGATTAGAAATTTGTTAACCCAAAAGGTACCATCTTTAAAGTTACAGCCCTAAATTCAAAATTTAAAATATGGCACAAGGCCAGGTTTCCATGTGTTTAAGAAGTATTAAAATAATTCCACCTAGCATTTGGCATGTGAAACCTTGAGTTTATCGGCTTCATTAATGTGTGATTCAATGTCATGATAAAAGGGTAAATAATTATTAAAATTCATCTGGAAAACAAAGTTAAAGCAAAATGACATGCTGCTTCTCATGAAAAGAATAAGCATCTAAGCAACAAATTTTCAAGATTTTTCATAATAGATTTTACTCAGATTGTTTCTAGTAGAAACTCAATCTAATGACAAAAATTAGTGCAAACACTCAAGACTAAGAAGCATACAGAAAAGCACTTGCCTGGTGTTTTACCGGTTTAGGCGATTCCTGCTGTTTGTTACAAACAGATAAATGCAAATGTTAGCAAGATCGGGTCTTTCCTAGCAGTAAGCCACATCCAAAGCACCCTGTCACTGGGCCTGTTAGAACTGTGAACGCTGGCTTGGTGGGCATATTTTCTGGTCATATTGACTAACACTCTGCACCTCTACAAATAAAAATAATGATATTTATATTACCCCTTTTCTATCTTTGGGAAATTCTTCCCAAATTTCTACCCTCCCTGAATGCTGCTATGAGCAGTAGCAACAGGCTGCCCTGCAAAGCTCACAAAGAACTGCTAAAAATATTTGAGGATCTTCTTTTGGCGGAAAAGGAGTCTTCATAGGCACTGCTCATCTATGTTTAACAACTCTCACCAAATCTTGGCAAGAAATTAGGCTTCAAACCACAACTATAATTCCAGTTTTTCCCGTTAGAATAACTAGTTGATAGCAATTTCCTGATCAGTTTGCTCCCTTTTAAGTGGCTGCGGGGGGTGCGGGGGGCGGGGAGGGGAGTTGTTGTCCGGGGAGCAGTGGGGACAAGGGAGCTAGCTGTCCCTCACACCGGCACTGAGCCGATCTGCTTCCTTACTGTTTCTGAAATTATGAAAGAATAAATATAAGATTTAAAACTACCAGAGGAAAAAAACTTACAGGAATATTATGGTCCTTTCGTCCTTTATGTGAAGAGGCAACATGAGCAAGGTACTGAATGACCTTCTTAGTATTTTCTGTCTTCCCGGCACCCGATTCACCCCTGGAAGAAATATTAACATAGGCTGCCTTTAAGAAAGCACAGCACACACATTCCAAAATTATACTTGACAATATTAAACTGAGTTGAAACAAGATCTACTAGAAAATAAAAACAACAAATAGAAAAAAACTGTCGCGGTAGTTAGAAAACTATTTTTAAAAGGTATTAAATGAACCCAAATATTTTTTTGGTAGAGGGCAGTAAGCGGGCACAGGAAAATGTTCATAACACTTTTTTTCCTTGGCGTTGTGGGTTCGCCACAGAAGTGCAATTTATTAGAAAGTTTTTGAAGAATTTCCTTAGCACCAGAAGAAACATATCCAGCACTGGCAATGAAACTCCTAAAACAATTAAGTGAAGATAATTTAATCTGAAGGAACTGAGTGAACCGCGGAGTGCCCACTGATTACCGATATTCAGCCGCTCAGCTAGTCAATGCTTTCCCAGCTTGTCCCTTATTCCGGCCGAAGGACGGTTCTCTCCCCTGTACTGTTCACTACCGGGCACACATCTCAGTTAGACACCTTCACAGTGACTGCTGGCCTCCCACTGGGCTCCCTGCGGCAAGGACGGGGCTATGTGCATTTGTTTACTTACATTGTGCATTTGTGTACATGTTTGTTTGCATTGGTTTCTGTTTGCTCTATACAACCTTATGTCATGTCGACGTGTGGCCAATACGCACTTTGTAGAGAAAATGAGTTAATACTATGAATTTCGTTATGAACTAGGTGGGGCAAATGCCATCATTTTATATGATTTATATTTTTAAACAGGACTGGCACATTTCGCTTATTTCTACTGAAGGCTAAGCTTGAAATTCAGGTAAGCTCCTAGCATACAATGATACCTGAATTGTGGTCTCTCTGCTCAAATATTTAAGGTTCCCTAAGACATAATCTAAGCAAACCTACCATGACAATCAAAATCTCAATTTAGATCAAAATTTAAAATTTAATGTATAATTAATTTTTTAAAAACCAGATACTCAAAAATCTTTTGACACATTGCCAACTAACAACCTTCTAAGCCTGTTTTAGCTAAGGCATGAAAAATGTAATTTTTCTAACAAACTCTGACCCTTTCTTGGAATTGTACTTAGAATTATACTGTTTGAACTGTCCACCAACTTAAATTTTTCAGTAGGTTTACTGGTTGCACTATCTTCCTAATTCTCTGCACAGATACCCCCAGTCTCAACTGCAGAGGGGTTGGGCGCAGGGGTCCACCCTATGACCCACTAGTTGTACGGCTTTGAATAAGAAAATTATCCTCTCTGGGCCCCAGCATTACCATCTGTAAAGTGTAGGGACTGGATTAGATCCTTTCTAGCTCCAAGATTTGATGGTTCTAGATATAACCCACTTTTTGCTTTATGAGAATATTTTATATATTATGCTTATTAACCATCATCTATTGTTATACTAAAATTCTTCACCTTTGTTTTGCCATGTAGAAGTTTTGACTCTTAGGTACTCAAATTTACAAACTTTGTTGCCAGGTTCCTGCCTGCTAGTCGTGGTTAAAAAGGCCTTTTCTGCACAAAGATTATATCCATCTATATTCTTATTTTTAACTATCTACTTTATTCAATCTATCTGTATTTTCTTCTAGAACTCTGAGGGTTCCATTTTTCATAATTAAATCTTTAATCAACCTGAAAAAAATTATGGTTAGAGGTCAAGATTTAGTCTAATTTCCCTCCAAATGATTCAGTCTATATCCCAATATCAATGGTTCACAAAGACAGTCATTATCCCAAGATATGAAATGTTATCTTTATCTTATACTCACTTCTTATACATATGGCTTATTCCAAAGCCAGTACCATATTGCAGTAGTTCTGAAATACAACTAATCAAAGTATCCATCATTGTTCTTCTTCAAGAAAAAAATACCAGATAGTCTCTGAGGTTTATTTTTTCAGATAAACTTCATATATGTTTGTTCTGCTATACCTCTCCCATTTCCTGCCCCCACCAAATAAAAAAGAACAGATAGAATTTTGAGTTAAGTAATATTAATATACATGCTATTTTTAGGAGAAATGATGCCTTCATCTCTGATTCTTGGGTAATTTTGTATTTTTCTAAGTTCAAAACAAGCAAGGGCCATTTGCCTTGTTCATCTTTAAAATCATAGTAAATGCTGTTGAACACATGCATATTGGACCTATGCATGTCATGTTATGTTTATTTCTAGGCCCCTTTAAATATTTTTTGTTCCTGTCATTAATGTATTTTCATCACCATTCTATTTTCTACCTGGCTACCACTGGTACATAGATAATAATTTTCATTCATTCATTCCACAAATATTTACAAGTGAACTTCTGTGTGTTGGGCATTAAGTGCTAGAGATATAGCTGTGAAAAAAACCCATGTCTTCATGGGAGCTCAAGTTGAGGAGAAGAGACAGAAGATAAACAAGAAAAATAGGATGATTACAGGATGTGAGGAATGCTACCAAAGGGGGCGGAGAGGGAAGAAGCAGAGGAGAGCAGAGGACCCCTCCCCGCCCATGTGAGGGTAAGGGGAAGCTTCCTGAAAGATGAGCAGGAACTTGCTGGGGACACAGTGTACAGGCTGATGGAAAGACAAACACAAAAGCTCCAAAGCAGAAAAAAGCTTGGTATATTCCAGGAACTGGCAGCCAGAGTGGAGGATGTGAAACAGATACCCAGCGAGGCAGAGAAGGGCAGGAGACACTGATGTAGGAAGGGTAGATGTGATTGTAGCCAGGAGTCATGGGAAAGAATGTGGATTTTACTCATGTAATTTCTTAATAGCTATGGTAGTAGTTTTCTCTGCTTTTTTCTTAACTCAAAATACTTAAGTGTTTCCAGGTTAATCATGATGTTGGCTGTCGGTTTTAAACAGGTAATTTTTATTATGCTAAGAAATGAGCCTCTCACTTAGACTGATGATGACTTGTCTTGAAAACAGTTATGCTCATTACTTTTCAGCTGAGTTGACCCCTGCGGTTTCTCGGCGAACCCCTCTCCACTGGACATGCTTGTTTATCCCGAAAGCATCCTTTCACTCCCATCACACTTTCTGGGCTATACTTCAGCAATTGTTTATGAACTCTGATACATTTTACATATTTCAGGTCTATGGTAACTTTGCTATAGAAAATACTGCTTCAAAGTTAGATGTATTCCAATCCCTTACTGCTGAGTTCCCAAGAAGGGAGGATGATCAGCCTTATACTCTCCATCTTAAAATGGGATAGCCTCTACTGTATAAGGTTGTTGTGAAGAAAAAGTACCATCCATCTAAAATACATAATTATTATTCAATAAACATTACCATTATTGGCCCCTCCACTGTTCATCCACTATACATGAGGTCATCTGACTAAACTCCACATTACTTTATGAATTGACAGTGGTAGTATAGTGGTTAAGAGTATGGGCTATGGTGTCAAAATGACTTACCTATATTCAAATCCTCTCTACCACTTCCAGGCTGTGGGGCTTTGGGCAAGTTGCTTGGCTCTTTGAGCCTCAGTTTACACTCCTTTAAAAATGAAATTAAGTTACTTCATAGGACTGAGATTACCCATGTGAAGGGCCTGGCACTGCACCTGGCAAAGCTGACTTTCTCAGTAACTGGCTGTAGTAGTGGTAATAGCTATGATGATGATTAACAATGGTGATGATAAATATTTATTAATGGAAGTATTATAAAAATCTATGACTTGAATATGAAAGAGGTGGCCGTATCAAAGGAATAAAATGCTTGGAAAAAGAAATTTTTTAAAGAGGGCAATGGCACATCTGTCCCAGATGGAAACAAAGAAAATAAAACAGCTTGAACAAAAGTAACAGGGAAAAGGAACCAAAAAGAAAGCTCAGCAGACTTCCCTTGAAGAAAATTGTGAGAATCTTGAGAGGAGAAGAGGACAAGATCTCAAAGAGTAGGAGGACAAGGGGAATCTGATCTCATTTCCATCAACAACACACGGCCTGCTGATACAGTAGTTCTCAACATGAGAGACGGCTTGTTTCACTGCTGGTCTCCGTGGTACAAGGGTAAGGCCAACAGGAGAACAAAACAAGGAGGCTGCTGGGAGGGGTGCCCTGTGTCTGTAGCAGCACTTTCAGAGATTAAAAAATCAGGAGTTTCTAATCTGAAGGTATCTGCCCTTTCTAGAGAGTTCTATGGCTTTCACTGGCTTCTCAAAGGGATGTGCAATCCAAAACAAAAAATAAGAAACAAGAGCAGTATGTAGCAGTAAAGCAGATCATTAGTGAGTGATCCATTCTGGGATCTGTCTCTGAATCCCTCTGTACCATAGGTGTTTCCCTAATTAGTAACCCCTCTCCCAGGTCTTAATTAGTTTTGTTTTTATTCCCTCTGGCTATTACTCTCTAGCTATTTGTAACATCAAATTCAGTCTAGCTTCAAAAACAACCTTTGCCTGAAGTTCTTGCTTTAGATGACCTCAATCTGAAAACAACATATATATTACACACATATATGTAAAACATTAGTCGATTTCTTCTAGTTTCAAAATTGTTAGAAAGCAGGCTACTAGGAACAGCAGAAATTTTAGGATCAAGATTGGCTTGGGTTCAATTTTTCCATCATACATACAAACAGGAATAACTGGGATGTTGCAAAGATTAAGGGAGGTAGTATCTGCAAAGATGTTAGTTCCCCTTCCTCACAGATTTGCCTAGAATATTTCAAATTTAGAAATATAAGTTGATTTGCATACTTTCCCCCTATAACATAGTTATCATTGATTCACAGCTACAATAATCTAAAAATTCCCATAGTTTTAAGACTTGAGAACATCTAAAACAAAGAGTTATGAAAAAGCAAACTGTGGTCTAAAAATGCTAACTGTCTGACTTGGGGTCACAGAGCTAATTCACAGTAAAGGTACGACAAGAAAGAGTACTCGATCAGTACTAGAAAGGATCTGACAACACAGTGATATTTCCATTACACCACACTTTTGCCTGAGCTACTTTTTTTAAATGAATTTTTATTTTTTAATATTTTAAAAGATTTTATTTTTTTATTTTTAGAAAAGGGAAGGGAGGGGTAAGAAGAGGGAGAGAAACATCAATGTGTGGTTGCCTCTCACAGGCTCCCCACCAGGGACCTGGCCTCCAACCCAGGCATGTGCCCTGACTGGGAATCAAACCAGTGACCCTTTGGTTTGCAGGCTGGCACTCAATCCACTGAGCCACACCAGCTAGAGTTGCCTTAGCTATTTTCTTCAAGACTTGATTTTTTAATAGCAGTTTTAGGTTTATAACACAACTGAAAGGATACAGAGATTTCCTGTATGCCCCTGCACCCTTCCCCTGGCTCCAACACGCATGGCTTCCTCCACTATCAACATCACTCAGCAGAATGGATCGTTTTGTTTTTAACCCAGGATAAGACCAAAGTTCATAGTTTACATTAGGGTTCACTCTGGGTGTTACATATTCCATGGGTTTGGATAAATGTAGAATGACTCGTATCTACTATTATAGTAAAATGCAGTGTTTTCACTCCCCTAAAAATCCTCTGTGCTCTGCCTGTTCATCTCCAACCCCTCCCCTGCCCCGCAACCACTGATCAGCTTGTTGTCTCTACAGTCCTGCCTTTTCCAGAATGTCGTCTTGGTGGGATCACGTAGAATGCAGCCTTCTCAGATTAGCTTCTTTCGTTTGGGAATATACATTTAAGGTTACTCTGTGTATTTTCATGGCTTGAGAGCTCATTCTTTTTAGCATTGAATGTCTGGATGTACCATAGTTTGTTTATTCATTCACCTACTGAAGAACATCGTGGTTGCTTCCAAGTTTTGGCAATTATGAACAAAACTGCTACAAACTCTTCTGTGTGGACTCCTTTGGGTAAATACCAAGGAGTTTGATTGCTGGATTACATTGTAAGAGTATGTTTAGTGTTATAAGAAACCACCCAACTGTCAAGTGGTTGTACCATTTTGCATTCCCACCAACAATAAACAAGAGTTCTTGTTGCTCCGCGTCTCATTTGTTGTCAGTGTTCCAGACTTTGGCCATTCTAGTAGGTGTGCAGTGATGACAGTATGTGATGTTAAACATCTTTTCACATGCTTGTTTGCTATCTGTGTATCTTCTTCCATGAGGTGTCTATAAAGGTTTTTGGCCATTAAAAACATTTTTTTAACGTTTATTTATTTTAGAGAGAGAGGAAGAAAGAAACACAGAAACAGCAATGTGAGAGAGAAACATCAACTGGTTGCCCCCCATGTGTGCCCTGACTGGGGGTCAAACCCCCAACCTAGGTATGTGCCCTGACCAGAAACTGAACCCTCAATCTTTTGACAACACTCCAATCAAATGAGCCACACAGCCAGGGCTCTTTGGTCATTTATTTGTTTTTTTTTTCCCCCCTTAGTGTTGAGTTTTAAGAGTTCTTTGTACATTTTGGATAACATTCTTTTATGTCATCTTTTCCAAAAATTTTCTCCCAATCTGTGGTTTATCTTCTCAGTCTCTTGACAATATCTTTTGCAGAGCAGTTTTTAATTTTAATGAAGTCCAATTTATCAATTATTTCTTTCATGGATCATGTCTTTGATGTTGTTTCAAAAAAGACAACTAGGTTTTCTTCTAGGAGTTTTATAGTTCTATATTTTGCATTAAGGTCTATGATATATTTTGAGGTCATTTTTGTGAAGGGTGTAAGTTTTGGATCTAGATTTTTTTTTTTGGCATGTGGATGTCTAGTTGTTCCGGCACCATTTGTTAAAGAGACTATCTTTGCTCCATCGTATTGCCTTTGATCCTATGATAGATATTTACAGGGTCTATTTCTGTGTTGTCTTAGCTATTTGATCGATTCTATTGATATGATTATCTTAACATTTTAAAAATATGTTACTCGTAGGAAGAATCAACTGTTCTATATCTAAACTGGCTTGGTTGACACCATTTAATGTGATATTTATATATGATAGGTAAAACTCCTTAGCAAAAAATATCTGTTGTCACATTATGATAGAAGGTTGAAGTAACCATTGTTTCATAATTGTTGCATTATATTCAAATATATTTTAAAGGAAATAACTTCAGTTAACCAGAAGTTAGTCATAAAATGAAAAGTGTTCTTTAAAAGGAGGGGCTTAACCAACGAAGTAAATTCATCACCCAAAGTGACTGTTTTGTGAATTTTAATTCTAATGAGAAGGAAATTCAACAGGATTATACTCTTAACAGGATCTCACTTCCAATGAGATGGAGTGCATATGCGAAGGACTTGTTCTCTGGCGATAAAGGAAATCCTGAGTGTCTTCACCAAAGCACTTGTCAGGACACTAGAACGGTGACGAAGCAGGTGGCTTGGACCCTGGAGTGGGAGCTCACACTGCCTAGCCTGAGTCTGCAAAAATAAAGGCTAGCTGGGGAGTTTCAGGCAGATGAGGCCAGGGGGTTAATTACATGTTCACTATTTCAGGGAGAAAAGTAAATTAGAAAATAAATGACTAAAAAAGTAAACCTTAATCAGAAGCTATCAAACTACTTAAGGAAATGTTGCTTCCAATCATATTTTCTCTTTATGATGCTATACAAACATACATATTTAGTATAAAATAACTATTAAATAAAATTGACTAAACAATCATTCTCATACAGAAAACTTAATTAGGCTGGCTATGTACTCAATTTAAGAATACCCTAGTTACACACTCTTGGAATTCTTGATTTGGTGGGTTCTTAAAGGAACCACAGAACATATCTTTCTTAAACCTTGAATACATTTGTTTCACATAGTCATATTTCTCAAGTTACAATGTAGCTTACACTAGATATAAATACAACAGGTGGTTGACAGATATCTACCTAAGAATTAAGGAAACATGGCGACACTACAAGAAGTGCGGGCAGGGCTTTGCCAGAAGGACTCAGAAGGGAACTTTCTGGGGTGACGGTAACAGTCGAGTTCTCCATCTTGATAGGAGTTTAGGCTACACAAATGACTCAGCACCTGTACCCTTAAGATTTGTGCATTTCATTATGTGTAAATTGTCTCAAAAGATAAAGAAGAAAATTCTGGACTTTCGTTAATGTTCTGTATGCTGAAGTTATTTAAGGGGAAGGCTACGGATGTCTACAATTTAACTTGAAATGCATAAAAAAAGGGATTAATAGTCCATCAAAGTGAGATGAAGACTTAAACTGAAAACATCTGAAGAGTCAGCAGCCATAGAAAGAAACATTATCTAACTTTAAGTAGGGCCTCCTGAAAATACAGCTGCCAGTGGATCCCCATCCCAGACAATTTCCTGATGAAGAGAGACCAACCCTGAGCACCATGAAGTGTAAATAAATCAGCTGTCTATTAGCATCTGAGGCCCATACTCTCCCTTGAAGCCCTAATCCTCCCACACTCACCTTTTTGCCAAAGTTTAGTATATTTTGTAAGCCTTTTACTTCTGGTTCTTCAACAAGCTACCCACAGCACGCATGTGTATATAAACCTTGTCTTTTCTACTGTTAACCTGTCTGTTGTCAGTTAATCTGCAGACTACTCCCTCAGCCACTGGACCCAAGTTGCAAAAGTTAGTTTTCCTCTCACAAAAATAAAATGCATTGCTGGCTAGAGGAAGGAACAGACTAATATATAATAAAGCAAGTACAGAACAGTACTAATGATAGGATCTAGGTGGTGTATGTTTGGGTCTTGAATGCGAAGTTCTTTCAACTTTGCTTATGTAAAAACATAACAAGATGTTCAGAAAAGTTGAAAGAAAAAAGAAGAAAGGAGGGAAGGAAAGGGAGGGAAGGAAAGAGGAAGTAACAGACATGGTGCTTGATGGCTGCCACTTTGTGCCCAAGAGACAACCAGCTGCTAAGGAGACTCATCTCATAAATCCAAGCCTAAAAATTGAAGAAAAAATCAGTCTAAAATAAAAATAACCATCTGATTACAAATGTTAGCGCCTGTTATGGTCGCTTTTGGTGACAAAAGTAAATTAGTGCTCACTGACCTTTCCTTCTGTCCAACAGCAGTCATTCCCTCCCCAAGTGTTTCCTGCTCCCGGACATCCCAAATGGCCATCACAAATGGTCACCCAAGATCCCACCACCCAATCAAGGAGAGCAGGCGTCCTGCACCTGACCCCTGGCTTACTGTGCGCAGCACCGCCCTGACTGCGAGGCTGTGGACAGGGACACACTAGTCCCATTCCATGGAGAGTTTCAGTGACTAGATTCTGGTTATGACTTTCCTCTATCAACTCATACTATATAATAAAGAAATTGAAAAAAAGAAAGAAAAAGGAGACTTCTGGCCAAGATGGAGGCATAGATAGACACATTGTGCCTCCTTGCACAACCAAGATAGGGATAAAAACAATTTAGAAACAGAATAACAACCAGAACTGACAGAAAACTGAACTGTATGGAAGTCCGACACCCAAGAAATTAAAACAGACATGTTCATCCAGACCAGTAGTAGGCGGGGGAGTTGGGCAGCCTGAGTGGAGAGGGATCTCTGCACAAATAGCCTTGGGACTGGGCTTGTAAGACCGCAGTGGGCGGGCCCTGGGCACATAAGTGGCAGCTGGCAAACCCCGGCTGAGGGGTGGCAACTGGCAGACCCAGCAAGGCATTGATTGTGAAGCAAGGCACTGCACCCAACCCAGGATCCCAGCGCCAGGAAATAGAGCCTTGGGGCACTGATTGAAAACACCTGTGGGGGGTTGAGGTGCAGGGAGAGACTCCCAGCCTCACAGGAGTGGTCACTGGAAAGACCCATGGGGTGCACAAGCCCACCCACATGGGAATCAGAACCAGAAAGGTCCAGTTTGCTTGGGGGAAGCGGCGGAAGGGACCGAAATCCCGCAGAGAGTGGAGCAAGCGCCATTGTTCCCTTTTGGACCCCACCCCCACATACAGCATCACAACCCTGTGACTGGGGTGCCCCACCCTGGTGAACACCTAAGGCTCCACCCCTCATATGTAACAGGCACAACCAGACCCCCACCCAAAAAAAGCGATGGCTCAAACAGAAGAACAAATGAAAGCCCCAGAACCCATCCTTTTAAGCCACCAAGAGATAGCCAACCTATCAGATGCACAGTTCAAAGCACTGGTGATCAGGATGCTCACAGAATTGGTTGATTCTGGTCGTAAATTAGATGAACAAATGAAATCTACAATAAGTGAAATGAAGAAAAATACACAGGGAACCGATAGTGATGGAAAGAAAGCTGGGTCTCACATCAATGGAATGGACCAGGAAGAAGAAAGAAACAACCACACAGAAAAGAATGAAGAAATAAGAATTCAAAAAAATGAGGAGAGGCTTAGGAACCTCTGGGACATCTTTAAACATTCCAAACTCTGAATTATAGGGGTAGCAGAAGGAGAAGAGGAAAAACAACAAGTGGAAAAGATATTTCAACAAATAATAAAGGAGAACTTCCCCAATCTGGCACAGGAAATAGAACTCCAGGAAGTCCAGGAAGCTCAGAGAGTCCAAAGCAGTTGGACCCAAGGAGGAACACACCAAGGCACATCATAATTACATTAGCCAAGGTAAAAATGAAGGAGGGAATCCTAGAAGCAGCAAGAGATAAGGGGACAGTAACCTACAAAGGAGTTCCCATCAGGCTGTCAGCTGATTTCTCAAGGGAGACCTTGCAGGCAAGAAGGGGCTGGAAAGAAGTATTTCAAGTCATGAAAAGCAAGGACCTACATCCCAGATTGCTCTATCCAGCAAAGGTTTCATTTAGAATGGAAGGGCAGACAAAGTGCTTCTCAGTTAAAGTCAAGTTAAAGGAGTTCATCATCACCAAGCCCTTATTTTATGAAATGTTAAAGGGACGTATCTAAGAAAAAGAAGATAAAAAGCATGTATAGTAAAATGACAGCAAACTCACAATTATAAACAACCACACCTAAAACAAAAACAACAACAAAACAAACAACTAGAACAGGAAGAGAACCACAGAAATGGAGATCACATGGAGGGTTATGAACAGGGGAGTAGGAGGAGGGGAGGGGGGAAAAGGTACAGAGAATAAGTGGCATAGATGGTAGGCAGAAAATAGACAGGGGGAGGGCAAGAACAGTAGGGGAAATGTAGAAGCTGAAGAACTTATGACACATGGACATGAACTAGAGGGGGGAATGTGGGTGGGAGAGGGTGTGCAGGGTGGAGGGGGATGGAGCGGGGTAATGGGACAGTTGTAATAGCATAATCAATAAAATGTTTTTTAAAAAAGGCGGATAAAAAGAATTTGGCTGGTCTTTGTCCCTGGTTCCTGGGAGGGAGCCTCTAAGTCCTTGGAATGTCTCTGATTTACTTGGGCCCTGACAGTTTATGCTAATGAGGTGACTCATAGTGGCACCAAGATAGGTCTAGCACGGGAACTGTCTGCAAGATCAAAAGGGTGATTAGAGGTTTGAGCTGATGAACCATGCCTTATCAGCCAGGTCTCCTGGGAGGGGAGTGGGCTAGAGACTGAATTCAACCTTGTGGCCAGTGATTCAATCAGTCATGCCCACATAATGAGTCCCAATAAAAACTCTGGAGTTGGAAGCTTACGGGAGCTTCCTGGTTGGTGATGTGCGGGTGAGGAAGTGTCTAGGAGGCATGGAAGCTGAGTCTTTGGGACCCTCCCAGGCCTTGCCCTCTGTCTTCTTTTGGCTGGCTCAGAATGACCATTCTAGAGAATTACTGAATCTGAAGGGGTAGTGGCAACCCCCAAATTTGTGTTATTTTGTCAGAAGTACTCATGACCTGCAAAACCCTGAGTTTTCAGCCAGTGCCCATAGTGTGGGCACCATGTGGAAAAGTGTACCCTCGGAGGTCCACAGTGTCAGAACTGCAAGCAACAGACGATTTTTAAAAGATGTTTGCAGATCAGGTTCTCAGTAAGTGTTTTTTCTTGGAACAATCCAAGACAAGGTAATTTTTTAAAAAAGAAAAAATAAAGAGAGATTACTCTAGAATATAGAATAAAAATGAACAGATATTACAAATGCAAGGAGTGAACCTTGACAGGATCATGGATTTTTAAAACTTACAAAAACATGTTGAGGACTATTACAGAAATTTGAATATGGATTCTGTATAAGATGCTATTATTGAGTCAATGTTAATCTTTTCTTAAGTGTGATGATGGTCTGTGGTAAGGTGGAACCCCCCTTTTCCTTTGTTCTTGAGAGATGCCTGCTGAAGTATTTAGGGGTTAAGTGTCCAGATGTCTGCAACTGACTTGCAAATGGTTTTTTAAAAAAGTGCTTGTGTGTGGAGAGAGTGAACTGACAAATACAAGTGACGGTTATACGGGTATTTAAAGTACCATTCTCTCAACTTTTCAGTAAAATTCAGGCTTGAATTTTTAAATAAAAACTTGGGGAAATGCATCAGCAAAGGTTAAAAGAGGAAAAATGAAGTAAAGAAATGGTGGTAAATTTTTTTTACATCATTGAGGCTGCTGCAGAACAGGGCCAAGGGGGGTAATGATATACTATTACCAAAAGACCCCCCCCACTAGGTTCGCTATGCCCGCCGCCAGAGGAAAGACATCTCTCAATTCTAGAGATTTGTGAAAAGGAAAGGAAATGTTTATTTAAGGCTATACAGATTTAAGAGTAGTGACCTAATGTCTTCATTAAAATACTAAAGTCCTTTAGGATACCCACATGCATACAGTCCTTCCTTCTCCCTCTGCCCAAATCTGAGGTACCCTATCTCAGGAAAAGAAGAAGTCGGTGATTTAGGCTCCCAGCACCATCAGTTGTGTCGCCACCAGGATCTCCAGCTAATCCAAAACCATGTGGCACCTTCTCATGGCCCACCAGCAAGTCCTTTCACCCCTTTTCTTTCAGGCAAAGTCTCTCCTGCTGCCTAAGCCATGTGGCAAAAGGGAGCACCCCAAAGACACGTGGTTCTTTCCCCACCAAAGCTGCAGGGGTCCCCACCCTGGCCAAAGCTGCGTGGTTCTCTCTTCACATGGCTGCTGAGTCTGGGTTTAAATCCCTGTGCCAACCTTCCTCTACACCATTTCCGACTCCTCCTACAATTAGTTACACCTGCCAGCATTCCTGTATTATCCCAGGTTTACTGGGCTGCTATTGTAAGTCTGAGCAGGCATGGCCCCGTGTCATGGAGCCAATCTTCTCCAAGCTCTCATGCAGGCACAGGCACTGTAACTAGGGGGAGCTGCCCCCCAGCTACATCTTGGGTGCAGATCACTTCCATCCCCCTGGCACAAAGCATGGCCACAGCTATTTAACATATCTATGGAACCAGTTAAAGGTTATAGATGTGTTAAATGACCATGCCAGAGGTTAGCTGCAAAGCTGATACTGTACAAAATAGCCCTGCATGTTCCTGCTCCATGTGTCCCTTCCCCCAACTCACACCTGTGGTGGGGAATGAGGACATCCTATATATCGTTCTAATATTTCCTAGACACCTTGAGTTCTGGGCCCCATTCCAAATCCCTATTTAGGCCCCCCTCTTGGCTGCACCCTGTTACAAGGCTGGGAGATGGGCATTTAGGGGTCACATGCTATTCTATTTGTGTGTAGGTTTGCAGTTTCAAAATAAAATGCCTTTTTAAAATGGTATCAGAAAGGTTTTACCCTTTGAAAACACATACAGTATCATTAGTTTATAAAATTTTCTAATGAAAACTGAAGGCTGTTTTCTTAGTTCCTACTTAATTTATGAGATTCATTCTGTTGTTTGGAATGTTATCCATTTTCTAAGTACATATTACTGTCCACCCCCACCGTTTCCTTTGTACACTGTGCCAGGTTCTCAAGGGATAATTAAAAAGCAATCAAGGTAAGTCAGTTCCTACCTCACCATGTAGTTGTCAAACAATATACATATGGCCCAAATAAGGAATGTGACCCAAATAAAAAAGGACCTGATGCGAGAAAAGCAATGTGGGCTGGAACTTCTTGTACAGGTGGGATTCAAATCGGGCACATTTCCTGCCTGGAGGGAAAAAGAGGTTAAAGCCGAGGAAGTCAGCTGGGACCCACCAAAATGAGTGAGCCGTCAGGTAATGATAGGTCAAGCTGGGGGAGGCAGAAAGAAGAAATGTCAAATGAGGTGACTAACTAGAAACAGGGGCATAAAAAAGAGGGGGAGTCAAAGCAGACTGTGAGATTTTAAGTCTTAAGTCCTGAAACACAGTGTTGATGACAGAAATAAGAAAACTGGGAGATGCATCGTGTTTGTACAGGAATGAAGGTTAATTATTGGGCATGTTGAGTTTTAACTGGCATTGATGCCCTACTCCACAGCTTATGCTAAATTACTTGTAAACTGCCTGATACTATTTCTCATCTGCTGTCCTCTATGCCTGGAAGGTTTATCAGGCTGCCCTTGTACACACGGCACACTGATTCTTCAAAAAGCCACCAGAGATTGTGACAAGGATGAGGGTCTAGAAACTAACCTGGTTGAGTGCCTGCCCGCCTGAGCTAGGAATCCACTGGAAGGCAGTAAGTACCAGCCACGTGTCTGCTGCCCAAGGCCCAGTCCCCCTCTTCTATCCACCAGGGACGCACGGGCGTAAGCACTTTTGGGACTCCTTCAGGCTTATACCCCCCCCACCATCCTTGCTCACTGCCACAAACATCAGTTCCTCTGGTTACTTTTCCTTCTTACACTCTGCTCTCACACTGTTTCCTTTCTCCTGATACCAAGCCCTTATTTTCTGCCCCCACCCCACTGTTTCCTCTGTACTCTCTGAGACCCCCATACCATGGTGAGCAAAGTTACCTACATCCTCAGCCTTTTCACCAAGCTCCCCTCCTCCTGCTGGCCCTACCGAGCCCTGGCGCTCCCCCAGGAAGCCTTCTCGGGTGAACACCACCCTTTCCCCGACATGCGCGTGCACACGTGTGCACGCATGCACACACACACACACACACGTCAGGGAGAAAGTTGGCGGCATCCTTTTCATTCTCCATAATGATGTTTCCAGACCCTCTTATCATAAAAGCTACTCCCCCTTGCCCCCTCCTCCTGACGTCACATACAGTAGGAACACTGGTTCCCACACTGCTTACTCTTCGGCTCTGAAACTCCAGGATCCCCAAGATTATCTGTTCCATTTCCTCCAGATCTCTAGTTCTTTGACCCATGTACTTCCTCCCTATCAATTTCCTCCTCTTTGCCCATGGCCCATGGCCCACTGTGGTAGTTTCTCCCGCCCATATCCTCAACCCTTGTGCTCCACTGTCCCCCATTTGCACCCACTTGCAAAAACTGCAACTGCTCCACCTTCGGTGGACTAAATCTGGCTCCATTCCACACCCTCACAGTGGACTAAGCAAAGGCCCCGGTTGTTTCAGATCCCACTGTATCTACTCCCTTTGGCAGTGTTTTCCACACTGACCCTGGCCCTGGCCATGTGTCTTGCTTGGGAAGGGGACAGCAGTACCTGTGACACAAGCAGCAACCTAATGGTCCCACATTAGAGCTTGCTCTCTTGTTGTCCTTGGAGCCCTGCTACCATGTTGAAACCAGGGCTATGCAGTGGGCACTGGGGGGGCGTGTGGAGAAGAAACCGAGACACCCAGCCAGTCGTCAGCCAGCCCCAGGTAGCCCCAGCAGGCGACTACAGGCGCAGGAGTGAGTCTCCAATGAGAAAGCTCAGTCTGGCCCAGGTCAGCAGAACTACCTGGGTGAGCCCAACCCCATCACCAGGGAAACTGTTTTAAACCATTAAATTCCTGGGTGGTTTGTTGTTTAGGAAAAGCTAAACAAGGCTGGAAGAAATTTTATACAACAAAGCAGACTAGTGTCAGCTATTTCTCCCTCTCCTCTCTTCCAACCCATCCTGCCACACCTCACCCTGCCTGTTAAAGGACACATGGTCTACACCACTTCATAGAAGAGAGAAACCATTAGACAAGAACCTTTTAAATTCCCAGCCTCTATGCCCCCACTCACCTGTATCAGGACATATCTGCCTTCCTGACCTGCAGGGGAGTCCTGTCTCCCACGTCCCCGCCCAGCCAAGACATCAGGCGGGTGCTCTGGAGCCTGTCACCCTCCTTGCTCCCTCAGCTCCCTCCTCTCCACCCCTTCTCCCTCTCATCAGCATTTTCTCTCCCACATTAAAAACACCACCAATAACAACAATACTTATCCATTCGACTACAAGCATACCTTGTTTTATTGCACTTCACTTTTTTTTGCACTTCACTGGTGTTGAGTTTTTTACAAGCTGAAGGCAAGATCCTCCACCAGGAAAAAGATTATGACTCAATTTACTGCAGTGGTCTGCAGCTGAACCCACAGTATCTTCGAGGTACACCTGTACTACTGCTTTCAGTTTCTCAACAATTTGAAAAATTGCTCTTTGACGGTTTTAAACAACTTTTCCACTTCCCCTTCATTTCTCAACTGTGATCTGGCTTCCACCTTCCTCCCCGGTCCAATGCCAACACCTGTCACACTCACTGCTAAAGCCTATGTGCAAGTTTCTGTTGATTTCACTCAATCCCAACAGCATCTAACATGTTGACCATGCCCTCTTTCTTGAACTCTCCCTCCCCTCTTGCTGCTGTGCCGCTACACTCCCTTCCCCTCCTCAGGCCTCTGTGGTGGATACTTTTAGTTGTCTTTGCAGCTCCTGGTCCTCTGCCTGACCCTTAATGTCACTTTTCCTCATGATTCGTGCTCTGCCTTCTCTCTCAACACATGCTTCTGCGGCAGTCTCCCCAGCTGGCTTGGCTTCCATTACCATCCAGGCTGGTGACTCGTCAGATCTGCATTTCGGCACAGGGCTCTCTCTCCTGGGCTCCACATCCACGTGCCCAATAGCCAGTAGACAGCTCCATTTAGATGAGCCACAGGCACCTCAAAGCCAATGTGTCCTCAACCAAACTCATTATCTTCCCCTCCAAATCTGTTTTTCCTCCCACCCTCCCATGTCAGGAAACATCCTGAACTCATCATAACTCTACCTTCTCTCTCAGCTCCTCTTTCTTAGGCATACAAACCACCAAGTCCTGGTGAGTTGTCTCCTCAACTGAACACCACTTAAATTCCTCCACTTTTCTCTAGGTTCATGGTAACTTCTCCATCTGAAGTTCCTACCTACCAACTCTTGCCTAGGTAACTGAACGGCCAGTCTCCTTGCTGGTCTTGCTGTTTTAACTCTTCCTCTAATTCATTTTTCACACCACAGCCAAAGTGGTCTTTCTAATACGCAAATCTAGTAATTTCCTTCTGTGGATATTGTTTTATTCAACCTTGAGTCTCTAGTACTTAGAATATGGCACACAAGGCACATAATAACCCATTATTATTGGGTAATAACATATTATCCAATAATATCTATTGGGTAACATGGATAAATTACTGAAATGTTTAGTAGGTCAACATTTGGACATACCAACCAGAGATGCCACAGATTACATGTGAAAAGCCCAGTTTGACAATTAAACAGTAATACCAAATTTAAGCAACTTATATAATCTTAGCCTTAAAATGATAACAAGGTTTACATCAAACTCTTAAAAATCACCACTCTATTTTCCCCCCTCCCTCCATACAAAAAAAATTAATCACTTTACTTTTCAAGAGAATTAAAAATAAATCTGAACATTCAACATTTACTTACGTGCAAAGAATTGACTGGTCCTCACGATCTAGAAAACAAAACAAAACAAACAAAAGAAGAGCGTGACCATTTGCCTGGTTTTTAAATTATTTGATATAATAAAGTTACAGTAACAGCCTATTAATAACTCTACACCTCTCAGGTCAAGTTAACTCTTCCCCAGCCCTGTTACATTGTCCAGTCAAGTTCACTTATTGTTTTGCCAGATTCTCGGGGAGTAAATAACAACCCAGGCTTAGAAGACTTTATATACCTAATCAACCTTGATTCTTAAGCCTTCATGCTCATCAAATTCAGCTCGTAAATTTTGTAGCAATGTACTTCCTAGAGCTCCACCTTTGCTAAATCATTTTCAGGAGTTGTAGGAATCGAAATATCCCATTTAAAACAAATTCCCTAGGTGAGTCTGAGGCAGGGCCAATTTTGGGAAACCAATGCCTTTCAGAATGGCTTCAAGAACACCCACAACCAGTATCAATGTGACCTTGAAGGAGAAAAAAACTAGTATCAAACACTGAGCAAAAAAGAAGGTTGAAGGAGGATAAACATCTACATGAAGTTTAGCCACTATCAAGTCAAAATGTTACATATACTAAAAATAAGGAAAGAGAGCACAATGAAAAAAGTCTAACATGATTTTAAAGTGATTAATGATTTAAGTATTCAACTAATTTTTAAAATGAAAAAGTGAAATTCAAATCCATATCCAGCCCATGGGCAAAAACACCAATGTAGGGTGTATGATTTCCAATCACTTACAAGCATCACTATCTCTCGTTTACAGATGAGAACTGTTCCCCGAATAGGTTAGGTAATCTTCCCAAGTTACACAGTCACCGAAGGACAAGGATGCTGGGGTGACAAGCAGCTAGCTCTGCTCCTAGCGCCTGTGTTCCCAACAAGCCCAGTTTGCTTTTTTGTCACTCCTGTATGCTGTGCTTGCTTTCCCTCTGGTGGATACCATCCCATGCCCACCACGGGGATGAGGACCTCATGGTAGTTCAGGCACAAATAAATGTCATGAAGGAGAAATAAATAGTTCACCACTATGTCATATGCTTTTCACATAATACTAGCAAAATAAGCAAATCCATTCATATATTCTATATATAAACTGAGTTATATTACTGCCTGACCCCTCGAGCCTAATTTAACTCCTAATATAGGCATACCTCAGAAATACTGTGGCTGGCTTCCAGACTACCACAAGCAAATGAATATTGCAATTAAGCAAGTGGTTAATTTGCTGGTGGAGGGTCTTGCCTTCAATTTGTTTAAAAAAAAAAAAAAAAAAAAGCAACATCTGTGAAGCACAACCAAGTGAAATAAAATGTGGAATGTCTCCCACCCAGTCCCTTCTTTCCGGTTGCTGTAGGCAGCCTTCATAGCACAGTTGGTGTCTGCCTCCTTTGCTGGTTCCCTTTCCCAGAGGTCATCACTTCTTTGACATGCTCCTCCCAGATCCACAAATACTTGGATATTCCCAGTGTCCTTTCCTGATCAGCTCAGCTGGATCTCCTCTGGGGAACCTTCCCAAATACTCTCCCTCTGACTCCTCACTGTTGTCCTCTTTGAACCATATTTCAGAGTTAGACAATCCTGCCAATTGCCTGCCCAGGAGAATGTGCTGCCTGAGACCAGAAACTGTCTAATTTCTTTATTATCAGAATTGCCAGTTGGCTTAGGTCTGCTGAGAGAAATTCAGTGCTAGATACCATGCTGGGCACTGGTAAAATAGTGGGAACAGGAATCTTCTGTTCTTGTCCAGCTCTGCTGCAAACTGACCAATGTATCTATAAATGAGGCATTGATTCCTTTCTGGTTTCAACTTCTTTACCCATAAAACTAGGTTTTAACAAGTCTTTGCTTATTCACTCTAAATATGAACCATCAGATTGGTAAATTCTTTTGGTCTAAGCAATATCTATAGAACTCCACTACACCAAGTTTTTTTTTTTAATGGATTTTATGAACTGGTTTACAGATTTAAAGAAACTGAAAGACAAAAAAGTTAAAGCCAAAATTAAATTGCTTCTTAATTAATCCAGAATGGCTCTCTTCCTGAATCTGTACACGCTATTATCATTGTCTGAAATCTGAGGCCTACACAACTGCAATCTGCCCTTCAGATCTGCCCCACACTTCATTCCCCCAAGCTTCTCAATCCCCCACCCAAACAAAAACAAAAAACAACTCTCTTCAGTGAGACTTGTCTGTTTTTGTTATTTGTCTGTCTGGTCTTGTACGGACTTCGGGCCTCAGTGTCACTATCAGTACAATAGGGGACGGGCTTCATGACCTCCAAGATTCCCTCCAACTATGGTTGCCCCACTCCCACCTTCTACTTCACTCAGTCCAATATGTCCCTCAAGGGCCAACTCAGCACTACAACAGTTTACACAATGATCTTTAAAAACTTATAAATGTGACCAGATCCAGCCTTATACTGACATTTAAGGGAAACAATTTCAATCTCAAAAATGCAACTAGCCTTTTGAAGACTAGAGATTCATCTGATAACACATATTTTCCAAAGCACCCGCCCCAAATCACCTACCATTTATGGAGGTACTTATTAAGTCCATGACAAATTAAATCATATTTTCAACAGTGAAAAAGGTTTCAAATCAATGACATCAGCTCTGACTTTATAGAAAAACTAGACAAGAGCAAATTCAACCCAAAGTAAGTAGAAGGAAGAAAATGATAAAGAAATCAATGAAATAAGTAACAGAAAGGAAGAAAAAAAAAAAAAACCCCAGTGAAACCAAATGCTGGTTCTTTGAGAAAAATCAATGAAAACGATAAACTTCTAGCCAGACTGATTAGGAAAAAGACACAAATTACCAATATCTGGAATATGAAAGGCAATACCACTACAGATCCCACAAACACCAAATGGATAATAAGGAAATATTAGGAACCACTGTATGTCAAAAAAATCGATAACTAAGATGAAAGAGAATTTCTATTAAACCTCACTCAAGAAGAAATAATAACCTGCATAGTCCTATACCTATTTAAGAAATTGAATGTGCGAAACTGATGATATTATATGTCAATTATATCTCAGCAAAAAAATAAATTGAGTTTGTAATTAGAAATCTTCCCACAAAGAAAACATAGCTTCACTGATGAATTCTACAAAACATTTAAGGAAGAAAATGATACCAATTCTATATAAATTCCAGAAAAAGTGAAGAGGAAGAAATGTTTTCCAACCCATTCTAAAAGACAGCCTTACCCTGATACTAAAATTAGAAAAAGACATTATAAAAAAGAAAATGATATATAAATATCTGTCATAAACAAGGGCACAAAAATTCTTAACAAAATGTTGGTAAATCCAATCCAACAATATACAAAAAGGATAATGCACATGATGAGCAAGTGGTAATTATCATAGAAATGCAAAGTTAGCTCAACATCCAAAAGGCAAACAATCTAATTCACTGATTCAACAGACTAAGAAGAAAACCATATAATCATCTGAATAGATGTCAAAAGAGCATTTGACAAAACTCAACATCCACTCATGATTAAACAAACAAACAAACAAAACCTCAGCATACGAGGAATACAGGGAATTCCATCACCGTGATACAGGGCATCTACAGAGAACCTTTCATTGACATCATCCTCAACAGTGGAAAGCTGAATGCTGCCCTCCTAAGATCTGGAATAGGCAAGGCTGTCTGTTCTCGTCATACCTATTCAACATCACAAGGCAAGAAAAATAAATAAATAAAAACACAGATTTAGAAAGGAGGAAATAACAACATCTCTGTTTAGGGGTAAGATTAGACAATTTTCTATCTACACAGAAAATCCCAATCTATAAAAAAACCGTCCAGAATAAGTGAGTTCTGCAAGGTCACAAAATACAATGTCAATATACTGTATATTTAAAAAAGAATATTTCTACTTCCGGCCAAGATGGAGGCATAGGTAGACGCACTGTGCCTCCTCGCACAACCAAGATAGGGACAACAACGATATAGAAACAAAATAACAACCAGAACTGGCAGAAAATTGAAGTGTATGGAAGTCGGACACCCAAGGATTTAAAAATAGACGCATTCATTGAGACTGGTAGGAGGGGAGGAGTTGGCCAGGGAGGGATGCAGAGCGGAGCACAGAGCAACTGGGGCGGCGGCGCAACTCTGCAGCAGGCAGACCCTGGGCGCACGAGCAGTGGTGGCTGGATGGCCCCGGCCAGGGGGTGGCGACCAGCAGACCCAGTGGGTGGTGACTGGCAGACCCAGCAAGGTGGCCATTGTGAAGCAAGGCACTGTGCGCAGCTCAGGGTCCCAGCACCAGGAATTAGAGCTTTAGGGCACTGACTGAAAAGGAAAGTCCCGCGGGGTGCACAGGCCCACCCACACCGGAATTGGTGCCGGAGGGCCCAGTTGGCTTGCGGAAAGCGGCGGAAGGGTCTGAGGTCCTACAGAGAGCAGAGCAAGCGCCATTGTTCCTTCTTGGACCCCGCCCCCACATACAGCATCACAACCCAGGGTCTGGGGTGCCCCGCCCTGGTGAACTCCTAAGGCCCCGCCCCTCACTACAGGAGCTCTACAAGACCAAAAAACAACAACAAAGAAAACAAAAACCAAAAAAAAAAACCCAGCAAAAAGATGGCTCAAACAGAAGAAGAATTGAAAGCCCCAGAACCCATCCTTTTAAGCGACCAAGAGATAGCCAACCTATCAGATGCACAGTTCAAGGCACTGGTGATCAGGATACTCGCAGAATTGGTTGATTTTGGTCACAAATTAGATGAAAAAATGCAGGCTACAATAAGTTTAATGAAGAAAAAT
>CM052545.1:62578222-62616594 GCA_028533065.1 Trachops cirrhosus | reverse complement strand
AGAGGGGGAAAAGGTACAGAGAATAAGTAGCATTGATGGTAGGTAGAAAATAGACAGGGGGAGGGCAAGAACAGTAGGGGAAATGTAGAAGCTAAAGAACTTATGACACATGGACATGAACTAAAGGGGGGGAATGTGGGTGGGAGGGGGTGTTCAGGGTGGAAGGGTATGAAGGAGGGATAATAGGACAACTGTAATAGTATAATCAATAAAATATATTTTAAAAAAGAATATTTCGCCCTGGCTGATGTAGCTTAGTGGATTAAGCACGGGCCTGTGAACCAAGAGATCACGGTTTGATTCCCAGTCAGGGCACATGCCTGGGTTGCAGGCCAGTTCCCAGCAGGGAATGCACAGGAAGCAACCATACATTGATATTTCTCTCCCTCTCTCCTTCCCTTCCCCTCTGAAGATAAATAAATAAAATCTTTAAAAAAAAAAAAAGAAGAAAAGCTCTTTGGCCCTGGCTGGTGTGGCTCAGTGGATTGAGTGCCGGCCTGCAAACCAAAGGGTTCTGGGTTCGATTCCCAGTCAAGGCACATGCCTGGGTTGCAGGCCGGGTCCCCAGTAGGGGGCGTGCGAGAGGCAACTACACATTGATGTTTCTCTCCCTCTCTTTCTCCCTCCCTTCCCCTCTGTCTAAAAATAAAATAAAATATTTAAAAAGAAAAAGAATATTTCTATATATTAAGAGGGAACAATTAGATATTAAAAATAAAGCTCCGCTTAATACTAAAAATATGAAATACTTAGTTATATTAAGATATATATTATATTTAGGTATAACCTAACAAAAACTGATTTTGTAAGTTTTTTAAAAAGATTTTACTTATTTATTTTTAGAGAGAGCTGGAAGGGAGGGAAGAAAGAGAGGGAGGGACACATCAATGTGTGAGAGAGTCATCCATCAGTTAGTTGTCTTGTCTCTCGCAGGTCCTATACCAGGGACCTGGCCCACAACCCAGGCATGCATCCTGACTGGGAGTCAAACCGGTGACCTTTTGGTTTGCAGGCCAGCACTCAGTCCACTGAGTCACACCAGCCAGGGCAAATTTGTAATTTTTGTAATAAAATTTATGTCTAAGAACTTACATTCATTCAGTCATTCATTCATTCAATAAATTATTTCTCAAGCATTTTATTGACACAATATCCTCTAGAATGTAAACTTAAGAAAAAAATTTAAGCTCTTTCTGTTTTTGCATTAAACAAACAGACAAACTATTCACTGGGACTGCATGCTCTGAATCCTCTACATGGTACCCTCTCTAGCTATAGATCCTCTTTATACGCCCAGTTATATTTAGCTACTTGCTCACATTTGTAATTGAAAACCTAGATTGAGCTTCACTGAAAGGTAGTATGAGCTTCATCAGCCACTATAGGTGCACCTGACCACCCTAGCAGATGTCTCCACCCAATCGCATTGTGCATATAGTACATCAGCTGGCAGACCCTAATTACAGAATGGAATACAGCCAAATTGTTTAGCATGCTTTTTTTCTTTACTGTATCAATTTTTTAAATTATTATGTAATCAAAACTATCAATTACTGTAATACTTTTTAACTTTCACATAGAAGTTTATTTCTGTGGGTAAGAATGTGTCACATTGCCTCAGTTTTGAATCCTAGATCATACTTCTTACTATTTACATTTTCTTGGTTAAATTTTTACCTTTTTGTGCCCCATAAAATAGGGATAAGTGACCCTATTTACTTTATAGGATTGTTGATGTGGATTAATACATGTAAGCAATCACCTCAGTACCTAGCAGACAGTTATATTCAATAAATGTTCATTCTAGCATTAATAATGATATTAATACTATAATGTAGTGATAAGCCACATCTTCATCTTTTTATTTTTTTTAAGACCAACAGCTATATTGAAAGATGAGGACAACTGAGCCTCCCTCCCCAGGATCCTGGAGACGTCAACCTCAGGTATTCTGTAGCCAGAGAACCGTTCATTCTGTACTGGGACATTCACATTTACCCTTGTTAACTATTTTGTTAGATCTATCTCTCCATTCAACCTGTCAAGGTATTTTTAAAATTTGATTTCATCAAATGTATTTATTTTCCCTCCCAGTTTTGCATCATCTACAAATTTTATGGGCATGCATCCCACACCTTTAAGTGTATTGATAAAGACGCTGAAAAGGCAAAAGCTCTTTGTGCAAACCCTGAAAAACCCGGCCGGCCTCAATCATTATTAACAGCACTTCAGGTGCAACTTTTTAGCATATAGCCATAACGACATCACGGCAGACTATGTGACATGCCATGTGCAAATCCTAGTTCTCTGTTTACACTGTCTATTCTATTTCCCTTCCTACTAAGCTGAAGTAACATGGTGAATGTTCTCATGTTGTTTTCAGACTGTTAACAATAGAGTCTAGAATCTTTCCTGGCAGGTGTGTTAAAGCTCAGTAGCCTGGAGCTTCTTCCCTTTTAAAAACTAGAAAAGATATGTGAGCCCACCCAGCCTTCTGGAAACTCCCCTTCTATACACTTCAAGCACCAGGGAGTCAGCAATCTCAACAGTAAGAATGCATTTGTTTAGACGAGGAACTATGATTCAATTAGAGGAATGAACTCTCTCCAGTTTCTTCTCCCATATAAGGCCAAGTTTGCTCATTCATACAAATGCTTTTCCGCACACAAAGATTATTCTTAACAGAGACACAAACCAAAAACAAAGAAGCTGACAATGCTTCTTTCTTCATTCTCTAGTATCACTGCCATAGTCACTTAGTATTCTTTGGCTCTGAACTTAACAAAGGTTTTTACGTCGTTTTTTTTACCCTCACCTGAAGACATGCTCATTAATTTTTAGAGAGAGGGGAAGTGGTGGAATGAGAGGGAGAGAAACATCAATCAGTTGCCTCTCATAAGTGCCCCGACTGGGAATCGAATCCCTGACCTTTCTGTTTACTAGACAACACTCCAACCAACTGAGCCACAGCAGCCAGGGCAAGAAAGGTTTTTCAGTTTAATCTTTTTTTAAGCCTAAGCTGATTTTGGATATCGAACCGATATTGAACCTGTCCTTACCAATCTATGACACTATCCTATTCCAGTCTCAAAGCATCTCTTATTTATCTCAGAGGATCTGGTATATAAAAGTATCCAAGTAAAACTTGAATTAGAAATGGGTACTGTACTTTATTAACTCCCTCACACTTTCCTTCAGACCCAGTCACCTAGACAGCCTTTTCGTGACCTACAAAATTTGATGACAGGTGGATATAGCAAATCTTCTATTCTTTAAGACTTTATTTATTTTTAGAGAGAGGGGAAGGGAGGGAGAAAGAGAGGGAGAGAAACATCGATTGGTTGCCTCTTGTACTCCTCCAACTGGCGACACCAGGCCAACACCCTGGGCCTGTGCCCTGACTGGGAATCAAACCACCATTCAGTTTGCAGGATGGCGCTCAATCCATTGAGCCACAGCAGCCAGGGCTAGTGTATCCTATTTCCTGATGATCATACAACTACTGTATAAGAACCACATAGATTTTAATATACTTTATAGAATTTATTTTTAAAGAAATAAAAGGAGATGGGGGAGTTATAAAAGACTTCACATAGCACTAGGAAGTCCCATGTATAATGTAGCCTTTTTGAGCAATGTTAAACTGCTACATTTTGTCTTATTTAAAACACATCCCTCCATAAACCATTGTCTAAAGCCATGATTCAAATGAATGACTCTTCAAATTTTTATTTCATTCTAAACCCAAAAGAAAACAATCAAAACCAACCAATTCAACACACAGGTTTTAACTTTTGCTGTCTCTTTTACATGCATTTAAATCAGAAATATTTCATAATTTTTATTTCCCCAATGAAGCATTCACCTTTTCTATTATTCTTCCTGTTGGTTTTAAAACCTAAAGAGCTTTTGTTATACTGGCTTGTGGTGGAGATCCAATGTATATACAAACTAGATGCTTTAAAAAAATTTTTTTTATTAGATTATTACAGTTGTCCCAATTTTTCCCCCTTTCCCCACCTCTGCCTGGTACTCCCCTTTCCTCCAGCAATCCCCCCCCTTAGTTCATGTCCATGGGTCATGCATATAAATTCTTTGGCTTCTCCGTTATCTATACTATTCTTAACCTCCCCATGTCTATTTTGTACCTATCAATTACATTTAATCCCTGCACCTTTTCCCCCATTCTCCCCTTCCCTCCTCCTAGCTGATAACCCTCTAAATGATCTCCATATCGATGATGCTGTTCCTGTTCTGGTTATCTGCTTAGTTTGTTTTTTTCAATTCAGTTGTTGATGGTTGTGAATTTGTTTCCATTTTAATGTGTAGTTTTTATCTTCTTCTTAGGTAAGTCTCTTCAGCATTTCATATAAGGGTTCTTGGTGATAATTAACTCCTTTAGCTTTATCTTGTCTGGGAAGCATTTTATCTGCCCTTCGATTCTAAATGATAGCTTTGCTGGATAGAGTAATCTAGTTTGTAGGTCCTTGCTTTTCATCACTTGGAATATTTCTTGCCTGAAAAGTTTCTTTTTGAGAAATCAGCTGACAGTCTTTTGGGAACTCCTTTGTAGATAACTCTGCTTTTCTCTTGCTGCTTTTAAGATTCTCTATCTTTAACATTTTGGCATTTTAATTATGATGTATCTTGGTCTGGTCCTCTTTGGGTCCAACTTGTTTGGAACTCCCTGTGCTTCCAGGACTTGTATGTTTAGATCCTTTGCCAAATTAGGGAAGTTTTCTTTGATTATTTTTTCAACTAAGTTTTCAATTTCTTGTTCTTCCTCTTCCCCTTCTGACATCCCTATGATTCAGATGTTTGCAAGTTTGGAGATGTCCCAGAGGCTCCTTATACTACCCTTGTTTTTTTTTTTAATTCTTTTTGCTTCTTGCTGTTGTGGTTAAATGCTTATTTCTTCCTTATGTTCCAAATCATTGGTTTGAATCCTGGCATCCTCCCCTCCACTGATGGGTTCCCTGTAGGTTTTTCTTTATTTTACTTAGTGTAACCATCATTTCTTCCTTTATGTTGTTGTCATATTCAATGAGTTCTTTGAGCATCCTGATGACCAGTGTTTTGGACTTTGCATCTGATAGGCTGCCTACCTCCATTTCATTTAGTTCTTTTTTCTGGAGTTTTGTTCTGTTCTTTCATTTGGGCTATATCTTTGTCTCCCCAATTTGGCAGCCTCCGTGTGTTTATTTGTGTGTTTTAGGTAGAGGTGCTTTGACTCCCTATCTTAGTAGTATGGCCTATTGTAGAAACGTTACCTGTGTATAAATTGTGTGGGGTGGAGCCTTAGGTAATCGTCAAGGCAGGGCAACTTGCTTCGCTTTGTGGATCTGTGTAGGGGGAGGGGACAATGCCACTGCCTGGTTTCTGGAGGTTTGCCTGGCACTTGCCCCATTTTCAGTCACTTCACCCACTTCCCATATGTGACTGGTGCCCTTCCAGCTGTTTTCCTGGTGGTGAATCCTAGAATAGGTGGGTGTGCAGATGTTCTAAATCAGTGTGGGCCCTTTAAGCTGAGTCTCCTGAAAATCCAGCAGTTTCTTCTGCTGCCCCAACCCCCACTGGTTTTTATAGTCAGAAGTTATGGGGATCTATCATCCCACTGCTGGAACCCTGAGTTGTGTGCTGGGCCTAGAGCTGGGATCGCTGGCTCCCAAGGTATCCCTCCCAATTTTCGTCTACCACATGTGAATTTGGAATTGTCTGTTATGCCACCCCCGTCTCTCCCCGCCACACCGGATCTCCACCCTTCTCTGTGACTCTGAACCTCCTACTAACCATCTGCATGAATGTGGCTTCTTTAAATCCCTGGTTGTCAGACTTCCATACAGTTTGATATCTGACGATTCTGGGTGGGTTTTTTTTTAAGATCTACTTGTAATTCTATATGGTTGTGCAAAGAGGCCAAGTTGTGTCTACCTACACCTCAACCTTGACCAGATGTCTGAAAACTAGATGCTTTTTAACATAAAAATTAACATGGAGTATTTATGAAGCAACAAACATGCCAGCTTCCTATAAAAATGGCCATTCCACCCATTCTAATCTTAAGAATTCATAAATTTTTACAATAGCATTTATTACTTTAATTTTTAATCTTTTAAAAAAGATTTTTAAAATTTTAATCTTTTTTGAAAAAACTAGCATCTAGTAAAATACCTAACCACACTTAAGAAATTTTAAGTATTTAGTGTGCTAACGTTCCCAGTTACCTTGAAGCATGCATCTGTAAGCAGACTCAGATATAGCATAGATGTGTGGCGGCATCTCGTGACGTTTCTTTCCTCTGTACATTTCAATAATATTCTCAGAGTAAATTGGAAGATTCTTGTAAGGATTTATGACTACACAGAAGAGTCCAGAATAAGTCTAGAATAAAAATAAAATACAATGTTTAAAAAACGCATATACTGGACAAATGGAATTCACACAGTAATTTGAACAGGGAGACTCTATCCTTTGGATAATTAATCTATTCCCAAAATTAAATCTAGCCCAGGACAGGCAATTCTAAACCACAAGTAGTTCTGTCACAGAGAGATTATTAAGTGAGTCTCCCCTGGATTCAATCCCTCATCTGTAAAGTGGAAATAATAATATATGCTTAATGTCTTCACAGGGCTACTATAAGGTTCAAACAATGTTATTCATCTTTTCATGCTCATTCTTTCCCAAGAGTACTAGGTATATGAAAAGTTCATTAATATAGTTTCAGATTACACATTGTAAATAATCTTTAAGAAAATACCATTTAAGCTGGGTATTCTATCAAAAAAGAATATCCACAATTAATTGAAAAGATGATTATTAAAGAGATTCATGAAGTAGAAAACTTTTCACTCTTCTGATTTTTAAAAAAATATAGTTTTCATAAAAATAATTTATATTAACTTGTTATATAGTTAAGTGAATTTATTTAAATAAATGAATTAATATTTTAAAATTTTGCTCTAATTTCTAATACAGTAAATATAAATAAATATAACCCACATAAACAAAATCTCTTTGGGGGTCCTTAATAACTTTTAAGAGCCACTAGTCTAGAAGATACAATCCTTTCCTGATCCAGATCAGTACTCAGAACAGATACTTTGAGCACTTTTGACTTTCGGGTGTAATTGCACATGGAATAATTTCTGAGAATAATCTGTAAAACTGACCCTGGGAATTACACAGAAAAACAAGGTCAGTTAGGACTGCTGCCAGAAGCTGCAGTTCTCCGAGGGACTGAAGGTACTTGGAAAGCACACTCAGTCACATTACAACGCAGACCTTTTATTTAAGGTGGTTGGGGTAAACCAAATCCAAAGGCAGGAGGACACTAACCCAGGATGAGAACTGATGGGTGTCCGGCTCGCGGCCTGCCTCCCCGGAAAGCACTAAGGGAGACTCTAACCAACAGCTGTGCTGGGAAGGGCTGAAACCCTTGGCGGTTGCCACCAGAAGGCACTCTAGAGACCACTCTATTTTGAATACTGCAGTTACTAACGCTGAAACAAGAAGCTGAAAGCCTGCCAGAAACGGTTGTTAAGTGTGCTCAGAACTGTCTCTGTAGCTGTTCTCTAGTTTTCCTTAATTCACAAAGGTAGGATCTAACCCTAACCCTTCCTTATCTAGATCAGAGCTATAGGAGAGGACAAAGGGCAAAAAGCCCCTGCCAAAGGTCACTGAACTGGGCTGTCTGCCTTACATCTGAAGCAATGAGATGGACATGCGTTCCCTGTTTGCCTGAGTCAGAGTAATGATTGTCCTTGACCCTCCCTTGCTGACCACTTAGGTCTTCAGACTGCTGGCTTTCTCACAATGCAGCACAGAGCTAGACAGCCCTGGCTAACTCTTGGGCCTCTCACACCATCAGCTTGGCTCTTTCTTCCTAATCAAGTCTCTCACCTAGTAGTCTAGCCTCTCTCCGCTGCCCCTGTGACTAAGAGGCACTGAGGGACAATAAAAACAAAGATTGTATTAAGAAGGGTGAGACAGCTGAGGAGAGGCAATCTGAATAATTTGTTACTGGGTTTATTTATATACAGTAAAGTTTACAAATCATAACTATATATCTTAATGAATTTTTATATATATGTAACTTTATGAAGCTACAGATTTTGTACTTTACTTTTACAAGAAACAAATAATTACAGACTGGCAAAAAGAAAAAAGAAGAAAAAAAAGAAGCTCCCAGAAACATACATTCTATATGTATGACATGGTAACAAATCATAACAATGATATCTTTATTCAGAAATAATTCTAACACGTGCCCACCATGTATTTATTGGGTGCTTTTCTGAGGACTAGGATCACAAAAATGAGTAAGTCTCACAAATATGAGTAAGTCATCAAAAAACAAGGTTAAATAATCATCAGTATCCTGGCATGTGCCAAAGAGAGGCAGCAATAAATGTTTAAGTGGAAATATTAAATTGAAGTGCTTAAAGAAGTAACTTCTATCTAGAAAATTAGCTCAAATGTTAGGCTCCTGCATAACTGATATGTATACTTTTGTCTTTCCCCAAGGCTCGTGGTAGGAGAGCAGCTTGTCTCAGTAATTTCTTTGACACCCCAAAGTTCAAAGTAAACTCCACTGAAGTATTTAAAAACATACACTCTAGAGATGAAGACAATGAATATATGGTTAAAAAAAAAGATACAATATACAGTACTAAAAAGAAAGTGGTACAAACAGAGAAAGATTTATACAAATTATAAACTACTGAAGAACACATACGCCCCACGCACTGAAACCCATGGCCATCTTGTCAGAAACTCAAAGACTAGGTACAAAAATTCAGACCTGGATATCTTTGATGTTCTTTTGAAAGACTATGAGGTCAAAAGGTGGGATAAAGGAAACCCTATTAAAATAGTAAGAGCATAAAACTTGGTGATAGGATATATCCAAGGCAGAGTGATAAGTCCAGTCTAGCTGAAAATTGTTCGTACAGTGGAATGTGAGAGGTAATGAGCCTAAAAGGTCACACTGAACAATTTAGATGTTGCCCTCTATTGGTGATTAGGTATTTGAGGTTCAGCACAGAAGAGTGATGAAAAGAAAGAAGCATTTTTGAAACAGTATAAATCTGGCAGCCATGTGGAAAACAGAGTGAAGGGCAAGAGGTGAGAAGCAGGAAATGGAGACTGGGGAACAGTCCTGGCACCAGAACAGCCTCAATGAGAGAAAAGGCAATACAAGAACGGAGAAGGGATGAGTCACAGAGAAAGCTGGATGGAGACTAAACAGTGCTCAGTAACTCTGAATAGAGAAAAACTATTTAAGATACAAGTTAAAGACTCGAGGGTTTACAAGCTTTAGAGACTAGAAAAGCTACTGTTGGACAAGAAAAAGAATTTAATTTGTGTGAAAAATACTGAATCACCTCTTAACATTTTGAGACCGTAGTATATTACCAGAAGATTTATTATAATAGGTGAGGCCAGTAGAATGCCTAGTAAGCAGTTGGAAAGACTTAACTGCTAAAGCCTGTGAACCAAAAGGTCACTGGTTCGATTCCCAGTCAGGCACATCCCCAGCTGGCTCATGTGAGAGAGGCAACAAACTAGTAGATGTTCCTCTCTCCCTCTTTCTCCCTCCTCCTCCCTCTAGAAGTAAATAAATAAAATCTTAAAAAAAAAAAAAAGAAATTCAGTGGCTGTGTGTAATAGCAAACTAGATAACAGCTGAGGAATTGGTTACTTGACATGTTAATTAGAAGCAAATATCTATGGAAGAAAACAGGATGGAAATATAGAAAGAATGTGAGAGATATATGGGACATGATGAAAAGGTCTGAAATACATGATATTTGAGTCCAGAAAGAAGAGAGGATGGAGTAGAAGCATATGTGAAGAGAAAATGGCTAAGAATTTTCCAGAACAAATGGCATCAAACTACAGATTCAAAAACACTACAAACTCCAACCAGAATGTATTTAAACAAAAACAAAAACAAACAAAAAAAAACACACCTTACCTAAGCACATCAGAACATCAGAGTAAAACTGCTTGCTGAAAGCCACAGGCAAAGAGAAAATTTTAGAAACAACCAATGTGGGGGTGGGGGTGGGGGAAAGAAGGATTATTTTTAAAGAAATAGCAATAAAACAGTAAGCTGAATTCTCAACATAAAGAAGTGGAAGGGCCCTGGCTGGTGTGGCTCAGTGGATTGAGCACCAGCCTGTGAACCAAAGGGTCACTGTTTCGATTCCCAGTCAGGGCACATGACTGGATTGTGGGCCGGTCCCCAGTAGGGGGTGTGTGAGAGGCAACCGCACATTGATGTTTCTCTCCCTCTCTTTCTCCCTCCCTTCCCCTCTTTCTAAAAATAAATAAGCAAAATAAAATTTAAAAGTGGAAGGGATAACACACTGCAATGGTATCTTTAAAGGCTAAAAGAAAATAATTGCCAGCTTAAAATTCCAAACAAGGGGAAAAAGAACTTTAAAATAAAGATGAAATACAGACAGTGTCACACAAATAAAGAAAGCCTTTCTAAAAGGTGAAAGCTAAGAGATGTAGAAAAAAATTAAAAGCAGTAGAAAGTAAATGGATAAGACTAAGTAGGTACTAACTGAGAAGGAATAAGTATCCTGTGGGTTTTAAAACACAGCGTTAAACAGCAGTGGCACATAACTTTGGGAGGGAGGAGTAAATGGAGTTTAAGGGCTCTGAGGTCCAAGCTAATACTGGTGTCAGACAAAGTTGCACACTGAAAATAAAGATCATCGCCTTGGCTGGTGTGGCTCAGTGAATTGAGTGGGGGCCTATGGAACAAAAGATCGCCGGTTTGATTCCCAGTAGAGCACCTGCCTGGGTTGCAGGCCGGGTCCCCAGTTGGGGCCATGCGAGAGACAACCACGTATCTCACACATTCATGTTTCTCTCCCTCTCTTTCTCCCTCCCTTCCCCTCTCTCTCTGAAAAAAAGAAAAAGAAAAAGAAAAGAAATCATGATGATTCACCAGAAAGACATAAAAATTCCATATTTGTACATATGTGGTAACATAACTTCAGCAGTATATAGCAAAAAATTGACAGAACTAAAAAGAGAAACAAAGACAGCAACATGGAACAAGCAGAGGAAAATAAAAAATCGTAGGAATACGTAAAACTGAGTGACAATGCACGTGTAAGAGACACTGCATCCAATGAAGGCCGCACATGTTTTTCAAGGGCACGATGACCCCTTATGTTTTGAGTACACGATGACCCCTTATCCAAACTGATCATAAGATGGACCACAAAGCAAGTCTAATACATTTCAAAGGACTAAAATCATTCAGGGTATGTTCTCTGACCAAGGGCGGATTATATTAGAAATAACAAAATAAATCTGAAAATCATCTTGTGTTTGGAAATTAAGCAATTAAGTTCTAAATAACCTGTGAAGGCAACAAAGATATCCTCATTATTTTGAACCAAATGACAACAAAAACAAAACACATTAAAACTTGTAGAATACTGCTAAAGCTTATTACTGAGAATAAAATGTATAGCCTTTAAAGTACCTATTAGAAAATGACTAGCTGAAAAAAGAATCAGTGATCTAAGTATCCATCTCAAAAATTAGATAATGAACAAATTACCCCATAGAAAGTACAAAAAAAATACAACATCCAGCACAAATAACACCTTTTTATTACAAAATCATATGCATATAATTCTATAACCATAACAATATCACACTCAAGCACACCATATGACACTTTAGGTGAAATGTTCAAACTAAAACTGTAAATTATTACATCCATATTATCACCTTACCAACCACACTCAAGCAGGCCTTACTTCTGCCAGACTGTGTGTGTGTGTGTGTGTGTCAGACCCACTTCAAATGGAGTTGGAGCTGCATCCTGGAGGAACTACCTTGCAGATGGTATGCCTCAAAGCTTCAGAACGTTAAAGCAGCAGAATAACCTTTGGACTGAACCTAAAAAGCACTGTCTCAATCGTTTGCAAAGATGACATGAAATCAGATATTATGACTACTAGGACCGATGACTACCAGACTGAAAAGTTAAAAAACGTTTTTAGAATTAGAGTCACTAGTTGGCTTATCTGCACCTATAGAAATGCCTTCTGTCCACTGACGTGGTTGTTCCTCTTCCCTTTCTCATAAATGCCCCTGCCTTGGTCTCTTAACAGGAGTATTATTTGGGCTTCTGCCTACATCAGTGCTTTCCAAACAGTTGTTTTTTAAAAATCTCAAAATAAATGCATGTTGTCTCTCACTTTGGTCCTTTATTTCTAGGTTAACGGTACAGCATGGTGGCCACTTAGGAGAAGGGCACACCTGAGAAACATGGCGTCAGGTGACTGCATCCCCGTGCACACACACATCACTTCCGCAGTCCTAGGTGCGATAACCACTGCACGCCCAGCTGCATGGTACAGCCTACTGCTCTGCAGAGGAGGAAAAATAATTTTCTCTCTGACTGGGATCCTGGCTGAGACATCCTTGCGATAAAAGATTAACAGGAAAAAAACAAATGAAAGCTTAGTAACATGTATACTTCCTGTATACATGGGAAGACCTAGGAAAACTGAGTAATTTGCCAAAATGGCTGAAGCCACTACCTTAAATACCATCTTCAGCTGAAGACAAAAGAAAACTTCAGGGTGGGAGTGTCATTTATGGAAGCTTACTAGGGAAAAGAAGCACAGTAAACACAGTAAGATTGTTATGCTGATATAAGTATTCTGAATTGATTAGAGTTTCTAGAGACAAGATCATGCCCTCATCTGGGTATAAGAGAGAGGCACCCTGACAAGCAGAGATCTCCCTTACAAATTTAAGTCACCTTTTACAAAAGGTAACTGCTACGTGGCTTTCAGAGCTTCTCCCAAGTCTGCTGTTTCTTAAAATTAATCAGCCTAAAATAATCCTGAAGCAAGGGACATATTTTGGGGTGACAAATTCTGTTCCCCTATAAGCTCCTTGGCTACAAACCCGTACAACATGTTACTGTACTGCACTGCGGGCAGCTGTAACACAATGGTGAGCATTTGTGTAATGCCTTGTGCTGACAGTACCACCTCATTTGGTAATAGAAATTTTTCACTTCCATTATAATCTTGAGACAATGGTCATATATACACAGTTCATCACTGACCAAAACATCGTGCAGCAGATGACTGTAAAAGAAATGAAGCAAATGTATTAAAGGTAGATAGATAGGTAAAGAATAAGGCGGTTGGAAGAAGGAAGGAAGAAAGGATGTAAGGGAGAGAGGGAGGAAGGGAGGGAAGGCAGAGAGCACCAACAAAGTCAATTCTTTGAAAAGACTAATAACTGCCAACGTAAGAAATGGCCAGCCAAACTTATAAGAATTTTTATGAGTTTAGTTGAGCCAACTAACCACAATTGCCGGGAAGCAGAACCTCAACACTCAACAGACTGAGGAAATGCTCCAGAAAATGGCAGTATTGCACCTTATTTTATACATTACAATCAAAAGAGAAGATGTAAGTAGGTTCCAAGAAAGCCATTGTTGGTATATTAGAGAGGTGGAAGAAAGCAAAGCGGGGAAACCTGTGGGACTGGATAAAAAGTAAAATGATAGACAGCCTTTTACATAGGTGGGCACAGGGTGGTTAACAGTCAGTAATGGACACCACAACAACAACCATGAGGAGACTGGGGTCTGCCCCAGGGGCGGGGCCTGTGCATTGGAGGGATCTGGGAAAAGGAAATGTGACAGACATTCCAAAGGTTTGTTATTGTCGATGCAAAAAAACAAGACAAGAGACAGGCCCAGTTAAGGTCAAGACTGACTTTTGTCAGGGAAAATTCCAGCCTAGGACACAATTGCCTGCCATGACTTAATTTCAGTTACAAAGTTTTTCATTTCAGACCACCCTAGGTGACTACTTTGGTCTCTGAGTCTGTGAGCCTGTCACGCAGGCCTCCCCGAGCTTATCAGGGTTAGCATGCAGCCCCTTTCTGTCCATATAACACGGATAAACCTCTGATGAGACTCATTAAAAAAACAGAACAAATTATTAGTATCAGAAATGAAAATGAACATCACTACAAATCTTGCAGAATAAGAGGGTATTACGAACAACTTTACACCAATAAATTTGAAAATTTAGATAAAATGGACAAATTCCTAGAACGTTACCAAAACTGATAACAAGTATTGAAGAAAAACTTTCCCACAAAGAAAACTATATTATTTTAAAAGAAATAACATAAATCCTATCCAAAGTCTTCCAGAGAACACATGAAGATAAACTATTACTCAGTTCATTTTATAAAGCCAGCATAATCTTGCTAGCAAAATATGACAGGACACTGCAAGAAAGGAAAATTTTAAGTCAGCCTCGCTCACTAGATGCAAAAATCCTAACAAAATACATAATCTAGGAATCTAGCAATACATATAAAACATATACATAAAAAGAATACTTGGGTCCTTGCAAGGCTAGTTTTAACACTAAAATTCACCACAATTACAAAATAACCAGAAAAATCACACTATCATCCATGCAGGGTAAAAACTAAGAGTGGAATGAAACTTCTCTTAATCTGATAAAAGAATATTCAAAATAAAAACTATAGCAAACATCATTTAAAACATTTTTTTAATTTCCAATTACAGTTGACATACAATATATTAGTTTCAGATGTACAACATAGTGATTACACATTTATATAACTTAAGAAGTGACCATCCTAGGGGCACCAAGACAAAGAAATATGACCCAAATGAAAGAACACAGCAAAACCTCAGAACTAAGTGATGAGGACATTGCAAAACTAACTGATAGAGAATTTAAAGCCCTGGTTTTAAATTCTAATTAAAATGCTCACAGAACTGATTAAGGTTGGTCGAAAAATGAAAGATACCCAAAATGAAATAAAGCAAAATATTCAGGGAACCAACAGTGACAAGAAGGAAACCAGGATTCAAAGCAACAATTTGGAAAAAAGGAAGAAATAAACATCCAACTGGGTCAGAACGAAGAAACAAGAATCCAAAAAAATGAAGACAGGCTGAGCACTCCCTGGGACAACCAGAAACATTCCAATATCTGAATTATAGGGGTGCCAGAAGAAGAGCAACAGCAAGAAATTGAAAACTTATTTGAACAAATAATGAAGGAATACTTCCCCAATCTGGTGAAGGAAATAAGACTTCCAGGAAGTCCAGGAAGCCCAGAGAGTCCCAAAGAAGTTGGACCCAAAGAAGAACAAACCTAGGCACGTCATCATTAAGTTACCCAGGATTAAAGACAAGGAGAAAATCCTAAGAGCAGCTACAGAAAAGGAGACAGTTACCTACAAAGGAGTTCCCATCAGGCTATCAGCTGATTTCTCAAAAGAAACCTTACAGGCAAGAAGGGGTTGGGAAGAAGTATTCCAAGTCATGAAAGGCAGGGACCTACATCCAAGATTACCCTATCTAGCAAAGCTTTCATTTAGAATGGAAGGGCAGATCAAGGGCTTCCCAGGTTAAGGTCAAGTTAAAGGAGTTCATCATCACAAGCCCTTATTATATGAAACATTAAAGGGATTTATCTAAGATAAAAAATATGAATAAAAGGACAACAAACTTATAACTATCAACAAATGAACCTAAAAGAAAAGAAAAACAATGAAAACAAAACTAAGCAAACAGCCAGAACAGGAACAGAATCAGAGAAATGGACATCACACAGAGGGAGTTCAGTGGGGAAGGGGAAGGATGGAATAGAGGGGAAAAGGTACAGGGAAGAAGAAGCATAATTAGTAGGCATAAAATAGATGGGGAGAGATAAAAAATGGTATGGGAAACAGAGGACTCAAAGAACTTATATGTACAATCCATGGACATGAACTAAGGAGGGGAATGCTGGAGGATTGCGGGGGCAGGGTAGAGGGGGGATAGAGGGGGGAAACTGGGAAAGCTGTAATAGCATAATCAATAAAAAATACTTAAAAAAGTGAACATCCTGATAAGTTTAACACCCATCTGACACCATAAATAATGATTACAGTATGACTGACTATATTCCCTGTGCTATATTTTACATCCCTGTGACTATTTTTATAGCTGGCAATTTGTACTTCCTAATCCCTTTCACCTTTTTCACCCGATCCCCCGAACCCCCTCCCTTCTGGTGACCACTGTTTGTTTTTTGGATTATCCATATAAGTGAAATCATATGGTACTTGTCTTTCTCTGTTTGACTTATTTCACTTAGCATAATATCCTCTAAGTCCATCCATGTTGTCCTAAATGTCAAGAGTTCATTCTTTTTTTTATGGCTGAGTAATAGTTCATTGCAAAGATCATTCATTTTTTAATTTAACAAACCTTTTACATTTTTTAAAACGTAGGTTAATGTTTTATAATGTCAATTAAAATGGTAGAAATTAAGTAGTTTACATTGCTTTTTATTCTTTGTCAGTGACCTTCCATATAACAGTTACCCCATAGAACACAAGAGAACTTATCTAGAATTCTACTCTAAGAAAATATCTTTCATGATCATCTAGCCTCATGAATGTTTCATAGATTACAGCAAGAAATATAAGTAAGTTTTATTTTTGGGATGTTTTACCATATTGGATATTTGTTCTCACAAATGCCTCTAACACTTGAAACTCACAAAAAAATGTTGTTGAGAACTGAAGAACAGAGTAAGAATTCTCTGAATGGTATTTTTTAAAACTGAATTTATTGGAGTGACATTGGATAACAAGATTATATAGATTTCAGGCGTACAATTCTACAGTGCATCATCCGTACCCTGTATTGTGTATTCACCCCAAGTCAAGTCTCCTTTCATCAGCAAACATCATCCTTACTGGTGAAATGTTGAAAGCTTTCCCTCTGAGATCAGAAATGGTAGAAAGATGACTCCAATCAGCCCTTCTATTCAGCATGCATTTATTTACTGAGGGTCCTGAACAGTGCAATAAAGCAAGTTAAAGTGTGAATGGAAAACAGGGGCTTTGTAGCAAGTCTGACAAGGGCAGGGACCACGTAACCACACAGAATGGTCTGATGGTAAATTTCCTAACTGGGTGGGTCATGGGGTATAGTCATGTTCTGGGCCTATAGATGCCTTAACAAAAGGTCAATCTTTGCCTTAAGAGAGTCCTGTCCATTGTTTTTGTGCATCTAAGAGAACATACCCTTGGAATGTCAGTAACTATCTTTTCCAGACATGTCAGAGGCATAACCACCCTCCTTCACAGGACGACCCCAAAACTCAGTCTTGTTGTCCTATACCATCTCTATTTACTGAAAAGTTCAATGTTAACTATCCTGTACCCACTGATGTAAAACAAGTCTGTATCTCTCCAATTTGTTTTTTATCCAATCCTGAAGACATCTCTCCCTGGTTTTCTCCCACCTCTTTACTACTAATGGATTGCATGTAACCTCCTTTGATTCCAAATGTATAAAAAGGCTTCTCTGGGTTAGGGGCCATCCTGCTCCTAAGGCAGGAAGATGGTGGCTGCAAAGAAGATGAAAGTCACTGGAGTCGATCAACTCTAGGCTCTAATTTGTTATGAAAAGTGGAAAGTACGTGGTGGAGTACAAGCAGACTCTGATGATCAGACAAGGCAAAGAGAAACTGGTCGTGCTCACCAACAACGTCCAGCCTTGAGGAAATCTGAAATAGAGCACTAAGCCATGTTCGCGAAGACTGCTACCCATCACTAAAGTGGCGATAATACTGAATTAGGCACAGGTGTGGAAATTCTACCAAGTACGCACACTAGCTATCATTGATCCACGTGATTCAGGTATCAGAAGCAGGTCAGAACAGACTGGTGAAAGTAAATCATGCAAAATTTTTCTTTAATAAAACTGGCCACAGCCTGGTTTAAAAGAGGAAAGAGAAGAGAAAAGGGAAGAGGAGGGGAAGGGAGCGGAGGGGAGGAAGGAAAGAAGGAAAGAAGGAAGGAAGGAAGGAAGGCAGGAAGGAAGGAAGGAAGAAAGGAAGGAAGGAAGGAAGGAAAGAAACTTCAAAATTGCGATTCTCCAGAGCATTTTCTCAATCCTTTGGGATTTTGCTCTGGGTCAGTCCTCAAATTTTTTGGCTCAAACTCTTATAAATTTATCTATAGATTTGGATTTACTTTCACCTACAAAAGAAATATACAGCAACTGTATTTGTACATAATGATAACAATGAAAAGGAACATTTAGAACACCATTTTTAAATAGCACTGTCTACTGGTCCAAACACAAGCATGCAGACCCATGAAACAGACAAGGGAGTCGACAAATTTATGAACACCTGGTTTATAACAAAGGTGACACATCAGAGTGTGGAGACTGGAGTTTCACTAAATAGCACTGGGTCAACTGGAAAGCCATTTGGAAAAGAAAATTAATCTTTCACTGTACACAAATTCAATTGCAAATGGGCTGAGAATGACCTAAACTATATCATCAAGTTCTCCTCTCCTCTGGCTTCAAACTGAGTTTGACCAACTGAGACATTGGCAGGAGACTTAGGGTGGGAGGAGATAGGATATTTATGCCCCAGGATCTTCCCTGCCAGCTGTCATGAGCAGTGGACACAATTCCTACCAGGAAGCCCTTTCCACACAGCTATCCTCTTCTGGTTGAGGCACCAGCTCTTTGCTGTTGCTCCTTTAAAGATCAAGTTGTATCAAGGGCTCTCAGCCACCACTAGAGCTGGATACTGTACAATCAGCATTTGTTTTCTGAACTCTACCCACGTTTGTAAATCGACCCCTTATGAAACTCTCAGAATATCTACTTTAAGGGCCTTCTGTTTCCGGTTAGATTCTGACTAAATCAGATGTTATCTAAAAAAGCTCAAAATGTGAGTTAAAAATATGCATATTCTAACATCCAGGAATCCCACTCCTGGTTCTAAACCTTACAGAAAGGCATGCTTATATGCACTAGGTACATGTCCAATGCTATTCATTGAAGCAATCAATGTTCATGATGTTCCAGTTTCCAAACTGGAAAAAACAAGTGTCCAAAAACATTTGGATTTTTAAAAATGGGTCAGAAAATCTTATAATGGGCTCTGGCTGGTGTGGCTCAGGGACTGAGTGCTGGCCTGTGAGGCAGAGGGTCGCTGGTTTGATTCACAGTCCAGGCACAGGCCTGGGTTGCAGGCTGGGTCCCCAGTGGGGAACATGTGAGAGGCAACCACACACTGATGTTTCTCTCCCTCTCTTTAAAAAAAAAATATATATAATGGAATATTACATTCAAATAAAAATGAACAAAAAACTCAAACTTTTTTTATTTCAGGGCCCTTTTTACACTCTTAGAAAAAGATTCCAATGACATTTTGTTTTATATAACTGAGCTTTTAAAATGTATACACATTCATTTTAAATAACAATGAATACAGGTTAATGTAAGTAACATTTCTTGTTTTTTTAAAAAATTATGTTTTCTAAAACGAAAGTAAGGAGAGTGGCACTGCTTTATGTTTTTGCAAATCTTTTATTATCTGGCTTAACAGAAAAACAGCACAATTTTCATACCTTTTTGTACATTCAATCTGTTGTGATATTTTGTTTTGGCTGAAGCATATGAAGAAAGTCAGCCTTACACAGGTATATAGTTGGAAAGGAAGAAATAGTTAAACAGTCTTTTCAATGAATGGTGGATATTCTTCTTTGATACTATACCAAAACTCAACAACTGATCATTTCTTAATGGTCAGGGGCAGTGTAGCTTCTCAAAACCTTTCGATGAACTTTTCATGCTGTGTTCATCGAAATCCACCATCTTATCTTGCATGTTGAACGAAATCTTTTACCCACGCACGATTTTGGAACATCTACACACATCACTTGGAAAACAGATTCACTGAAGTATGAAAGTCTTCCAAATGATGACATTGCACTCATAACTGCATTCATCTATCTCATCAGAAAGGCTTTTAAGTAACAATATCAAGATCACAGTGGTAGACGCAAGTCTCTCCAGGTTTTAACTTTCACGTGAAAACTCAAATTTCATCATTGGCAACAAATACAATCAGTTGTTTTCTTTAAAGTGACAGGCTCATTTTGTTTATATTCAAGCAAATGTATGCCAAATACTGCAATGGAAGGAACCACAGTTTACCTATTAGTCATTCTATAAAATAACAGTGGCATTCTGCTTAAAAAGTAGCAAATGATCTTGCAACTTAAATAATTACATGCTTTTCCTCAGGGCACCCCTCATAGTTCAACACGCAGCAGAGTGCTTAATGCATACTTACCATTTCATCACATGGGAACTCAACGATTAAGAATTAATGAAACCAATCATTCCTCTGCTTTATCAAAGACATTCTTTTTTTATTTTTTATTGCTTTTTTGAAAGTACGTTTATGAAAGCTGGGGATAGTGAAACAAGGAAAAGCTCGGGACAGAAGAAGCAATAGGAGAGTCTCCGCAGGGCTGCTGTCAGCTCATCAGAAATTCAGAGGTAGGGGCCTTTAGAGACAGGCTCAGGGGGTCAGCCGGGAGGAGCTGCCAGAACCCACTGCTCCCCTGGTTGCAAGTCTTGTGGGGATCCTTTGAGTTTAGGAGATGCTTGCCTGTGGAGGAAGATTCGTAGGTGTGGGCATGCTCCCAGAAGGAGCGTTATCAAAGACATTCTTGAGTGAAACTGAATTAAAATGACCACTAGGTCATAGTACCTCGTGGCGACACTGCCTTTAATGATAATGTGTCAACAGTTTCCTGACCACTGCCTTGTCACTGTTGATATCATTACCAATGACAACAGTGAAAAGGGCAAGTAACTACTTTGCATGATCATGGAAATAGTTTTGATCTCGCAGATCCCCCAAAAGAGTCTTGGGAAAAAACCTAGGAGTGCACAGACCACACTATGACAACTACTAAATTGTAACAACACAAAGCAATATGGATGGATCTTTAAAATGTAATGCTGAGCAAACAAAAAATAGACACAAAGGGCTATATAACATTCATTCATACAAAAATTTCATAAACAGGCAAAACTCAACTATATTGTTTAGGAATGCATATTTAGTTAATAAAACACACTAGAAGATTTTAAGATACTTCTCAGCAGCTGATAGACCAAGCAGATAAAACTTAGTAAGGCTACAGAAGATTTAAACAATTAAAAATCTTAAACAATTAAACTCCATATTCAATAATAACAGAATATGCCTTCTTTACCAACACATATTGAATGCTCATAAAAACTAATGATATACTATTGTCAGTTGCAATTAATTTTGACTGCAATGCAATTAATTAAAAAAAAAAACCAAAAAAATAATTTGAAAAACCAACATTTGGAACTTTTAAAAGTATATTTTTAAATGATTCATAAGTTAAAGAAGAAATCATAATAGAAATGAGAAAATATTTAGAACTAAATAATACAGATACTACAGATCAAAACATGTGTGATCTAAATCAGTATCAGAGGAAATATTCACAGCTCTTAATTATTTTATTAGAAAAAAATGAATATTGGATGAGAAGATAAGAAGATGTATGTTGGAGAGAATAAAAGAAAACATAAGGAAACTAAACCTGTGAATAACCACCTTATTTAAATGAACATATATTGTATCTTATCTATAGAAATATGTATGTCCAAAAAGGTCCAATGCAAGTTATTAGAGTGTTGATATCTTGGCACCTCAATTCATCAATTCAACTGACTGGTTAATGACATATGCATCATAATGTCAGCAATCATGGCTGTCCACAGTCCCATTCTCTTAATACAGGATTTCTCTAGAGTTGAGTGCTCCAACTTGAACCTTAGGTTGAAACCCTTTCTCCATCCCACTAATTGCAAACATGATCCTCGCAAACCTCCCTTCTGCTGTGACCTTAATACTTCAAGAAAAACTTTCCTTTTCCTTCTTTAAAGATCAAGGGGTCCATGCTTTTGAAAGGAAACCCAGAAATTCACTCAGGTTGTACCTGAGTTAAGTTGGAAAAACTCAAACTTAATAAAAGGTACTTGCAAAGAAAGCTGTAGAAGAATCATGAAGCCTGACTACAAATAAAATGTCTTTCCCCTTACCCCTTGTCTTTCACCCACAATCTCCTTCCCCTTTCCATTTCTCCCTCTTTCTCCTGGTTGCAGGAACCTACAGGGTCCAAGGTGGGGAATCAAAGTGAAGACTGGCCGAAAGAGAGCCTGGCTCCTCTCCACATTCCAGTCTTCCACAGCTTTTTGGTTGTGCCATCACATGTCCAGCCTTGCACAGGTCGCTGCACCACTTGTCATCCAAAATGGACCCACAGCTTAAATCTTTGCTGTCAACATTATGATCTTTCCAGTTTTCTCCCTCTTTCACTCCCACTACCTTTGCTCCAGACCCTTCGCCTTGTCTGACAAGGGAGAGGAGAGAAAGGAACTGCTAGCAGTGGAGACACAACAGCGAACAGGTTCCCTGCCTTCACAGACCCGGGCAAGCCTACAAATCTGGCAAAACCACACAGCCAGACAAAAACGTGGTCCCTGTACACATGCCATTCAGTCTCAGCTGAATTCTCAATGCTACTCTCCAACTGTTTTCTTATCTTTGGCTTCTCTTCTTTTCCAAACCTTTCCCATTCCCCTCAAGCCACCTTCCCAAACCTGGTGCCTCTTGCTCTCTCACTTTACATCCTACCTCATGGAAGAAAAGAGAGGGAGAGAGAGAGACAGACAGGGAGAGAGAGAGACAGACAGAGAGAGAGAGAGACCATTGGGCTTGATTGAAACTTCTTTGGCAAAGGTCATGAATGAACTATTCATTCCTCAGATTTTCCCATGGCTAGCTCCTTCCTATCTGTCATATTCTAGGTCAAATGCTACCTTCTCAAAGAGCCCTTCACTGACCTGCTGTGGAAAGTTGGTCTCCTATTCACTCTATCGAGTTTCATTTCCATATAGGATGTATCAGGAAGGTAGGGACCTGTCCTGTCCACAACACTCTCCCCAGCAGAAGGTGCTCAGCAAGTATTCACTAAATAAACTAATTCCTACGGTAAAGCTAGTTCTGACCTGTTGAAGTTTTGAGTTATGCATGAGCTTCACTATCATGCCCCTTGCATAAAATTCTTTTCCCAATTCAGACCACTACAATATCAACTTTTCTCTCTACTTCTCTTCATTCTAAGTCTAGGTTCTAGCTGTACCACTTTCTTTACACCTTTGCCAACTACATCTACCGTCCCTTTAAATCTGTTTTATCACTCTAGATTTTTTCAGTACCTGGCTTGCACTTTTCCTCTCTACCTTATCCCTTATTATTTTCAATAACTTTTAAATGGTCAGCGCCACTGTCAGTGACTGCCACATATGTACGGCAGACTGCTAACCACAGGACAACCCCAGCCTCAATCTCACCCTGAACTGTTTCCTCTTAAAAACCTCAGTCTCATCTTTCCCATTTCCTGTACCCAGTGAACTTGTTCTTCCTCTTCACCAAACCTCTAAGCTTGTAGCCCTTCTACTTTCCACTCCTGGATAAACACTGGATTTCCTACCAATTTGCTGCCTGCATCCTACTGTCAAGGCAACTCTTAGTCCCCTAGTAAACTCCCTCGTCTTTCTGTCACATGCTGTCCCCATCTTATTATGCTCCAGAGCAGTATCACAGAAGTCTTTACCTACCATTCAGTCTATTTAATTGCAGACTAGATTATTTAAAATTACGTGTTAAAATTTAAAGCACAGCAAGATTTGGGGTGAGCAAGAAACTATCTTTAATAAAAATAATGTTAAATAGAGAATGTGGGCAGTGCACATTCTCATTTGACTATGACCGTAGGTGTAATTTACATTAGTTCCCAGTCACCACACTTCACATGTTTATTTATAGAGCATACTTACATAGATAAGTCCTGAATAGTAACGATCCTTCAGATTATGTAAAACAGAAGCTTCGTTCAAGCACGTCAATTCTGCCATATCCTCCACCTTGGAAAACTTAGGTGGGTTCATCTTCTGAATGTCATCTTTGTTGACCATTGCTTTCTTTCCATTCTCTGCCAATTCCACCATAACTTCATCTCCCCGTTCTTCTTTGATACTAGCTGCCTCAAAGCCATGGCGTTCCGATGGAATCCACACTAGCTTTTTAGCAGTCCAATCAGCCTGTGTGGCAGGGTTGTAGATGACAGCCCTGTCCACAAAGAGATACCTCTCTGGATCTTCAAGTCCACTTCTCTGTGCCATTGTAAACACAAGGATCCAAGAGCAATTGCCTCTATGAAAAGAGGAGAAGGATAAAGTTAGATACTTAAAAATATAAAATGATCCACAAATTTCCCTCTCCTAAGAAACTGAAAACAAAACCTTTGGTAAACAGAAAGCATACACTTTGAGTTAAGAAGCTGGGGTATTCCTCTTTACAGCCATACTGACCAAGTTTCCAAGGTAAATTTCAGGGGTGACCACAAATTATGACTCTGGTCATCTGAAGACTACTCAAGACATGCCATGCCCTTAGTTACTGAGGACTGAAAAACAAGCAGAAGGAAAAAGTAAAGTTCCAGTTTGACCTTTTTTCCTCTTCATCTACTCTTTCACCCTCACCACAAATCAAACAGAGTTAAGAAGGGAAAGGAGAATGAAGAAAAAGAAAACGATTCATAATAAAAGGTCTATGGAGTGGTACCAGAATTAGTTTGACCACCAGGATATAGCTACAGAGCACATGAGGAAGGCCAGAAGAGTAAAGCACAGAGGCTCAAACAGGCCTACCATTCTACCCTCAGACAACACACTCAAAGCTCTGCCTTACAAATACCCCTAGCAGGCCCCCTATAGCTTACCTATGGCCACTGTGGTCTTAATACGATCAAATAAGGCCATGGAGGACAAGCGTAACTTGGCTTCACACAATAGCCTTTAAAGTATGTGATGGTAGCTATTCAGGTCTCCACTCCCATTCCTGCAGCTGCTCCTACTCCCTCTGTCTCTTCAGCATTCCATCATTCTTCAAGACTCATTCCACTACCCTGAGCTCTTGCCTCTAAACAGACTCCATGTGCTTATGCCCCTTTGGAGTGTGGGACCCAGAAGCAAACAAAATATTCCAGATATAGTCTCACCAGTACAGAAGAAAAAGAAACCGTTAACAACCATAGGGCCACACTAGGGAAAGCAATTTCTGTGACTTCTACAATTAATGCATCTCAAGACCTAATTGGTATATTTAGCATTCATTCACTGTTGGCTCACAAAACTGTCAGTCAAAGTTCCATATGTGTTGTTCTAAGTCACCTCCCCACCTCTTATACTTTCGCAATTGGCTTTTTGGATCAAGTGACAAGTTACATTCCTCACTCACCTTTCTTATGTGACTAATCATTCCTAGTTGACAACATCATTTTGGAATCCAATAGTCATTAAACACTTCTGTTATTACTCCAAATTACAAACTTCATAAGCATGGATTCCATGCATGACTTCATCCAAATCAATGCAAGAAGCCAACTGAGTACCTGCTCTTGCTCTATCAAATCCTCCCAACTTCTCCCACCCCTAAAATGATGGGGATTCTTTGTACGCAAGATAGAAGGCTGAGAGGTTTACCATAAAGTAGTCCAAAGTTAAGAGGTTTTTAACTTGAGTCCATAGATAAATTTCAAGCTGAAATGGTATAAAAACATTGTACACTTGCTGTATACGTGTGTGCACACTTTTCTAAAAGGAGAAACTCATGACTTTCTTCAGATTCATTCTTAAATGGATCTATTTGTGTCCTAAAAGATTAATAATCACTGATAATGGGTACAGATACTACCCCTTTCCCTCCAGTAAGAATTTACTAGAATGTAATAACTAAGAGTCTTCAGAAATTATTTGTTACAAAGCAATGCATCATGAACACCCATGCTCTAGAGCAGCAGATTTTCAGCCGGTGTACCACAAGCATTTTTAAAACATGCAATGTGTGACTACTTAGTCAGGGGCACTAACCTCTTGTCCCTTACACAACAGCCAACACAACAATAGCCTTTCAATGTGAATGAATCAAAATTATACCTATCTTTTTTGTTAGATTGACAAAAAATATATTTTTTGGTGTGCTGCAGAATTTTAGTAATTAATAATTAGTTTATGTGTGCTGTGATGAAAAAGGTCGAAAACCGCTGCTCTAGAGTGTGGTTCTCAAACTCTGGCATGTATACCAGTCAGCAGCACCTACAAAGTTCATTAAAATACAGATTGCCAGGCCCCATCCCCAGAATTTCTGATTTAGGTAAATCTGGGGTGGAGGACTGTAATTTGCATTTCTAACAAATTCCCAGATGATGCTGACACTGCTGGTCAGGGGAGCACACTGAGAATTATTGCTCCATAGTTCTCTGGCTGCCATGGTGAGCCACTGTTACTAACAGGTATTTGAGGTAGGGAAGAAAAGGTTGAAAACCAATGTTCTAGACTAATTCATACCAAGATTTAAAGACTGTGCTAATGTATTAAGGATAATGGAATTGGATAACACAAAAATCACAAAATGAAATGACAAAAAATCCCAAAACATGTAACATTAAGACTTCTACAAATAAAACTGCTAACATGTTTTTCAACCAAACTGGCATTTGCTTTCTTATAGAAAATATTCATGGACACATGTACAATCTGTCTGAAGAATGGTTTCAAAAGCCCAGTATCTCTAGGAACTACTTTGTAAGATTATTAACAAGTTTTCTGTCTTTTACACTAAACACTGCTATGAAGGAGGCATGGCTTTGAAGTGGGACTTATCCTAGATGAATTTGGAGACATTCAGACACACACCCTGCCTAAAGTGAAAATATCCAACTATATCCTGTCTATCAAAAGTGAAAATATCCAACTATAATGAAACACAGTAACAAGTTAGTCTTATTATTCTTGTCAGGTATTAACTGTATATCCCACACAACACTTAGGAAACTGTCCTGCCGCCAGCAGGCCCACACACAGCTCTTTAATTTTATGTTGGGTGCGCTTAAATTTAGCAGGTGCCTGTACATTAGAATAACTTAGATTATTTCCAGAGCAGGTCTTTTTTAAAAAAGTAAGTTATGAATTTAAAATTGACTAATCAGTACTATTTTGGTGGGGAAATGTTTATAATTTAAGAAAAATCTAATAGATCACAAAAGTGTAATTATGAAATGTTCCTGGTTTCACAGGTGGAGATTACATACACACACTTTTTTTAAAGGAGGAACAAATTATTCATGGGTCTTCACTGGGTAGTGGGATTGATTACAAATTTTTACTTTTCCAGAGTTTCCTACAATGAACTAAACACTGCGAGGACATTTTCTTGTCCCTTGCTATATGGTAAGCATTCAGTCTACTACCTGGTCCAATGAGGGGACCTAGAAGCCCTGACCAAACATTATGTAAGCAGTCCTCACCCTCTCACAGTAGGCTTCTCCTCTACAACCAAAAGCCTACCATGCCTTCAAATCCTGACCCAAATGACACCCTTTCAGAAATTCTTTTCAGGTCAATCTGGCAATTTAATCCTCATCCTTCTAACATTCTGTGCTGCCCTTCTGGCATTTTTCTTGCCCTCCCTTGCATGTCCCAGAGGGCTTAGCAGGTAGTAGGTATTCAAACTGTTGTTTAATTTATAGTGTTCACCAGGCCAGTGAAGATTTTTTTGGTTCATTTCTACTCTTCACTTGTGATTTCCAAATATGTTGTATTTTTTTTCATTTCTGTATATTTGGAACTCAATCTTGATAAAACTGGTATTTAACAGCGAACCACTCCCAAATGCCTTGCATAATTTTTTAAATAGCAAATACTGTTGTTATATATCACCAATTATGGCCAGACACTATTTATTCCAAGCAGTTTACATATATCAACTGAATACTCACAATAGCCCTCTGAGGTAGGTACTATGTATATCTTCCTTTTACCAATGAGGAACCTGAGGTACAAAGAAAGCCAAAAACCAGCCCAAGATCACAGAGCTAACAAGCAGCAGAGCTGGGATTAAACCCTGAGTTCAGCTCCTGGGCTCATTCTCCAATGACGGAAGGTGAGAGGGAGGAAATTTTCAAGGGCACTATATAGTGCCTCTCTACTAAATAAAAACCCTATCAATTATGGCTTCAAGAGTAGAGGCTCAGCTAATGAACACACCTGTACTGTCTAGAAAATGCTTTGTATTTTATAGAAAGAAAAAACCTTTATACTGGGGGGGGAATAAATAGGAACCTCTTTGCAGGAGACATAAAGATAATGTTCTTGGCATTATTTGAAATAACTGCCTAATTAGAGTTAAATCATTTACCCATGTAGTCCAAACCCCACGCCCTTCATTGGTTTCAGGTGCACACGCTCCTGACTCCCTCCTACTCCCAATGAAATGCCACACAGAAAATCTCTCAACTGCCTCCCAGGACCTATTATCAGTATGGGTCCTGGAAAACAATTCAATTTTATGAATATCTTGTACAAAAAGTCAAACAAAGATGATGGATAAATATTCCATGATACAGAATCCCTGTAAGACAGATAAACTAAAACAGAATTGTTCCAATTGTGTAACACTACTGTTGAGGTCACTTGCACTAGAGACATCGTGCAAGTCTGTTAATTTATCAATATTCTGCTTAATCAAATGAGCACAAATACAAATAAGTGCAAAAGGATGCTATGGCTATTCATGGCATGAACCATCTCTCGGTTAATATTTGTGTCACATATTTCTGAGATGTGAACTCAACACCAAGAATTTTAACTCATATATGATGAGAAAGTACATAAACCGCAGCAGCATATAGTCTTTCACCATACAACATGCCCTTCAGAATTTCCTCCATCTCACCTTCCATGCAGTCTGTCTTCATTGTAATTATTTCCCCAAGGAGCCCAAATAAAAAGCCAGGCTCTCGGGTCACATCCCTTTGCTGCAAAAGCTCCTGCTATATCGCACAATTACACCATATGCTTTCTCCAGATAAGCACGGGAAAGAACTGAATTTAAGATGCAGAAGTAAGAAGATGCATAAAATGGCCACTTTTCCAGAATCTGAGACAGACAGGGCATACGTAAACACCAAAAGCACGGGGCTAAAAGAATAATTAATAAGGACAGACTGATTAAGGAAATCAAATAATAAATTAAAGTTTTCCAGACTGATACTATCAAGAACAATTAAGCCTGACTCCAGAATCCTCAGTTTCAATGTTAAAAAACAAAATCTCAGCAAAGCCAAAGTATTATATTTAGTATTATATTATTCAGCGAAAACAGCAGTCTTTGTTTCATTTGCAGTCTGGATCTACCCCGCCTGCTCTCCCCTACCCCACCCCACCCCACCCGCTTCCACCAACCGCAGTGATCTTGAAGGGAGCTGCAGAGGCCCTAAGAAACAGATAACGGTCATAGGCAGAGGCCACATTACCCAAACCTCCCTAGCTAAGCTCAAACCCACCGAGTCGCCAACCTCCTTCCTAAGGCCCCAGTTCCCAGGCAGGCCAGGCTGGGGGCCTTCCAGGTCCCTGGGCCCCATCCGCCCACCACAGGCCCACAAAGCCCTGCAGAGTCTAGGACTCCGCGGCTTCTACTTGCCTCCGACCCCATTCCAGTTTGATTTTATGGGATCCGGTTGTGACCCCAGATGCAGAAGGCCAGGAAGACTCCGCGGCGAGCCATTCCCAGATCACTTACACAATAAAGGGATCCCGAAGCTAGAGCTGACCCTCCCCCCCGCCGCCCTGCTGCAGCGCGCCCCCGCCACATTTCCCGCCTCGCCCCCCAAACCGCCGGGGCCTTGCCCGGCGTCCACCCCGGCCCCCGCAGGCTACGGAGCGCAGTACAGGACGCCCGCTCCTGCCTTCCTTTCACGGAACCAGCTGAGCCCGACCTTCCCTACGCTGGCGGCCGGCTCCTCGGACCCTCACCCGCCGCGCGCTTTCCCGGCCGCGCAGAGCCCCCTGCCCTCTCTTTCCTCCAGCCCACATGTCTGGGGCGCTCCGCCCGCCTTCCGAGCCCTTGGCGAACCTCTTAGCGTACTCGAAGTGCCCAATCCGGCCTAACCCCCAAGAACCCACCAGGAGCCCTTCATGTCCAGCGTCTCCCCACCCCCAACCAGGATCGCGCTTTACAGCCCGCCCAGGACTCCCTCCCCTCCTCGGGGACAGACACAGACTCGCGGGACACTCTGGGACCAGGCACCAGGCCCCCAAACACCGGGGCACTCGGATCCCCACAACGAGTGCCAGCTCTCTACATCCCCACCCCCAGTTCCCCAGCCCTAGCCCCCCAAGGGTCTTCCCGCACACCCAGGCCCTAATCCTTGCAGGGGTCTCACTCCCAAGGGCTTCATTCCCGGCCCTTCCAGGAGTCTCTTCCACCAATTGGGGTTCTGTTACCCCACTTCCCTGGTCCCTTCCTGGATGAATCTACGACCCCCGCAGCAAATCCTCTGCCTAGAGCCCCTCTAGCTTCCCCCCGGCTCCCAGTTCGGCTCCGTTCCTGCCGTCCAGAGCCAACGGGTCCCCCAACCCAGGATCCTTCCCTCGCCGACAAACCGTCCCTTGGCCCTCAGCCGCCGCTCTCGCACCTCTCACCTTCAGTCGAAGATGGTGGCGCCGGCGCACGTTCGGAGCCGCGACCACAGATACCGTGCCTCAGTCCCAAGCCCACCGCTGCCTCCGCCGGGCTCCTTTAGCACTGCTGCTCGGGACTGCCCCACCCACCCCCAGCCTCATTGGGCCAGCTCCACGCCCGTCACCGCCGCCCCCAGACCCACTGGTCCGTTTGCGCGCCCATCTCCAAGGGAAGACGTTAGCAACCCGAACGAAGCTACCTTCCCGAGGTCCGCGCCCTCCACCCACCTGAAATTATGCTCATTGGCTCCCGCTCCCAACCCCGGTCGCCGAAACCCCAACCTCATAGGCTGTTCCCCACGCCCGTCACAGATTCCAGGAGGTGCGGCCGGAGCAGTCCCGGGCGATTGGCTGGCTTGGGCAGAGATGGACAGCTGAAGCTGGCAAAACGCCCAGCGATCCCGCGGGGCAGCGGGTGCGGACTCTGCTGGGGCTGCGGCAGTGGGGACAGTGGGGCAGGTGTGCCGCGGGAGGAGCACGGAGCTCCGCCTGACACGCCGCAGCAGCCCACTTGAGCGCCTTGCTCTCCTCTGTGCTTGCTGCAGCCGGCGTGTCCCGTAGCAGTACCGGCTTCCACCGCGGAGTCGCGGCCCCTAGCGCTGCCGGCAGGGGCGGGGCAGGAGCGCGGTCCAGAGGCCTTACGTCACCCGCGAGGTTGCGGGGCGGGGGGGCCGCGGCTCAGCGGCTCACCTGCAATGGGGGAGGGGAGGCAGGACTCGGGGTACAGCTCTGCCCATGAGCACAGGCTCCGTCGGGGTCCGGACTGTGTTCCACGCCCTGGCCACCGTCTCCATTCTGGGATCCCGCGCCCAGGTCTGCTGAGCTCTAGACGCGGGACAGCTTCCTCCGCTGTCGCAGTTCTAGTGTTTTCGAGGGGAGGGGACTTCCTACCCAGCCCCCAGGCTGGGCTTAGATTCCAGAAGAATGTGAAACCAACCCGCCTTGGAGAGAAGACTTGGGAGAAGGACTTAATTCACCTCATTCATTTGTTCATTCATACATTCGTTCATTCATTCATCAAATGGAGTTTCCTTCGTGAGAAGGGCTGTGAGAGGTTCTGCGGGGCGGTCAAGTCCCCTCAGGTCCGATAAGCTTTTCAAAAGCCTTAGAAACGTTTGAGACGAAGAAAAAACGGCTCCAAAATAAAGAAACTGGAAAGATCAAATTAAATAACTATTTAGTGGAATGTCTGCAGAATCTAGTCAACTGCCACATGACTCAAATGATTATATATAGATATAACAAAGTTTAAGTCACAAGAATAAAAATAATGATTTATTTTTAAAACTAAAAACTAAAAATTATCAAAATTCTTTGAAAAAATTTTACAGCAAGATATTACTTCCCAGTACTTCATGTTGGATATGGGTGCATATACATTTTAATATGTGTGAGATGATGTAAGTGGCTAAGCTCAGGAAACTTCTAGCCTGGAGTAAAAAAAAAAAAAAAGTGACTAAAGCAAAAAACAAAAAGGCAGGAAATGATAAGGAAGGGTTGGTGGAATTCAGAGAAGGTTCCAAGGCAGCCTGTTGCAGTGACCTTCCTGGGGAAGTCCGAATCAGGTCCTTTATTGTCCTTTGTCCTAGGGCATTTGGTCTCCCACCCCCACCTGCCTGCTGGATAAGCTGCCCCTTGTCCAGGTGTCCTGTTACTAAAGAGATCTATCCTTAATGCAGTCTGCACATAGAGTACAAGTGACCTGTGCAAAACATGTGAATGATATTCTTATTCCAAATTTTAAAACATTTCTTAGAGTAAACCAAAGACTTTGTCTCTAAGGCCTGAATCTCAGCTTTGCAAGCTACCCAAGTCACTTCTGAATGCAGTGTTCCATGCTGAGAGCATCCACATACGAATAGCCCCATTAGCCACCAAGCCTGTGGTTTCTCATAATTTTTAAAACAAATTCAGTGGATCATCAGAAGAGGAGGGCAGGAAGCTCACCAGAATTAAACATCACAAAGATGTTAATCTTGATGAGAAGTCAGTAATAAAGAGAATGTCACTGCATGTATCACTGGACCAGGCATTTCTCCAGCACTTAGGCCCTACATTCAACTGTCTACTAGGCATCTCTGCCTAGATGGCGGGGAAACTGCAAAAGCAGAAAGTCCCAAATCTATTTTCTTCCCACTCTCACTTTATCCCACCACCCAAAACACTCTCTCTTCGCAACCTCCTTTGTCTCGAAACCACTCTTGAAACTTCTTTCATTCATTCCTTTCCCTTGCTCCCACATCATGTCTCCCTCCACCTCTATCAGCCATCTGGCCAGGGACTTCTGACTCCAGTCTCACTCCATGTAGCTCCATCCCAGAACCTGTTGCCATTTCAATGAGGAGAACACAGGATTTAAATCCAGATAGACCTGGCTTTAATCCATCTTTGACAAATTTCTCAATCTCATGTTTAAAAAGGGGGTACAAATATATGTGTAAAGGACTCATTCAATGAATGTATAACAGGATGATTTACTAGGGATAAAAGTGGCATTATGACTATATGGATACAAAATTATCTATTTTTTTCTAGTCTACAAGTTCATTACAAAAGAGTGAGAAAAATTTTCTTCCTCTCTACAGTAATTTTTGCTGTCGGTCTAGGCTGATTTTAGCCCCAAAAGGAAAAGTTCACAGTCCATTGTTTTTCAGAGTCTAGGTCAGAAGTCCAGACTTGTTCCCTTAGGGTAGGTCCCGCCCATGAACCTGTTTTGTTCCATCTGCACAGGGCTGATATGTAGCATTTTCTTTAAAAAATTGAACGAATTCCAAAATTTAAAAATGAAAGTCTATCCAAAATCATCAGCCATTAGAAAAGTACAAATCAAAGTCATAATAAGATCCCACTTCACACCCAGTAGTTATGACTATAATTAAAATGATAGACCGTAACAAATGCTGACAAGAATAAGGAGAAACAGAACCCCTCAGTCATTTCTGGTGGGAATGCAAAATGGTGCAGCCTCTCTGGAAAATGGTTTGCCAGTTTCTTAAAAAATTAAACATAAATTTACCATGTGACCCACAATTCTACCCATAGGTACCCACCAGAAAAACAAACAAAAAGTAGAACACGTATGGACACAAAGACTTGCACACAAGTGTTCATAGGAGCATTATTCACAATAGCAAAAACAACAGAATGGCCATCAAGTGGCAAATGGATAGACAAGGTGTGCTACGTCCACACACTGGAATACTATTCAGCAATGAAAAGGAATGAGCTACAGATAGGTACAACAATGTGGATAAACCTTGAAAATATGCTCAGCGAAAGAAGCCAGTCACAAAAGACCACGTTATGTGGTTCCATTTATGTGAAATGTTGATAAAAGTCCATACTATAGAGACAGAAAGGGGGACAGGGGTTGCCTGGAGAGGAGGGACAGCAGAGGGATCGATGGTGAGTGTGCATGAGGTATCTGATTGGGATGAGGAAAATCTTCTAAAACTTTATGGTGATGGTTGCACAACTTGGTAAATCTACTTTTTTTTTTTTTAAGAAAGTCTCTTTTTTTAAGGTTTTATTTATTTATTTTTAGAGAGAGGGGAAGGGAGAGAGAAAGAGAGGGAGAGAAACATCAGTGTGTGGTTGCCTCTCATGTGGCCCCCACTGGGAACCTGGCCTGCAATCCAGCCACGTGCCCATACTGGGAATCGAATCGGAGACCCTTTGGTTTGCAGCCTGCGCTCAATCTACTGCACTACACCAGTCAGGGCGGTAAATCTACTTTTTAAAAATCATTGAATTTTATACTGTGAATTACATAGTTTGCAAAATATACCTTCATAAGGTAAATTTTTAGATAAAGAAAAAAGAGTTAGCACATGAAAATCCAGGAAGGCATCCCTGGAAAAATTGGAAGATCTGGAAATTTAGCAACAATTTGTTGATGCCTTACCTGCTGCTCCTTTTTAAAGAAAGCATGTGCTCTCCAGGGTGCAGCAGTTGCCACTACTCCCTGTTGTCTCTTAAAGTTGACTTGCTTTATTCATTGACATTCTTTGCCTGGTCTTTTCAGGCATTGAGTTTAGTGTTCAGTCCCTGTCATACCTATTAAGGGATTTCATGTCAGTTTATTCCAGAGAGATAAGAAGAAAAGTGATATTTTTGAGTTGAAGAGCTGTTTTCTGACCATGGTGAAGGAGTAAGAGGTTTAGAGTGTCCTTGAGAAGTACAGACAGGGCCCCTCCTGTCAACATGATTCCTGGGAAGTGGTAGGACCTTGGGGTGCAGACCGTGGTCACCATCTCACTCACTACCCATCCAGGGCAATCATACCTGACCTATGTGAATAATAAGTTGTGGCATCTTGAAATAAAAGGAGTAATGATAAAGAGAGACTCCAGTGAACGGAGAAAGATAGAACCTTCCAGAATTTTCTTGTGCCTCTTGAGCTCTTGAGTTCAGGGGAAAAACATGAAAAGTTCCTGAAAATTACTAATTTAAAACTTTTTAGCCCTGGCTGGTGTAGCTTAGTGGATTAAGTGTGGGCCTGTGAACCAAGAGATCGAAGTTCGACTCCCAGTTAGGGCACATGCCTGGGTTGCAGGCCAGTTCCCAGCAGGGAATGCACAGGAAGCAACCATACATTGATATTTCTCTCCCTCTCTCCTTCCCTTCCCCTCTAAAGATAAATAAATAAAAATCTTAAAAACCCAAAAACTTCTTGCCAACCATGTAGGATAAAGCTAAGTCAGATTTAATTTGATTTAGAAAAAAAAGGTGTGATAATCCTTGTGTCCTAATGTCTTAGGACAAGTCACACCTGTGGCAAATGCTTATTGAGTATCCTTTATGTGTAGGGATTATGTCAGGTGCTTGTAGGCTAGTGGGAAACGTAAGCAAACTGGTAGCAAATTATAATAAAGCAGGGGGATTAAATGTGGAGTTCATGGAAACCTAAAAGTTTTATGGATTCTGTAAAACCTCTGAAATTGTATGCAAAATGTATAGTCTGGGTTGTTGTTATTTTTTTTTACAGAAAGATCTACAACTTTTAGAAGATTCTCATAGAGACCTCCAATCTAAAAAGGTTGAGAGAATGTAATACAGTATGGTAAGTACTACATTAGGGGAAGCACAGCAAGATCCAGGGACACAGAAGAGGGACACTTCATCCTGAATGGCAGGAGTGAGGGAAAGGGAAGTTCTGGAAAGTCTTCTTAGAAAAAGTTATGTTGAAAATATAATCTGAAGAGTAAGACATCAACCAGACAAACAGGATGAAAAATCTTCCAGAAAAAGCAGCATACAGAAGGAAGAATGGAGGGCTTTTTCCAGCCCAGGAAGAAGTTCAGAGTAACCAGAGCAGAGAGAACAAGCATGGAGAAGTGGCGAAAGCTGGGACTGAGGGGGTATTACTGTATGTATAAACCATGAGGCAGCATTCAGAGTTTATCCAGAGGACAATGGGGAATTATGGAAGGGTTCTGATTGGAAGAGTAACATGAGCAGGTTTGTGTTTTAGAAGAATCACCCTGGTCATAATGTAGAGAATGGGTTGAAGTGGGGTCAGGAAAGACCAGTTAAGAGGCTGCTGTAGCAAATGGTCCAGCTGAGAGATGAAGGTGACTTGGTCTCAGCATAGGACAGCAGACTGGAAAGACATGGTCAGAGTCTCGTGATTGCTGTTGCAAGGGTTAAGGGAGTTTTAAGGTACCAAGCCAATGCATGAAGATATTAAAGTGCCTAGCATAGTGCACAGAGATATCTATAATGCCTAGCACAATGCTTGACAGGGTACAAATTGATTTCATTTCTCCTTCTTCTCATGGCCTTCTGAATTAAATACAATTCCTCACAGTATCCTGTACACACTTTTATAAAAGCACCTGTGAAAATTCCTTACACATTTTCAAAACCATCCCTATACCCATGTCAAGTGAGTGTAAATGAATCAGGAGTCTTTGGCTAGAATTGAATGATAAAAATTTATTCAGGGCTCTTAGGGTTTTTAAATCAGAAACACAACTGGGCAATACCTAGAGTACTCTGAAAAAGAAAAAGAAGTTAAAAGTTCTTATAGAGAAAAGTTCATTCTTGACAAGAATCAGTCCTGCATTCTTAACTTCTGAATTGGTCTAAGATGATAATCTTCCCCATTGCCTGGGGAGTCGATGTTAGGCAGTCTGGATACCTGAACTTTCTTTCCTAAGTCCTCCAGGGGATAACCAGGGGGTTATCTGTAGGATTTATATGCATATGCATATACACCTCCAGGCATAGCTGGATAGTTCAAAAGCTTAAGTTCCCAAGCAAGTTAAAATAAGAGTGGATTCACTTCCTCATGCTTCAAGCTACTTAATTTTAGTAATTTAGCAACTTGACTAAAGTGACTTCATTTTTTTTCAGTCTTTTCTTACCCCCTTTAAGACCAGTAATGTCCAATAGAAGTAGAATGTGAGCTACCAAAGCAAGCCACATTTGTAGGTTTAAACTTTCTAGGAGCTATATTTAAAAAGTAAAGAAAAATAATTGAAATTAATTTTAATAACATTAATCCAATATAAAAAGAATATTACATTTCAACATGTAACCAATTGAAAATCATTTATACAATGCTTTGCATTCTTTTCCTTATGCTAAGTATTCAAAATCAAACGTGGGCTTTAGACCTATGGCACATATCATTTCACACTGGCCACATTTTAAGTGCTCCACAGCTATATGTAGCTGATGGCTGCCATAGAGGACAGCCTGGTGCTGGACTGTAAACTTCTTGCCGGCAAGGCAAGTGTGTTCAGCTTGTGTCCCAAGGAACCATCTCAGTGCTGCATACATAGCAGCTGCCCATTAAATGTTTGTCAGATAGAAAGATGGATGGGTGGATGGGTGGATGAGGAGGTCTCTTCCAAATTTCCAGGTGTCATTTTAGCTGAGCCTGAAAAGTGAGCAGGATTACAGCACAGGTGATGATAGAGGATGGTGGGCTGCAAGGAACCAAATTATGGACAAAGGCAAGAAAAGTGATACCAGAAAGGGTGGAAAGTAATAGTGCTTGGTTAAAGTATGGTACACACCCTGGAGGTCCCTGAAAGCTGGCACCAAACTCTCTGCACATTTGGGGGATTCTCAAGCTTCTAGTGCAATTTCCATCAGTAAATGTTTAAAGAACAAGTGAAAAGAGAAGTGAGAAGAAGATGTGACAGAAGAGAGAAAAGGTTTACAAAAAGAAAGGAAAATGTTAGACAAGTGGTTAACAATGGCTAGTGTTAATGTTGGCAAATAACAAATATAGGAAAGTGTAGCAGAGGATCCAGGGTGTCATCATCCTGGTGGGTGATGGGAAGAGGAACTGGTTACTGGAGGCAGTCGGAGAAGTCTGAAGTCTGATCCATGGCTAGAAATGAAAACAGGGTCCTGGGTCTCAGAGCACCTGCTGGTCCCTGGTAGATCGGGCCTGGTGGGGTCGTGGAGAGCCAAGTGTTGGTGCAGAGGCCTGAGGTTCGAATGAAGCGTGATTGTTTTCATAGGGCACAGCTCTGTTGCCACCTGGTCTTGAAGGAGTCAGGACTGGTTTGCTTTTCTTCGGGTCAGTCCTACTCACCAGGTGGAGAGAAAAATCAAGAAATTGCCTTAGGTGGGCTGAAAATAGATATAATTCTTCAGGAAAAAAAGTGCATGGGCATGTCATTGTTTTAAAAAATCCAAATGCATTGCAAGATTTTTTTAAATATATTTTATTGATTATGCTATTACAGTTATCCTATTATCCCCCTTCATTCCCCTCCACCCTGAACACCCTCTCCCACCCACATTCCCCCCTTTAGTTCATGTCCATGTGTCATAAGTTCTTTAGCTTCTACATTTCCCC
>CM052545.1:62557095-62577722 GCA_028533065.1 Trachops cirrhosus | reverse complement strand
AGTAAGGAATTCTACAGGAAACCAGAGGAGGACCAGGGCAGAAAGGGGGCAGGTCTAGGGCAGCATTCCTCAGAGTGAGGTTCACAGTTAGTGCCAGTCAGTGAATTATCTGGTACTGGCTCACAATGAAGTGACTACAGAAATCAGGAGTAAGAATTTTTAAAGGTTTAAAGTAAACTAAACAAAATAATTTTATGTCTGCTGACCCTAATAATAAAAATGTTAAACATCTGTTTGTAGCACCTTTATTTCACTTTCATATTAATTCATTTTGATTGGATTTTATACAAGTATCAGTTCACACAGATTAAAAATAAAAACAGGTGTCCCACAGTAGCTGGGTTACAGCACTTCTGTGGTACAAGGAGCAAACAAGGGCCACCACTGAGTGGTGTCCCATGTCCACCATGGGATGGGGCCATGAGTCAGGACCTGGATGAAATCATGTCCTTCAAGAGACTCAGTGTTGTAAGATGGCTTATTTCACTCATTTATCAAGAGGACTGGGTAAAAAATTGAAACGTATCATGCCCAATACTTTGGCCCCTGCCCCTCAATGGCACATGCAGGTTCAGAAGAACGGCAACGCCTCCAGCTCTGTGCCGGGCACATGGAGCCAGGCCACGAGCCCAGCACAGGCCTGGCTTCAGAGCAGCAGCCCTCAACAAGTCAGAAAGGAGGCAGAGGACAGTCCGAGTTCAGCAGGCTAGGAGAGTACGTCTGCTAGAAAGAAAGACTTACTTCCTTTTCTCATAAATAAAAACAAAAATACATTGTTGTTTTTGTTAAGTCATCTCCATTGCAAACTAGTCTAAATCACAAAACCTGATCAAATCCAGACCAAACTATCCTATCATCCCTAAAAATACTAAGAAATCATTAAACATAACTTTCAACAGAATTTTCATCTTCTCAAGTATAAAGAACAAAATATTATCTAAAATCAGTATTATTTAATCAGATAATAATACCTTATCCTAACTACTGAAGAGATAAGAAAGCTAGGAATTCCTAAGGGGAGGTTGGGTTGTGGATTTGTGGTGACTTTGTTGTCATTTTACTGTTCATAGTTTTGATCTTCCTTTTCTTAGGTAAATCCCTTTAACATTTCATATAATAAGGACTTGGTGATGATGAACTCCTTTAACTTGACCTTACCTGGGAAGCACTTTATCTGCCCTTCCATTCTAAATGATAGCTTTGCTGGAGAGAGTATTCTTGGATGTAGGTCCTTGCCTTCACAACTTCAAATACTTCTTTCCAGCCCTTTCTTGCCTGCAAGGTTTCTTTTGAGAAATCGGCTGATAGTCTAATGGGAACTCCTTTGTGGGTAACTGTCTCCTGTTCTCTTGCTGCTTTTAGGATTTTCGCCTTATTTTTAATCTTGGGTAATGTAATTATGATGTGCCTTGGTGTGCTTCCTTGGGTCCAACTTCTCTGGGACTCTCTCTGAGCTTCCTGGACTTCCTGGAAGTCTAATTCCTTTGCCAGATTGGGGAAGTTCTCCTTCATTATTTTTTCAAATAAGTTTTCAATTTCTTGCTTTTCCTCTTCTTCTTCTGGTACTCCTATGACTCAGATGTTGGAATGTTTAAAGTTGTCCCAGAGTTTCCTAAGCCTCTCTTCATTTTTTTTTAATGTATTATTTCTTTCTTCTGGTCTGAATCATTGATCTGAGTCCCAGTTTCCTTCTTCTCACTGTTGGTTCCCTGTATATTTTTCTTTATTTCACTTTGCATAGTCATCACTTTTCCCTCCATTTTTCGACCATACTCAACCATTTCTGTGAGCATCCTGATTAACAGTGTTTTGAATTCTGTATCTGATAGGTTGACTATCTCTTCATTGCTTGGTTCTATTGTTGGAGCTTTGATCTATTCTTTCATTTGGACCATATTTTTTCATCTCAGCGTGCCTGTTACATACTAAGGGTGGAGCAACACACATAACTGTGTTGTGGCGCTGTATGTGGGGGAGGGGTCAGGGAGGGAACCATGCCGCTTGCTTGTCTCTCTGCCCTGGTTTCAGTCACCTCCCTCATTAAGTACAAGCAAATTTGGCCGTTCTGGTGCTGATTCCAGGGTAGGTGGTTTTGTGTACATTCTAGGACTCTATGGGTCTCTCCAACAAGCTCTCCTGCTGCTGCAGCCCCCACAGGTTTTTACAGCCAGAAGTTTTGAGGCTTTATTTCCCTGTGCTGGAACCCTGGGTTGGGTGGTCTCTCTTGCCCTGCAGTTGCTCCTTCCAGTTTATCCACATGCAAATGTGGAACCACTTGGTCTGCCAGCCATCACCTCTCCCACCTGGTCCTCCAGCCGCTACCTTGCCACCCATCCTCTATGCCCCGGCTGCCCATCTCTGCCCCTCCTACTAGTGTGGATGAATGTTCCTTCTTTTTTTTTTTTTTTTTAAGATTTAATTTATTTTTTAGAGAGGGGAAGGGAGGGAGAAAGGGAGAGAGAGAGACATCAGTGTGTGGTTGCCTCTCATGTGGTCCCCACTGGAGACCTGTCCCGCAACCCAGGCATGTGCCCTGACTGGGAATCGAACCTGCGATGCTTTGGTTCACAGCCCGCGCTCAATCCACTGAGCTAAGCCAGCCAGGGCAGAATGTTCCTTCTTTAACTCCTTGGTTGTCAGACTTTCATACAGTTTGATTTTCTGGCAGTTCTGGTTGTTTTTTATTTCTAAATTTGTTGTTCTTCTTTTGGTTGTGCAAGGAGTCAAAGTGTATCTACCTATGTCTCCATCTTGGCTGGAAGTCCTAACTATAACTTTAAAATGGGTGAATTTTGTGATATGTAAATTATGACTTAATAAAACTACTTAAAAAGAAAGAAACCATTCTGTGAGTCAGGTCAAGGTTAAAGATAGAAGACCACCTAGAAATCTCAGAGTGCCTTCTCTTGTGCTTTGTTTCCTGGATTCACACTTCTAGAAATCAAATCTCCTTTAAAGAATAAACATGAAACCACCTCTCCACAGAAAAAACCAGAGTAGTGGCACATTCTGACACACTCTTATTCAACAGACACCGAGACTGGCATGAGAACACCAGCACAATCGACAAATGCATTCAGGTGGTGTTGACTTCACAGTTTGTCTAAGAACAGTGGATGGGAACCTGCTTTATATTTGTTCAACAGAGTCAGTTTTAGTGTGTTTTCCCAAAACAGATAGGATAAAAAACACTTGGCCTTAAAGATACTTCGATAACTCCATCTCTAGTAATAGAAAAGTGCTCCCAGCTTTTAGATTACAGACTTCACTTTCACCCCCTCAAAGTTTCAAAAGTCACAGGAGCCTTACGCTGGTATTTCTCGCCCTGCCTAGCAGAGGGAAGATGTTGGCAAGCATTTGGTAAGGGCCAAGTGATTGAATTTTAGAATGTTCCCATTTCCATCTTCCTCACTGTCTTTTCTTCCTCTCCATTCATCTTTCCAATGTCCTTTCTATTTTTGGCACAATGCTTTTTTCTCACAGGTGCAATTATTGTTGGGCTGTTCTTAATAATTGTGGGTCCTGGGCCCAAAGTACAAATGCAGGTCTGGCCTGTTATGGTTCTAAATATTTGAAATTGCAAGCCCAGATGTTACACTGTTACATAAAATTGTTCTCATCTCCTACCTTGACATTTGCCTTCCTAACAACCTGGAAGGCCAAATTTGAATTTGGAATTCTTATTGGAACAGGGAAGCGTGGAGAAAGCCTGCCCGTCCCCAAGCTCCGACTGCAGCCCACCATCCCTCTCTTCTCACCCCCGCTCCTGTCTCACTCCAGGGTGCCTCGTGTGCACAGCTGGGAACACGCCAGTCCCCAAATCCAGGCTTTACCCTACCACACTGTCACCCCCCACAGACAGCTTTACCTTGGCCATGCCTCAGGCCTTGGGGTGTGTGCTACTCAGGGGGTCTGATGCACCCCTGAGGGGACAAACAGAACCAGGGAAGAGGCCAGGGTAGGTCCTGGAAGTGGTGTTGGGGCCATTGGGCAGGCAATTTTGGAGTTCTAGTGCCAAAAACTGTGGCCAAATAGGGAGGAGGGACCAGGACAAGTCTTCTTGGTCCAGATGATCCTTTACCCTTTGGGAAAAGCAGGTCTGGAGGGCACTAGGATGGCTGGCCGTGTCACCCAGGTCCAGGGGCAGTGCTGATTGTTCTGATAAACTGTCTCAATTGATTTCCTGATATCCATCCATCCCTGTGATTCTGGAATAAACCCTGCTTAGTCATGGTTTTTATATACTGCCGGATTCCATTTGCTAATGTTCTACATAGGAATTTTCCATCCATATTCCTAAGTGACATTAATCTCATCTTCTTTATTTGTGCTAACGTTGTTAAGTTTTGATATCATGGTTATGTTAGTTTTGTAAATCAAGTTGGGAAGCTTTCCATCTTTTTCTGTGTCCTCTATTCTATGTTATTTTACTCCTTCTGTCTATGAGGCATTTATAAAAACATTTTTTGTAAAAAATTCAAACCATACAGAAAAAGGCAAATATTCCTCTAGACTCTCCCTTCAAATCCTAGTCTCCTGCCTAGAAATGACCATGTTATCCATTTACTATGCATTCTTCCATAACTTTTCATTTCCATACACACATGTGCATTTATATAATTTGCTACTTTTCTTTTTGACACAAATAGGATTAAATTCTACATACTGAATTGCAAGGCTTTCTGTATTTTTTGTTTTGATTTGGTTTTACTTAGCAAATTTATGTCTTGGAGAACTCACCATGTCAGTACCCACAGAACTATCTCATCCTTTTAAACTGGTACATCATAGTACATAGTATGGATAGATTTATTTAAAATTATTTCTCATTGGAGGGACATTTAAGTGGGTTCCAAATTTTCTTCATTATTATGCTGAATTAAATATCTTTTCATAGTACTTTTTGCTTTCTGATTGTATCATATTCAGACGCTTGTTTTTTAGAATATTCATTTGTTCATTGTTCTGTCTACCAACACTAGAACTTCAACTTCCTCAAAGAGAAACCTTTGGCTGCCTTGTTCCTAGTGCCTAAAACTTTACCTGGTACATAGTAGTTACTCAATAAATAGTCACTGAATAAGTGGATGAATGAAAGATCATCTTTGTAAATGGCTCGTTGAATGTACATGCTGTGGAGCTCTCAGTCAAAAGGTGCAGACATTTGAAATTTCAATAATACAGTCAAACTGACCTTCATTCTGACCAATTCATACTTCCACAGTAATACAAAAGAGAATTTACTTCTTCACGCTCTTGCCAACTGTCACCATTAACAAACACCTTTTAACCCAATTTATAAGTGAAACGATGTGTCTTATTGCTATTCTAAGGTGCTTGTCTTTGGATACTGCTGCAGTCGATCATGTTTTGGTTTCTTGGCCATGTGGAGATCCTTATTTGTGAATTTATTTTTTTGTCCCATTTCCTACTTAGTTACTTATACTCTTCTTATTGATTTGTGGGAGATTTTTATTTATTTTGGAAAAAAATTGTTAAATATGTGGCCATGATTTCTTCTAACCTACTGATTTTGACTTTATGGTGTCATTCCAGTCTGCATTCTAGTCTGCATTAAATATGTTACATTTTGATGAATCACATTTATTCTTCTTTTTCTTTCTGCTTTTTTTTCAATTTGAATCTTAATATCTAGCGACTCATCTCTGTGAATAATGAGAAATTTACTATACTCAATCATAAAGAGTACCCTTTCAAATCGATACTCTTTAAATATTTGTTAGACTTTTATTTAAGAGGACAGAGCAAAACGTATTTTTAAAACTATCCTGGAGCCCTGGCTGGTGTGGCTCAGTTGGTTGGAGTGTCATCCTGTGCACCAAAAGGTTGCGGGTTGGATTCCTGTTCCGGGCACATCCCTGGGTTGTGGTTGTGGTTCCCAGTCCAGGCACGTACAAGAGGAATCCGAATGACATGATGTTTTTCTCTTTCTCGATCTCCCTTCCTCTCTCTCTAAAATCAGTGAATGTATCCTTGGGTGAGTATTAAAAACAATAATAAAATAAAATTATGATGGATTATGGCTTCTTTATATGCCAAAGAAGGAATTTATCCCATGCACTGAATGTCACAAAGAATTTTAACTTATTGACATTATCTTTTATTTAGTCTTTTTCACAAGTGGACCCACAAGGAATGAAAATGATTGGCAGTACTAAGTGAAATCCCGCTTCAAGGAAGGGGTCCTAGAATACAGAACAAGAAAGGTGCCCACAGGGACCCATGGAAGGACAGACTCCCATTCTGGGCGCAGTGTCTGATTTTTACAACCTCCTTCACCCCTACCATAACCTGTTATCTCCCAGTAATGTTTGCTCCAGGGAGGGGGTCCGGGAGTTAAAATATGGGCTACATCTTGGACTTAATGTCTGTTGCATATTTATGGTTAGAGATTTGGTTTCCTGGTCTAAACTTTTAAACTAGTAAATTGAGCCTCTTCTATTTCTCTCTCAACAACACCATGCCAACCTAAGTCAGGGCTCAGTGCTCCGTAAGTATTTGTCCACTCCTTTTCCCCCTTCCTTATCCTCCCTTTCCTCCTCCTGGGTAATCAGTAGCCTTTTCAAGAAAAGCCCAACTATCAGGGTCAGTGGTTCTCAACTGCCGCACTCTGATGCACATCAGAATCACTTGGGCAGCTTAAAAAACTAGTCTCCTGGGGTCTAACCCAGATTTGCTGGATCAGAATCACCAGGGCTTCTGAAATGTTTAAAACTTCCCCAGGTGATATTGATGTGCAACCAGGGCTGAGGGTACCCAGGTCTTGATTTTTAACATATGACATCATCCTTGAAGAACAATTTAACCACCCAATGAAGATAAAGTCAGCCAATGTGACTAATTCTATAGGACAAATGACCCAGTTTCTTCACAGATAAATGACATGAAGAACAGAGCAGGAGAGTGGAAAGTGTTATAAATGAAAAGACTTGAAACATGTCAACCAAAAGCAATGGGTAGACTTTATTTGGGTCCTGATTTGAACAGACTGAAAAATAGGCATTTTGAGATAATTAGAGAAAACGGAACACAGATTATTTTATACTAAGGAATTATTATCAGTTTTGTTGGATGTAATTGGAGGAGAGGAAGAAACTTTCCTTTACCCTTCTAGGTTTTTCCAGGGGGTCTAATAAATCAACACAAGACAGATTACCAAGAGAAAATAACCAAATTTAATCACATGAGTTTGTATGGGAACCCCACATACACGAGAAGCTCAGAGGCTGAAAGTTAAAATGAGGTGTATATGACATTCTGAGCTAAGGACATTGGGAAGGAAGGACAGGAAGGTCATTTGCGGGACGATAAGCAGAGCAGATACTCAGTGAGTGGACCTTCACCCTGCCGTATAGGATACGTCATGACAGGTATTTCTGGTGAACTCTTACTTCGGTCAAGACCCCTAGTTCAAATTCTTTCAGGGAGAGGTAACATTGTTCACAAGCCCACAGGGTCTCAATGGCCTTCAGCCCAAAATAAATCACATGCCAAGTCAGCACATTGTGGGGAGGTCTATTTTGAATCCTTTCATAATATTATTTATTTATTTTTAATCCTCACTGGAGGACATGCTTGTTGATTTATTTATTGAAAATATTTTATTTGTTCATTTTTAGGAGAGGGGAAGAGAAGGAGAAAGAAAGGGAGAGAAATATCAATGTGTGGTTGCCTCTCATGTGCCCCATACTGGGAACTTGGCCCGCAACCCAGGCGTATGCCCTGACTGGGAATTGAACCTGAGACCCTTTGGTTTGCAGCTTGCGCTCAATCCACTGAGCTACACCAGCCAGGCTGCTTGTTGATTTTAGAGGGAGGGCGAGAGAAGGAGGGAGAAAGAGAGAGAAACATTGATGTGAGAGAGAAACATTAACTGGTTGCCTCTTGTACACGCCCTGATGCGGGCTGAACCCACAACCGAGGCATGTGCCCTGCTGGGGAATTGAACCTGCCACCTTTCGGTTTACAGGATGATGCTCAACCCACCCAGTCACACCAGCCAGGACTTAAGCCTTTCATGATAGTGTGATAGTTGTGTTAAAAAACAAAGTCCTTATTTTTATCTTTAGTCCTTACCAGTTAGAAATAAATACTGATGTATTTAAGGGTGGAATAATATACCTGATATTCACTTTTCAATATTTCTGGGAAAAAATGTAGGAGAAAACAATGAAGCAAGAATGGCAGAGCATTGCTAACCATTGGAACTGGGTCATAGGGACAAGGGGATCTTCATATTATTTTCTGTTTTTGTATATGTTTGAAAATAACAGTAAGGAAAATATTTTTTAAAAATGACACTACCTGTAAGGATTTGAAGACCCAGGTTCCACTTTAGCCTTGATTTCCCTTGGATGGTTTCTTATTTCCTCCGGAGTGTATTTGATAGGATCAAGAAGCTCTATCCAAGTTTTTCCTGTAGTTCCATTGCTGGCTTCTACCCCCTCAGAGGGAAGTAGATAACGAAAACCAGAGGGGTGCTTTGCTGCCACTATTTCACATCCTCCTTAATATAGTAAAACCTGTGTCCATGCTGGAGCGAGAGGGGCCTCATTATCAGAGCCGAAGTGAGTGGCATTCCTCTTTGACCTTCAGACCTAGCCTGCCTTGCCTTCTCTGTCACCGTCCATGGTGCCACAGAAAGAGCAACAGAAGGAGGGAAAGATAAAAGGATCGCTTCACCAATTATTCAACCTCCTTTATTCACCATCTCAGAAGTTCCTGACAGTATCTTGCTGCTGCTGGCCAGAAACATGACTCTGATCATTAGCTCCCCAATAGTTACTGAGAATTTTAAGGATCACAGGGATGGGAGCGGCACTGGGAGTCAGAGCATGGAGGCTAAGTCTGCCTCTGAGGGTGCCGGGTACACACCTCTGCACCGCCTCTACATTGGAGAGAAATAAACTTTTGTTTAAGACGCCATTCCTTATTTTTTGTACTATAATACATGTTCTGTTATATGATACAAAATACACATTTTGTTCTTTGAAAAGGATAATAAAGTTTAAAAAGGGAGAAAAGAGCAACAGAAATGTGAATTCCAAGAGCAGCTGTAGATCCGAGCCTCCCTTAGGGGAAGGAGGGGCTGTGGTCATCAAATCTAGCAGGTGAAACTTTTAAAAAGGCAAGGTTGCCTGCCCCCCAGCCCAGAAATCAACAGAGGGAGAGATGCAGGGAACACTGGAGTCTGGCCTTATTGAAAGGAGAACATCAGTGCACCTGGGAACTGGCTTTTCTATGTTTTATCTTATAGAGTTACTGTTTTTCCAAACTTGGTTTTCTTGACTTTTAACTGGAGTTGTGTGTGTTTAATTAAAATGGTGAGAAGGCAGGGGTGCTAACTGTATCCAGTTAACCTTGCTCTGACTGCAGGTAGACTGTCCCCACACCATGACACAGTTCCACTGGTGACAGCTTACCCTAAAGTCAGGCAGAGCTCCTCAGAGGCAATCAGCAACCTTTCTTGAAAGTCTCATATCTCAAGTCCAAGTTCTGTTAAGGGCTGTTAACAGTGAACACACTAGCACAACCCCATCTCCCTGCCCTCTCCCACTCGGCCAGTTCCAGCTCCCACACCTCAGTTTTTCCGATTCCGGTTTCACTCCCTCATGGTACTGACCTCGTCTTTGACCCTCATCTTGTAAGCTCAAATTCCCCTTCCTTTTGATTTTGCTCAAAAGAAGGTGAAAAGTGGAAAGGCAGGATGGCAGAAGACCTGAATCCGCCTGCTCCCGGCTTTCCAGGTTGGAGACAGGCTCTCCCCGCCACCCCCGCCCCACCTGTTCACTTGTCCATCCTCTTGTTTTTTGCTTTTATTTCCTGCTGGTCAGAGAGGGGTTGCTGCTCTCGCCTGGCTGGCTGATGTCACCTCACCATGGGGCCAAACATGTTTTGTGTACTTATGAAATGAAGAAGCAAGCTTTGAAACCCACTGCTTGGCGGCTTATGATGAAACACCATGCTGCTTGTGTCAAAATCAAGGAGCGTGCCAAGGGCTTTCTCTGCATTACCTGAAGCATCGTGCTCCCAGGGTCTGTCTGGCCAGGTTCAACCTTGACATCCTGGGAAAGATGGCCAGCAGTGAGTCCCGTCATACCCGTCCGGTATGTGAAGCAGTGGTGGTGCTGAGGCATGCCGCTCTGGACCTGTACCCCAGCCGCCCATGAAGTGGTTGTGGGAGTTGGCGAAGGGATGTGTCTTCTCTAACACTCAATTCTCTCATCTTTAAAGTGGGCAGAGTGGCAGGACCAAGTGAAATAATGAGTCTTTAGCACCCAGCTGGAGTGGGTGCACAGCGATCCTTTCATAGCATTACTGCGTAAACAATCGAATTGGTCTTCATTAAAGTTCTTTAACTCCTGATTTTGTGTTTAAAGAAACCAGGATTTTAAGAAATTAGGAGCATTAAATTGGGCGCTCTGGTAATTTAGGGCAGAACCAGGTGGGAATCAGGGCTCTGACACCCAGGCCAGCGCTGGTCTGCTTCGGCCAGCTGGACCTCTCAGCCTCCTGGTCAGTGGCTTTGTTGGGGGACCTGAGGCTGCCCCAGGCTGGGGAATCAGGGGTAAGTGAGTCAGATTTCCCTAGAGAGGGCCAGCCTGATTTACAGCTGTGTAACATCGCACCTGGGGAGCTTAGGGGAATAGATATACATCACATCACATGCCTGAGGCCTATTCCAGATCATCAGGTAGGAATGTACTGGGCCCAGACACCAGCAGCCTGTGAAGGCATTCCCGTGCTTCTCGTGAGTAGTGGGCTGAGCTCCCCCTGTGTGTATCAAATGCATAATGTGCGCAAGGTCCATCCACTGGCACAGAGGTGCCATGCTAGAGGAACCAGTCCTCATTCAGAGCAAATTAGAAGGCAGGGACCACCACAGCCACATTTTATCCACTGTGTTCTCCTGGAGGATGGCTTCTAGACACCTGGTCAGAGGCTGGCTGCCTACCTCACCCTTGACAAAGGAGGTGTAGCTGCTCCTGAGAACACCCTCAAGCTTGTGCCCCCCACTCAAGAGTTGGTCTAACACTGCCCCCATCAATCTTTGCTTTAGGCTAGCACCACCATCTGGGGATAAATTCAGAAGATCTAAACTGGAGGTGTAAACCTCAGAAAATCCTTTTTTTTGTCACACTACAGTCTTTTATTATTTTATTTATGAAATATATTTGACATGTAACATTGTATAAATTTAAGGTGTACAATGTGTTAACCCGATACATTTATATATTGTAATATGATTATTGTTGTGGTGATTGTTGTGTAACAGGGTGCAGCCAAGAGGGGAATCATGGCAGAGCCATTTGTAATGGGGTCCAGAAGAGCTTGGAGATGATTGGCTCCACACCACAGGGCCACATCTGCCCGGAATGCTGGCAGTTGTGGCCAGTTGTGGGAGGAGCCGGAAATGGGGCTGCCCAGGAGGACTGGCACTGGGATTTAAATCCCTGTGCAGCAATCATTTGGCGTCTTTTTGGGGACTACGTGGCTTGGGCGTCTTGTTGGGGCCAAGTGGCTTTGAAAGTGCTCCCTTTTTGCCAGGTGGATGGTGCCGGGAGCCTGAATCACAGACTTCTACTTCTTTCCTGAGATACGGTACCTCAGACTGGGCAGAGGGAGAAGGAAAGACTGTGTGCATTTGTGGGTATTCTAAAGGACTTTAGTCTGTATAACTTTTAAATAAATAATAATTCCTTTCCTTTTCACCAGTTTCTGGCATTGAGAGATGTCTGTCCTCTGGCGGTGGGCAAAGCGAACCTAGTACAGGAAGGAACCCCCGGAGAAAAAAGGGGGGTCTTTTATATCGTTCGACACCCCCCATCTGCTCTGTAACAGTTTCACCTGTATTGCATTACATAATCACAATTCAACACTGTTGTCTATATTCATTATACTGTGCATTAGCTCTCCATGGCTTATTACTACTTGTTGCAAGTTTGCACCCTTAAAGAACATCACTTTATCCCCACCTCTATCTCCTGGTAACCCCCATTTTTACTCTCTGTTTTTTTACAAGTTTGACTTTTTTAGATTCCTTGTATAAGTGATATCATATAACACTTGTCTTTCTCTGTCTGACTTGTTTCACTTAACACAATGTGCTCAAGTTCCACCCAGGTTGTTGAAAATGGCAGTATATCCTCCTTCCTCACGGCTGAACGATATTTCATTGTATATGTATACCACATCTTTTGACTACCAGTGACAGCCAGGTATAGGCTTGATGCTCCAGTGCCATCCATGCTCAGGGCTACTTGATTTGGCAGGTGATCAGTCTTGGAAAGCTTGACTGCCTTGGGCTGGAGGTAGAAGGTCAGATCCCAGCAGTGGCTTTTGGAGATCCCCAGTGTTTATTCAGGTCTGTTGGAATCTCCAGGACTGGCTCCCTGGGCTGCTCATTTTGCTGCCTTCAGGTTCCTGTGCAGGCTGGGGCAGCATCTCTTGCTTGATCAGGCCAGGTAGGGAGGGCCAGCCTACAACATTTTGCAAGCACAGGTTCTGGGAGCTGGGGATCTAATTGGCTGTGAATCCTGCCCAACCTCGGGGATCGTCTGCACCTGGCCAGCTTCACGTGGGCTGGAGGTGTGCTGGGAGAAGAGGATGGAGGCAAGGGGAGAAAGTCGGGTCAACAGAGGAGCTGGCCAGCACTGGAAAGACTTCAGGGGAAATATAGAGAACAAGGGGATGGGGGTGGGAGGGGAAGGAGCAAGGAAGGGAAATGACAGCCAGCAGATCTCTTCCCCCACATTCCTCCTGGAATTTTTTTCATTCCCTTGGTTATAGAATAACAATTAGCAAATCCAGTAAAAAGAGCCAGATATGGAGATTGTTTGTGCATTTGGGGGCCAACGTGCATTAGTGAAGGAATGTGACCAGAACTATATATAACCTCTCTCTTGGCCCACCCACCTGTCCAGCCAAGTGAGCGATGGTCTGTTTGTTCTGGGCTGGTATGTGGCTCATTGCTCTCTGGGAGCTCACCATCTGGGCCAGAGCCTCGCTGCCAGTAGCTCTCAGTGACCATATATGGCAAAATGATATATGTGATAAAAAGAAGCCAAATTCTCCAGTTGCGTCAGACCCCAGAATATGCAACCAGCCTGGGTCGAAACCCCTTGCAGCCCGATTCTCTTCCTCCTGCCCCTCACCCTTGCTCTGAAACCAAAGGTGCTCAGCGATTGGCTGGGGCCACAGGGTGGGGGGCGGGGCCTCCCTTTCAGTGTTTTCCACTGGGAGCTCAGATACAGACTGACTTTAACGTTTGCTGTGGGGAAGATGACTTAGCGAGGGTCCGAGCTGTGATTGTGATTGAACGTGGCCTTAAACCAGGAAGATATAAGTTAAGAATGATAACGCATTCTTTTTGGAAAGCAACTTGGTGTAGTGCCAGTTCGTATGTGGATAGAGGGGTAGGGGCACAGACCACCCCAATTTCCAAGGATAAAGTGAACGGACGTTCCTTAACATGCCTGCAGTTCCCTTGAGCCTTGACATACCAGGAGAAAGATTCAGTCTAGACTGCTTAGCTTGGGGGTGGGGGTGATATATTATTAAACACATGCCCTCTGCCCTAGCCCCAGCAGCCAAACCCTATGGCTGCATTAACCGCCTTCAGGGAGTTCCCACTCTGGGCCAGGCACTGTGCTGGGAGCTGAGAGCAGGTGACCAACACAGGCAGGCTCCAGGCGTTCAAGCAGCTGGCCCTGGGGGGGAGATGAGGCAGTGGTCATTGCTGTAGGGGCTCAAGGTGGCTTCTGGGTGGAGGTGACACTGGAGCCAAGCTTAAAGGACAAGCAAGCAGTTTGCGTCATAATGGATGGGGATTAGGGACAGAAACTGCAGAGAGAGTGGGTGAGCTCCATGTCAATGTGTGAGTATGAGGCTGGGAGGTAGGCAGGAGCCAGAGCAGGGAGATCTTTTCCAGGAGGTGCTAGAGTCTGTATCTCTGCCTACATCCCCAGCCTTCTAGTACATCTGAGCCCCCATCCCTGAGTGCATGCCAGGCCTGGCACACACACACACTCACACTCACATTCACTCTTAGGAATGTGGACAGAGATGCATGCCCATGCCTACCCATTGCCACATCACATAAGTAAGGAAATTTAGCAAAAGGGAAGAACAATGAAGTATGAATGAGAAGCAGGGAGAGGAGAGAAGTTTGTCCTGGTGAAGGCACCTTGCCAGGATGGGGTGGGTGGTGGGAGTGGGAAGTGTGTGGGAAGGAGAGCCAGGAACTATTGTTGGGAGAGACATTCTAGCATGTTCTGGGCTCCCCTATTGGGGAAGGAACAGACAGGAATGGAAACAGCTCGTCAGCAGAGGTGGGGTGGGGGTGGGACCAAGCATAGGTTTTCTAGTTTCTCCTCCCCCAGCTGACAGGTCAGTTCAGGAGGAGTTGTGTGTCTGTGCCTTTGCAGGTCAACACCCCCCTTGGTTACCCCTTTTCTTACCTGTGGACACTGTGGCCCCTTTAGTTCCCCTTCTCTGAGCTGACCACGGAGGCTGGGCATTGGCTGCAGGAGGTCCCTGAGAAAATGCTCTGCTGTGGTCCAGCAGGGAAATAGGGCCCGGGGCCTCATCTGGCTTTCTCCCCTCCAGGATGCATATACTGACCAACTGCGTCCCCTGACATCTTGGAAACATGAGAGCCTGTCCTGAAGGGGACTGAGTGTCTTCACTGAGCATGGCTTCAGAGACCTGCGTCCACGGTGCATTCAGAGGGGAAGATGGGTTTCAGGACTCAGCTTAGGCATTGCTTCCACCAGGAAGCCCTCCCTGGCTCCCCAGGGCAAGCCAGGTGTCCTCCTGTGTGCTCACCTGGGCGTCAGAGTACCACGGGGTATGTCCAGGGGCAGCAAGGAGCCAAGTATAATATCTCTTCTGACCGAGCCCGAAAGTCACACATTGTCACTTCCACTGGATCCTGTTTGTCTCACAGAATAAGACAAGTGGTAGAATATGCCGGGCATGAATACCAGGAGGCGAGGATCTTTAAGGGCCATCTTGGAGGCTGGTTACCACAGTTCCTGAATTGGGGGTTATTTATTATGTGACCACAGATAACTAACCTAGTGTGGATGCCCTTGAAAGGCTATTTGGGCTCAGGGTGACGAGCAGGGCTTAACACTGTATTCTCTTTATCAGACAGGATTCTTTATGCATATTTGTTAGACAGGATGAGAATAATGTTTTTCCATTATGAGAAATAAAAATTCACTTCAAACTACAGTGTAGAAAGAAATGTACTGATGCACATAACAGAAAAGACTAGGAATTGTGCTGGTTTCAAGAGCAACTGAAATGAAGCTTTCATGAGAGAGGACATGAGTAGTTGCCAAATGGGAGGCAGGGGTGAATCAGAGGTTTTTGGAGGAGGAAGGGGTCAGTAGAAGTGAGAATAATGGGTCGTGGAGCGTTGCCGTACTATTCATTTTTACATGTGTTCAAATTTCTACAACAGAAAGTAAAACAAACAAAACAAAAAACCAGAATGGGCATGCTTCCTAGGGGGTGTCACTTGGTCTGTCTCTCTTTCTTCACACGTGTATAGTGCCAACCACAACCATGCGCACATGACAGTACTCTCAAGGCACAGAGTGACTCTCAGCATCAACATGCTCCCGAGACACATCTAGACACACTCCCCCCAAAGTTCCCAAGACCTTCTGGATGACAAGCCCTACCCAACAGCCCTCTTCCTACTACGGGAAGTCCACTTTGCTCTAACTTCCATGTCTGTTGCGTGTATTTGCTGCTCTTCCACAAATCAGTCCAAACTGAGGGGCACCTGTTCTGCCAAAGACGTTGGGCTACTTGGCTTCTTTGGATGCAGGAATAGGTAGGTGCTGAGGACAAGAACAGCTTCTGTCATGCCCTATACAGTGCTCAGGACTGGGCTTGGCACACAACAGATGCTCCATAAAAATTTTAAATGAGTGAAATCTTTTCAAGACAAAAGGAGTTGCTGTAAGGATATGGAAGGTCTAGAACTACAAGTGGAAGTTGGAAGGGAAGCAGCTTCAGGGACCAGCAAGACTGCTGCAGATTGCATCCCTCCCCTGCCTTTCCCTCAGGCTTCCTCTGCTGCCCGATCTCCACTCACACCAGCTCAGGTTTCACGGCACCCCCACCCTCGTTCCTTCCAGTGGCTGCTTTCACTGCTAACTTTCAGGTCCTTCCTTCCAGGAAACTTATAGTGCCCCTGACTCCCTTCTCCTATATTTAACCACATCCTCCAAACTAGATCCTTCCTGTCTACATTTAAAGATTCTCTGGGCTCTCCCCTTGAAATAACAGACAGACACTTTCAACACATATTCTGTTCCAGTTACTGCTTTCCTTCCCTTCACAACTAACTTCTTAAAAGGCTGCTAGTATTTTGTTTTCCTTTCTTTACCTCACACTCAGTTCTTACTCATTCCATTCTGGTTTCTAAGCCCACCATTCCACTGATGGAAGTCTTGCTCTGGTACCAGTGACATCCTCATCTCACATGACCTCTCCATGACATTAAACACAACTGGCCAATCCCTTCATGAAGTCCCTGGTTCCCACCCCTGCTCTGGTTGCTCCATCTCAGCCTCCTTCCTGGGCTCATCCCTCCTCTCAGGCTGGTGAAATTTCTTAAGGCCAGACCCCATGGGCCCTTGTTGCCTCTGTGTCTCTCACTGGGCGGGTCATTCACAGTACACCTACAAGCTCTTCTGTTGCTAATATGCATCTGTGACTCCTGAGATCATCACTATCCATTTTCTTCTCCTTCCAAGAACATGTTAGGACTTAGCCATCTCCTTGGGACATGGTCATGAACATGAGCATAAGTGACACATGTCACTTCAGGGCAGAAGCTTTGAGAAGCATTTTTCGTTTCTCTGCCTTAATCATAATGGGAGCACGTGTTGCGATGGGAGTTTCATCAGCCTGGTCCCTGAGTGTCTATGACTAACAAAGCCTTCCTGATGGCCCGTTTTAGACAGGTAGCTCAATAAGAATTAGATCTTGTTGAATTGAGATACTGAGATCTAGATTCTATCTATCTGTCTATTTCCTTATAATGTCTTTGTTGAGTTTTGGTGTCAGGGTAGTTCTGGTCTCATAAAATAAATTGGGAAGCATTTCCTCCTCTGTTTTCTGAAAGTTTGCATCAGTTTGGTGTTATTTCTTCCTTAAATGTTTTCTTTATAGAAAGGATTTTGATAATGAATTTAATTTCTTTAGTATATAAAATGATTTGGATTTTCAATTTCATCTGGTGTCAATTTTAGAAAGTTGCAACTTATCAAGCAATTTGTCAATTTCATCTATGTTGTCAAATTTACATAAAGTTTTTTATATTTTCTTATTATTCTTTTAATTGTTTTATTATTTTTTAATGCCTGCAGGCTCTATTGTGGTATCTTCTTTTTTATTTCTTATATTCATAATTTATTCTCTCACTCTCTTTCCTTGATCAATTAGCTAGGAATTTACCAATTTTGTTGATATTTTCAACGAACCAACTTTTGGCTTTGTTACTTTTCTGTTTATCTGTTTTTCATGTCACAAATATTTGCTCTTATTATTATTCCCTTCCTTTTACTTACTTTGAGTTTACTTTGCTCTTTTTTTCTAGCTTTTTGAAATACAATCTTAGATCATTGATTGCATATCTTTCTTTTTTTTAAAGATTTTCTTTCTTTCTTTTTAGGGAAAGGGGAGGGAGGGAGAAAGAGGGAGAGAAACATCAATTGGTTGCCTCTCGCATGTCCCCAAGTGGGGATCTGGCCCACAACCCAGGCATGTGCCCTGACCAGGAACCGAACCAACGACCTTTCAGTTTGTAGGCTGACGCTCAATCCACTGAGTCACACCAGCCAAGACTCTTTCTTTTTTTCTAATAAAGCTAAATATTTTCCTTTAGCTGTATCCTACATATTTTTATAGATTATCATTCAGCTCAAAATAGTTAATTTCCAAATTTCCTTTTGTTAAAAACAAGACAACAAGACCAAAATGAAATCACTTGTGCTAAGTTCCATGTTATTAAACCAAGACCTACAGTTTGGACTCTCCCAGAAATGGAATCTTAAGGCAGCTGATCAACCACTGTCTGAGATTCACTTTTGAGCTAACCTGCCTGATAGACCCCTGCCACCATCTAAAGGGATCTGGCAGTAACTAACTCACTTGTTTGTCTGGTACGCCTTCCTTGTTCCTGCTTCCTTCTGCCTATAAAGGTCTTGCATTTTGTACAGCCCTTAGAGCTCCCTTCTAGCTGTCAGACTGGACACTGCCTGATTTAGGAATCATTGAATAAAACCAATACATCTTTAAAATTTACTCAGCTAAATTGTGGTTTTCAAGAAGCAGATGCCAAAATGATGTGAAGGATGAAGGGGCGTGAGGGAGCAGCAGTAGGTGGAGAGAGCCTTCCAGTCTGACACATGTGAATAGAGAAAGGGAAGGAAGAGCCCCGACTGCAATGCTGCTCTGAGAAAGTCTCAGTCAGGCCCACAGCGAGCCCGAGCAAAGCCCGCCTGCCCGCCTGTAGAGTCTAGGTCAGCAGTGGTAGTTGCCCTGCTGTGCTCAGTTATTGGCTAGGAGCTAGGAGGGAGTAGCCTTGGTGTGAACTTGGAGGCTGATTTCAAGGTGCAGCAGTTGGAGACTGTCGATCAGTTACATTTCTCCAGAGTCTCTTGAAGGGACTAAGGGACTTGTGAATAGTGCCCCTCTGTGGCCACCCGAAACACCTCCCCAAACTGGATCACATTCCTTTGATACGTATTGTCAGAGAAAGAACGTTGCTCCTTCCCTCTAGAGAACTTACCTTAGTTGTGACTACACACTCAGTGTTATTTTTGTTGAAGGTCTATTTCTCCTTGAGAAACAGGGACAACAGGCTTGCTCACCATTGTGTCTCTCATGCACAGCGGTGTGATCATTTTGAGCTGAGTTTGAGGGTTATATCTCTGGATTTCAGTAAGTGCTTGCTAGAGAAATGAATGAATGAATAAGTAACTAACAACTAATTCAGTCTCTAATTCTAATTCTGAATTCAGAATTCAGGGGATTCTGCTAGAATCCCCTAGCAGCCGACTGGCACTTGGCTGTGTTGGGGGGGAGAGTTGTGTGGTACAAATCTGGGTGCAGCAATGACTGTTTCTAGAATGGGCACCTCTGAACCTCCAAGTAGCTTTCTGTATCTTCCTTGTAAAATTGATGGCACTCCTTCCTCTGATTTATTCCAGACACTGGCTCCAGCTGTGAGGAGCAGCATGGATGTCTTTGAGTCCCCTGCCTCCTGAATAAATTGTCCCCAGGAAATAGCTACAGGCCCTTATATCTGAGGCTTTTGTATACAGAATCTGTCCCCTTCCTCTCCCCATTCCTACCCTAGAAACTGCCCTTTGCTCCATTTTCCCTGAGGTGTTTCAGGTGGGACAAAGGCAACCTGTCAGGGCCTGTAAATTCTTTCTGGAGTTTGCTACAGGAGATGAAAACATCACAGTACTTTAGGAATACAGCTCTAGATTCAAATCACTACCCCTTCTCTTCCCAGCTGCAGGACTCTGGGCAAGCCACTTTACCTCCCGTGCCTCACTTTTTCATGTGTAAAAATAAATAGCAAAATGGCAAAATCAAAGGCTGTTATGAAGGATAAGCAGAATGTCTGTCGTGATGGTTCTAAGTTCAGGCACATTGGCCTATTAAAGACTCTGAGACATCTTGCAGTAAAGAAACCCAGCTTTCGCCAACTTATTGAACAACAAACAGGTTAGCAAAACCGAAGCACGCACAAGATCCTAGGGCTCTATGGAAAGCAATTCTTGAAACACCACTCTAAGATTTTAGCTTTTTATTTTTAGAATACTGTGGGTATTTATAATATTTTTTAAAAAGATTTTATTTATTTATTTTTAGAGAGAGAGGAAGGGAGGGAGAAAAGAAGAAAGGGGGAGAAACATAGATCGGTTGCTTCTCATATGAGCCCAGCCAGGGACCAAACCTACAATGTAGGCATGTGCCCTGGCTGGGAATTGAACTGGTGACCTTTTGCTTTGCACTACCATGCTCAGCCACTTGAGCCACATCAGGGAAGAATAATGTGGACCTTTAAAATGATCACAGGTGAGATCCAGGTGGCTCTGGCCCAAGATCGCTCTGAGTTTGGAGGGTGGTCTCTGGATTTAATGGAGGCATGCTGGAACTCTCTAATGCATTCCATGACTTGCTCTTCCAGGATGTTGCAGACGACAATGTGTGGAGCTCCTCTCTTTAATGCTGAAAGGACCCCTTCTCTGACAAAAACTGGTCGTGATCATAGAGGCATGGAATGTTTTAAGTGGGGTGCATCTTAAGGTTAGGGGCTCACTTATCCACTATTTACTTTATAGATGGAAAATAGGCTCTGCTAGAAAGTCAGGTGACTTGCCCAGAGACGGTCAGAGGTGAGGGGCAGGATCCACAACTCAGACCCAGCTGTCCGCTATGCATGGGGTGGTCAATGCTGGGCTCTGAGGGAGATGATGTCTCCGTGGTTAGAACTGGGTGTAAAGGAGCAGCCAGTGGGGACTGGGAGACCCCTTGGCTCCTCACTCTGTCTCCCAACATGGATTATG
>CM052545.1:62525283-62551028 GCA_028533065.1 Trachops cirrhosus | reverse complement strand
AAAAAGATTTTATTTATTTATTTTTAGAGAGAGGGGAAGGGAGAGAGAAAGAGAAGGAGGGACACATCACTGTGTGGTTGCCTCTCACACACCCCCTACTGGGGACCTGGCCTGCAACCCAGGCATGTGCCCTGACTGGGAATTCAACCAGCAACCTTTCAGTTCACAGGCCGGCACTCAATCCACTGAGGCACACTAGCTAGGTGGGTGTTCTTGTTCTTAGAAGAAACATGCTAAAGTATTTAGAGCATCATGATCCCTGCTACTTACTTTCAAATGACTAGGCAAAAGAGAAAAACAAACCCTAGCTATTCATAATGGTTATCTATCATTGAGTAATAAATTACTTCCAACTTACGGGTATAAAACAATCAGCTCACATATAGGAGGGATTCTGTGATTACCACTGTTCATTTTTCACTTTTTAAATTATTTATTTATTTATTTTTAAACTTTCATTGTTGACACTATTATAAACGTCCCCATTTCCCCCCTTTTTGCTTACCTCCACCCTGCCCTGGCACCCCACCCTGACCACCACCACACTGTTGTCTGTGTCCATGGGTCATGCATACATGTTCTTTGGCTGATCCCTTCACCTTCTTTCATCCAGTCCCCCTTCCCCCTCCCCTCTGACAGCTGTCAGTCTCTTCCATGTATCCATGCCTCTGTTTCTATTCTGTTTGTCAGTTTATGTTGTTCATTAGGTTCCACATATAAGTGAAATATGGTATTTGCCTTTCCATTTTTAATTTCTTTACTGTCTCTTAAAATATATTAATGCAGTCTGTAATGTTAATTGAGCTCCAATCATGTTCAAGCTACAACACTCAGAATTGTAGAGATCCAAAGGAGATCACCATCGGTCCTTCCATTAAAGAATATGTACCTCATTCATTTTGTTCAACAAACATTTAATGAGCAACTACTATGTCCCAGGCACTGCTCTGAACAACAAGGACACATCTCTGAATAATACAGAAACTAATTCTATTTTCATGGAGCTTAAATTATAGTTGGGCAAGTTAACAATGAACAAACAAGAAAATTAAGTAGTAATAGGTGCTATAAAAATACAAGGGGCTTACATACTAGAGAGTGGTTGGGTGGCTACTTTAGACTAACTTGTCAGCCAAGAAAGGGCTCTCTGAGAAAGTGAGGTGACAAAAACCTAAGACTATTGTCTCATGTTTCAGATTTCTGAGGATCAGAAATCTCTGAGCAGCTTCACTGGGTTAAGCTCCAGGTCTATCATGAAGTACAGTCAAGATGTTGACCAGAGCTACTGGCATCTGATGGCTTCTCTGAGGGAGGAGGGTCCACTCCCAGGATGCACTCACGGGGCTGTTGGTGGGAGCCCTCAGTTCTTTACCATGTGGACTTCTCCACAGGGGCTGCTTGAGTGTCCTCAAGACATGGCAGCTGGCTTTCCCCAGATTGAATGAACCCAGAGAGAGAAAGGAGGAAGATACCACCATGCTTTTTATGCCCTAGTCTTAGATATCATATACCTTCCCTTCGGCCATATTCTGGTCTTCAGAAGTGAGCACTAAGTCGAGCCCGCACTCAAAGGGAGTGGAATTAGCTCCACTTCTTTGAAGAGCAAAGTATCAAAGAATGCTCTTTGTAAGTGCCATACACGATTTGTTACTGTAATGATTATTATTATCAATGTGTTTAACTCTGCTGGTGCCTCCCATGGAGGAGAGGCACTGCAGAGACCTCCTCTGACCAGTCCTCAGCTCTCTGTATGGGATTAGGGGCCCAAGAGGGCATGTGTGGGAAAAATCTGTGGGGAAAGGGAGAGGGCTGGGCAAAAACTCAGCATGAAAACAACCCTTAACCTCTTTCTGCATCACATTGACTGTGCCCCAGGGAGGAAGAGGCCACTAGGAGTCACCTCCAAATTTTCCGTGATTCCTTCCCCAGGGATGGCTTGGGCAGCAGGGTAGGCGGGTATCCATTGTCTTCAATATCCCCTCTTGGTGCCTCACACACCACACCTGTGGGCACTGCAGGAACTCAGTAAATATTTGATTATGATGATGATGTTGAAGGTTCTCACGTGTTTGTTGTCCGTTTGTGTGGGTGAACCTTTGTACCTGTCTGTCTTCACCTCTGATGCTTGTTAAGGATCACAATTTTGATGAGACTGGCATCACGATGCCAACCATCAGGCTTCTCATGAGCAGAGTGACACAGAATGCTGGCTTATGAATGCATTCCATCATTAGAGTCACAATGATAGAAAATGCTTCCCATGTCCCAGGTTCTGCTCTCAGTGATGTACATATGGGGTGAGCAAAAGTAGGCAGTTGTTCATATGAAAAAAATGCAAATTAATAAATAATGCTACATGGATAAACTCTGTGTTGCATGTACTCACAACTGTAAACCTACCTTTGCACACCCCTGTATATTAATTGATTTAATCCTGAAAGCAACCCAATGAGGTGCTATTATTTCCACTTTACAGGTGAGGGAACAGGCAGAGAGAGAATAAGAAACATGCCCAAGGTCAGTGTTCAGAGTCTGATTCCAAAAGTCTGTATTTAAAACTACTTTGTTCAATTGCCTCTTAAAATTTATGCAGTTCATCTTTAGCATTTTAAGATCTAAATACAAGCAGGAGTTAAATAGGACATAAGTAATTGAGATTAAGATTTGGGGACCTAGAAAGTCCAGGTATCCTAGAATTCTAAGCAGGCAGGAACCTAGGAAACACCTTGGGCAAAGTTTTCACACTGGATTCTAGAGTCCCAGGCTTTCTGAGGTGGCGTCCCGGGGTCTGCCGGGGAGCCTCACCACACTATCAACTGCGGCACTTGGATCTGTTCCACACACTGTTCCTCCGCACAAGTCCAAGTTTGCCTGGACCACTGCAGCGGCTCCAGATTGTCAGCAAAATTTGTGAAAGACTTTGGAATAGGCAAAAATATTATTGTTTCCTCTCAGTGGTGGTGTCTCCAGAGAACACTTCTAGGGTTATCTGATACCGTAGAGGTTTGCACCTTTCTTCCCTTTCTTCCCTTTTTCTTTTTTCTCTACCATTTTGCAAGTCTGTAGAGACAGAAGTTAACTTATGGAGGTGATGCAAATGATTTCTGTTCATAGAAATGCAAATGAATTCTGTACAGGGAAGATGCAATTGACTTCTGCCTGTGGCAGAGATCATGTTTGCATCTATTAGCAAATTAAGTTGAGCATTCCTGATCGTCTTTGTGTGTGTCCGTCCTTCAGATTCTCATTTGATCTGGGTTTTATGTCACACCAGTTCTCTCAGTTGAGGAGTTCTATACAATCTGTAAGACGTGTCCATTTTATATTTATATGGCAGTCATAATTTTACTTTTAAAAACTATCCTTCAGCAAGATGGTCTCCCTGCATCCACTCTGGCCTCCTTTTTTCGCACACCACCCAATCCACTCACTCAGGAACCAGAGCCATTTTTTCCAAGGGCGAATCTGACCACGCTCCTCCCTGGCTTGCAACTGACCTGCTGTGGAGACTGCTGATAGTAGAGCAGGTCCGGCTTCCCCTGAAATGACATGCCAGCAGCCTGGGCCTGACACCTGGCTTTGCAGCCAACAGTGGGACAGACCCCTGGGAAGGCGCTCCCTGCAGGTGCAAAAGCCCACGCCCGTCTGATTAAGCCCAGCTTTTAACAGCAGCACTCAGAGACTGGCCTTTCTAGTACAGGGCCAAGAAAGTTTGTGAGTTTTGCTTTATTTTGTTTTTCCCTTTCTTCTCCCCCAAACCTCATTCCTGAGATATTAGATTCTTTGCCAAATTGGGTTTCTAAGCCTGTCACTATAAAACAAATAAACTGCTACTCAGAGTTTAACCTCTGGAGACACACACACATCTTTTTTTAAAAATAAAATCATCTAGTGCTCTTCAGTCCCCTTAGAATAAAACATAAGATCACTGGAAAGGCCTGTCCAAAAGGGCCTGGCTGATCTAGCCATGTCTGTCTCTGTCCAGTGACACTGGCCTTCTGAGCCATCCCTTCCAGACCCAGCATCTTTCCACTTTGTATTAAGACAGCCTTACTCTCCCTCATTCTCCTCCTCCTCATGGTCTGGCTGAAATAACATCTACTCATCCTATGAGTCTGTTCCTAAATGTTACATAGCATCCTCACAAGGACCTAGTTGGTTCCCCACCTCCATCCCCTTCTATGATCTCAGCACCCAGCACTTCTTGCCAGCCTTGCAGTGATAATTGCCTAGTTATTTAACTGTTTGTAACTATTGGTCTACTCTCTCTCTTTCCCAAGAGGTCACAAGCTCCAAGAGTCAGGAACCACATCAATTGTTTACTGACATGTCCCCTTTGCTTCTATCAGTGCTGGACATATAGAAGACTCTCAATACTACCATTATTTGTTGATTGACAGAAGGGTTCTGCAGCCCAGGAGTGAGGGTGGAGGATGGGGAGGATGGGTATGTATGGAGGATGGTGCATATGGGGGCTGTGAAATGAATTATGGGTAGGACTGGCATGCTGTCTGGCCTCTAATTCATGATCCAGCCTCCTTCCCTTGAGTCTGGGCAGCCTATGACTGGGTACTGCATTCATCAATCTCGAACTTTCTTGGGACATTACTTCACTAAATCCTAGTTTTCCTTCCAGCTATTCCTTGCCAACTTGTCTTCCTTGTTGCTAATTTGCCATTAACCTCTGAAATAGAAGCATCCCAAAAGGCAGTTCTTCCAAATAGTTTAGGGAGTCCTCAAAAGGTTAAATAGAGTTACCATATGACCAGCAGTTCCACTCCTAGATACATATATGAAATGAAAATTTATGTCCGAAGAAAAACTTGTACAAGAATGCTTATAGCAGCATTATTCATAATAGCCAAAAAATAGAAACAATTCAAATGTCCATCAGCTGATGACTGGTTATAAATGTGGTGTATCCACACAATGGAATATTGTTCAGCCATAAATAGGAATGAAGTACTGACACAGGGTGCAACATGGATGAACTTTGAAAACATTATGCTAAGTACAAGAAACCAAACACAAAAGACACATAGTGTAAGATTCCGTTCATATGCAATGTCTAGAATAGGCAAATCCAAAGAAGCAGAAAGGAGATTATTGATTGCTTAGGACTGGGGTTTGGGAGGAAATGGTTGTGAATTTTTTTGGGGGAAGTGATGAAAATTTTCTCAAGTTGATTGTGTTGATGGATGCACAATGCTGTCAACACACTACAAACCATCGAACTGTGTGCTTCAAACGAGTGAATTGTGTTGTGTGTGAATTATCTCAATACAGCTGTTCATTTATTTAAAAAGCACTAGTTCCTAACCTTTTAGGGTAAAGATTCTTGGGAGAATCTATTGAAAGATATGGGCTTTCTTCTGTCCCATCTCGCCCCACTCCTCTCACTCATGAAAAATCCACAGTGCAGGTACAGAAAAGTTTTATAAACATCAGGAGATGCTCAGACTGACTCAAGTCCATTCATTGACTCCCTGGAGGGCTAGACGCTCCAGGAAAATCCCGTCTTGATGAAGCTATCACTGGTACATGTTAGGTCAGGTGCACATTTGAAAGATCTCTTTATACCCACACCTCATCTCGGCCTTCGACCACCCTCATTACAGTTCCTCTTGCCCCCTCTTCCTTCCCCTTCCTTCTCAAGCTGTTTTGACGTCCATTCTCATTAGTGTGGTAGGGCCCTCATGACCTTCACCCCCTGGTGTTACTCCCAGGTTATGTGGTGAAAGGGAGAGTATCTGGATGGACCTAACCTAATATCACAAGCCTACTAACAGCAGAGAGTTTTCTCAGTTGGGTGTTGGAAGAGAAAGTTGGAGGGATTCAAAGTGGGACAGTGACTCCATTACTGGCATTGAAGATAGAGGACATAGCACATGACAAGGAATGCAGGTGGCCTCTAGTAGGGGCAGAGAGTGACCCCAGCCAGCAAAGAAATGGGGACCTTGGACCCACAACTGCAAAGAACTGGATTCTGCCAACATGTGAACAGTCTTGGACGTGAATTCTTCCCTAGAATTTCCATTTAAGAGCCAGGCTCGACCAACATCTTGATTTCAGCCACGGAGAACCCACACTTCCTACCTTCTACTTTGAGATAATAAATTGGGGTTGGTTTAAGCCAACAGGTTTGTGGTTATTTGTTATGCAGACTGGAAAATTAATATAATCAGTTTCACATCGCTATGCAGCTGGCTTTCATTCTGTTGGATATTTTTGGATCTAGCTTATTTCCTCATGAAGTTCCTAAAATGGTTATTTGACCCTTCCAGGGTGGTATCATCATGTTCTGGATGCCTCCAAGCCTGGCTCTTCTCACTCCCTTCTCTGTGGTCTACATTGGGAGCCTTCTCTATTTCAAAATGTTAAAAGTTTCAGAATTAAACCTTTGGGGACCATCGGGCCATTACAGGTGAGGAGAGCTAAGGCGAGGCCTAGACTCAGCTGGTATCACAGCTCTCAGTGGGTTCTTATCCCCCAGGGGAAGTGGAGCTGCCTGGGGCGGGGGCCTCTTGGGACTCTGCCTGGGGACCCTGCTATGCACATAGGACACTTATGATAGATTGTTCTGGATTGAAAGTCCCAGAGCAAAGCAGCATGCTCAGGTGCCTGAGTCAGCAATGCTAAGATGGCTTGAAATGAGGAATGTACCACAGCCCCTCCAGCCAGCTGGAAACCTTGTGTACGAGATGTGGGCCTGCAGTTTGGGAGGGGGCAGCGGGGGCAAAATTGTGTGAGGGAGCAGTCTGAGCCCAAAGGCCAAAAGCTTATCCCACAGAAGCACAGACCCTTTAGCTACTCCAGAGAGACGGAGGTCACTCCGAAAAGCTTTCAACATTTTGTTCCAATCCTGTTCTCACCAGCAGCTTTTAGACATCCAATGTTGTTTGGGGGCTGTGTTTCCGGCATGGCCTGTGTGACAAACATGGAAATGTCTATTGCCTGGCTGCTGGCAACCTGAGCTCATTCACTCCTTGAGGCCTTACCCCTCCTCTCTCTTCCTTCCTCCCTTCCTCTCCTACTTACTGTCAGGAAGAGCTAACAGGTTTGTGAGGAAATGGAGTGTTTTTGCATTGAGACTAAGTGTCTGAAGGTCTTGCCTCCTTTACCCATAAAACACCCAGAGCCCTACTTCCCGAGTTTGCTGATGAGAACCATTCATTTCTGGAACCAATCAGTTATTTTCTGTTTTAATGAGCTGGTGCCTTTTCTTGCCCGGAAAACTCCAATCGGCTCTTAATTCTATCTTCCTTTTCTTGGGATGTGATCTCATGCACCTGGGGCCCAAGTCTCTCTTGACTGGGCAGCCTTGGGCTTCTCCTTCCACTGGTGCAGGGCCCCAGTGGACGTGCTGAGGGACTGGGGAGCAGGCGTGAGGGCCTGCCTGGACCACTGCTACCCCCACTCCCCATTGGAAGCCCTCTCACTCAGGCTCCTGAGAATCCCTGGCCTTCTGGATTTGCTCTGCCCTGTTCTGTGGGCTTGGGGAGGAGTTTGTGGGTTTGTGGCTTTGCTTGTCATCAAGAAACCTGCCTAGACCCACAGAATTTCTTCTGCTCCAGGCCTTGGCTCCTCTGGAACTTGAAAAATGCAGTAGTATCAGAGGGAGCTATACACATTTGTAAGCACGTGTGGGGTAAGATAAACTTGTGTGCAATTACAGGAATTATACGAGTGAGACTTCCAGCAGGAAACTTGACGCTCAAGCAGAGGAGCTGGAGGGAGAGAAGAGGGAGAGGATCTCAGGGCCGAGGAGGGGGTGGGGTGGCTTGGGGGCCCTCGGTCTCCCAGACAGTGCATTCAGCCCTTACAGGTTGGACTTCCAAAACACCACTTCACAGGAACAGTGGGGGTGTGTATATTGGGGGTTCGGGGGAACTGTCTGCCCTGCACCCTCTCTTGCGTCTCAGGACACAACCCAGGGGGTTCAAAGGCAAGGGGAAGCTATTTTAGAGGCATATCCTCCACCCACAAACCGGGTTCAGAAAGGACCTGCCATCTCCTTCCTGTGAGAGACTGTACCTGTTCCCTTCAGCACCACTCCTAGACCTCACCTCTGCTCATATTCCTTTCCAACAGATGTCTCTTCAACCTCTTCCCCTTTTCCTCACCTGTGAAACAGAGATAATGGTGGTGTGGAGGCTTGGGGAGGGGCAGCTTGGCTAGGCTGAACTCTGTTTCCCAGAAGTCATTTCCCTGGATGTTTCCGAGGAGAGGGCGGGGGTGGCTCACAGAAACTCAGGTTTGGAAGGTGGAAGTGAGGTGGCGGCCACTCTGTGGCTTGTACACTCTATTGCTGCTCTGCCAGCTCCCCTCATTGCTTCATCCCTGTAACCCTCCCTGATTCTCCTTCAGCTGCTCTGGTTCCTGGGCCTGACATGTGTGCTCAGCTTTGGGGGAAGGGTCCTGCCCTGGCTGGGTGGTTCAGTTGGTTGGAGTGTTGTCCTGTACCCCAAAAGGTCGTGGGTTGGATCCCTGGTCAGGGCACATACCTAGGTTGCAGATTTGATCCCCAGTCGGGGCACATATAGGAGACACCTGATCAATGTTTCTCTCCCACACCCACGTTTCTCTTTCCCTCTCCCCCTGCCCCCTCTCTAAAATTGATTTAAAAAATATCCTCAGGTGAGGATTTAAAACAAATATGAAGGGTCCTGGCTTCTGTAGGACACATATATCGGCAAGCTTGGAAGTCACAAGAACTGGCCATGGGTTTCTCTCCATCCCTAGCTTGTGCGTCTGGATTTTGACTCACTCCTGATCTCCCTGACTTTACACCCATATTTCTTTCCCTACTACCTCCTCCTGCAGGCTTCAAGGTCCAGCATCAGGTGTGAAGATGACAGTTTTGCGGAGAGAGCTTAACCAGTGCCCACCACTGGTACAGATGACAGGGCTGGGGTTGACAAGGTCAACCCCTGTAACAAAGCCCTTTATCTACACCTCTGCCTGAGACAGGTTGTTGCTGACAGGTGTTACTTCACACGGTGAGATGGAAGGAGCCCAGGTCCTTGAAAGAGTTTGTTTTACTCTGCAGCTGTGGGTCTTGAACTGAGCGTGCATCTGAATGACCAGGGGGGCTGGTTAAAACCCACCTGGCTGGGCTCCCCCAGAGTTTCTGGTTCTCAGGTCTGGCATAGAGCCTGAGAATTCTCATTTCTTTCTTTTCTTTTTTCTTTTTTTAGATTTTATTTATTTATTTTTAGAGGAAAAGGGAGGGAGAAAAGAGGGAGGGAAACATCGATGTGTGAGAGAAACATCCATCTGTTGCCTTAATGCACACCCCCAACTGGGGACCTGGCCTGCAGCCCAGGCATATGCCCTGACTGGGAATTGAACCAACAACTAATTGGGTTCACAGGACGGTACTCAGTCCACTAAGCCACACCATCCAGGACAGAATTTGCATTTCTAATATGTTCCCAGGTGTTGTTGATGTTGCTGGTGCGGAGGCTGTGTTGGGACCACTGCGGTATGCTGGTGTATACGAACGTGACGGGGTAACGCTGCTCAGAGCAGATCTCAGAAGGCGAGGCTGCAGCAGCACCTGGAGCTAATGGGGGCCCCTGGGGCCCCTCTGGGATCACAGGATGGGGAGCAAACAAGGCCTGATACTCAGCCTTCTTTGGAGGGGACAGCAGTAGTGTCTCTGCCTTCTGAAAAGCAGCCTGGCCTAGGGAGCCTGGGCTCAGGGCAGGCAGACCCTCTGGGAACCCCAGCCCTGTCATCTGTACCAGTGTCCTTGGGCAAGTGGCCTGTTAGACAAGACAGGAACAATGGTGCTGCACAGAATTTTCACTGGGATGATGAACATTAAATGTATGCTCGATAAATGCTGCTTTGTTTGTCCATCTCCAGCCTGGCTTTTGCCATTGAGGATTGAGGAATGTGCAATTGAACTTTTGAGCCTAAGGGTAAGACTTCACATATACCTGTTCTCAGTTTAGTTTTGCTGCTTCGAAACCATCAGCCCAGCCTGCTCAGATGCTGTCAGGGCAGTGGCATGGCTGATACCATGCTGTGGTTTGGGGTTCACAGAGGGAGGGAGAGCAGGGCCTGCTCCTGAGGTCAGGCAAGAGGCAGATTTGGTAAGCTGCCTTCATAGTTTCTAGTGAGCCTCTGCTCCCCAATCAGAAATACTAACTTAAAAATATTTTTTGAAATGGCAGAGGTAAAAAATGGTCTCATGTACTTATCCTAAGGTCTGCTGCCCGTGTGAATACTTACTGTGTGAAAGTCCAAAGCCTAGGAGACACTATATCTGAGATTGGATTTCTAGACTGTGGGCAGCCTAAGTGACCAGCTTCAAGAGGGGGTGTTTTGGGGGGCCCTTTCCTCAATGGATCCTCTTCTCCATGAATAAATAATCAAAAAATAACTTAGGAACAAAGTTCTTATCCAAAATCTGAAAATTTAATGTTTTCAGGGGTGGGATGGACTGAGGCCCTAGGGGAAGTACAGCAGGGCGTCCGCCAGCAGAAAAGGCACAGGGGACCCAGAGGGCCGGCCTGCGGTGGCTGGGCTGCAGACTCGCCAGGAACTCGTTCTCTCTCTGTCTCTGTTCATGGCCGCTCCTTACACCCGGATCTGCTGTTGCTCCTTCTTCCTTACCTCTGCCCAGATGTCTGACAGGTCCTGGATAAACTGTTGGATCTAACAAGGCAGGGGGACCAGAGTTAACCAGATCCAGTGACACAGAGCATGTCCAGGTGTCATCTGTAAGGAGTCACCATTTCCCTGTGACTGACTTCTTGAAGCCGCTTCCCCTCATTTGACAATTATTCTAGTTGAAATGGAGGATCAGGCTTAGCAGACTAAAAGCAATAAATAGCAATGGAGTTAGAAGTCCTAGCAGCAGACACAGATAGGAAGAAATATGGGCTGACCATGTAACTGCAGGGAGGAGAGACGGAGGGCCCTGAGCAGACTGGGTCCAGCCAGTGTGGGGACAGACGGCTCTCCACGATTTAATAACTTTTGAAGTGGTCATTCCAGGAAACCCAGAACTGAGGCTCATTAGGCTAATCCTGAGGCATCTAGGAAGTTTAAATTCCATTTACTAGCTTCTGTTTTAAAGAACATGAAATCAGCATGGCAGCGGAAAGGGTGCCACCTCAGAAGTCAGAAGAACTGGGGTCCTGATGCCGCCCAGGGGAAATCGTTCATCTGTCTGGGACTGAGTTTCTTTGTCTTTAGAATGAGAAAGGGGAGGGGGAGGAAAGGCTGGTCTAGAGAACCTCAAAGATCTTAGTCCTAAGATTTCTCCTTTTCAAGAACGCTCCCAGAGATAGGACTACACCGACTGCCCCAAACTCTCAACAACTGTCAGTAGCTAATACTGGTGCTATTACTGATAGAATTCTTATTTTGCAAAAGAGGAAACAAAGAGAGTCAATGAATTAAAGTAGTTTTTCCAAGGCTACAGAGAAGACAAATCCAGCATTTCCCAAACTATGTTCTTATAATGAGTAATCACATACCTCCAAAAAAGATTCAGTGGTCAAGTTTTAGAAACGGTAAACAGATAAATTATGTTGAATCTGCTTAGAGAGTCTCAGGACAGAGCTGTAGCAAAGACTCTGCGAAGTCCCGGATTTAAGAACCATCTAACTTGTTTAACTTCAGGGTTTTCTAAAGTTATTAGTCCATAGAGTCCTTTTATTCTCCCACAGGAAACTTACTAACATCTTGGTACTCTAGGATTTTGCAAGCCCATGTTGAAAAATGCTGCTCGGGGCAGTTTGGGCTTTATTCAGGGATAACGCTGGACCTTCCATGACACAGTACACTGAATTCAAATCGTCTTGGCCTTTTGCAGAATCAGTTTTCCTAAGTTGTACTGTGATGTTATGCTCCTAGTCCTAGATAAGTGACTTCTGAGGCCCATGTCTGGATCTGTTGTAGGGATCTGTTGACAGCTTTGTTCACTGAGGGTCTCTGAAGCCTCTTTGAGAAATTTCAGTTAGAGTGCTGGAAAAGGTTTGCTTTCTCTGAGGAAAATCTTATATTTTCTTATTTTGGTACTGAACCATGTGTTGCTTCTCCTGCTTACCAGGAAGCTCAGGGCCAACTATTGTCCTTTATAATACAAGAATCTACAGTCTTTGTTTCTCTCTCTTGCCTTGACCTAAGATTTTAACTTACATTTTTCTTGGTCCTTATTTTTAATGTTTCAGGCACTTGACCATGTGTATTTCTCTCAGTAGGCTCATATCCTATGGGAATATGTTTACTGATTTTAGAGAAAGACAAACAGCGATGTGAGAGAGAAACATCGATCGGTTGCTTCCTGTACCTGTCCCAACCAGAAATTAAACCCACAACCATTTTGGTGTAAGGGTCGACGATCCAACCAGTGGACCCACCTGACCAGGGCTGAAGTGCGACATTTTAAAATAACATTGGGGCTACCTTAAGTATCTCCATAGAGGCAAACTGATGTTAAAAGGGAGTCAGAAAGCCCCACATTTGGAGTGGATGAATGGGAAGCTGTGATCTACACAGGGAATGCTCAGGCAGGGCCAAGGAGCTAGACTGCACTGCTCCTGCCCCACCTTTCTTTACACAGCTAAAGGAAAGGGGCCTGAGGACCTCCGGGGGTCCCCGAGACCCCACTGCTGGGGAGAGGGGCTGCAAGGCCAGAGCTCTTTTTACAGTTAAGATATTATTTGCCTCTAATTCACTCACTAGTGTACAGTGGCTTTCATCAGAGTAGAATGTTTTGATGATGTGGTCTGTCACAACAGAGTGAATGCAAAGCAGCTGTGAGAATCCATAAGGGAATTTATAAAAGTGTCAAATAATGCCACTTATCTGCACAAAATATGTTTTTTGAAAATGTATTTTTCATTATAAAGGCTATTTATGTTAATTTGCTTCTTGTCATTTTAAAATGAATAGATTATGTATTTAACAATTAAAAAAGGTTTATTGATTTTAGAGAGAGGAAAGGAGAGAGGGAAACATTGATGGGTTGCCTCCCATTAGTTCCCCAAATGGGGATTGAACCAGCTACCTAGGTATGTGCCCTGACTGGGAATAGAATCTCCGACCTTTTGGTGTTTGAGACAATGCTCCAACCAACTGAGCCACACTGGCCAGGCCATGAATTAAATATTTTTAATTTTTCTGTTTGAGTTTTAATATGGTAAATATCAATTCCCAATATAAACAGAAGCTCTTAGAGGATCTTCAATAAATTTTAAGAGTGTAAAAGTATTCTGATACCAAGTTTAAGAACTGATGCTTCAAAACGAACTTTCTTATAAACTCCCTTTACAGTCTTTGGACTGTCAATAATTCTGTTCTAACATGCCTCAAGAAGCAGGCAGATATTTTGCTCTAGGGAAGGCATCCTTCCTGGCCGGTTGGCAGGTGCAATCCTTTATATTTCACGAGTTTCACTTTGTTGTTGTTGTTGTGGGACAGGGAGAGGGCCTCTCAGTTGATTGCTGTTGGTAGCTTGTGTTGGATCATCACTCACCACCAAGTGCTCACTGAGCACCTGCTATGCGCCAGGCATTGCTCTAGACACTGGGGATTCAGCAGGGAACAAAACAAAAATCCCAGTTTTCAGGACCTTACTTTCTACTATCTCACAGCAGAGCTATAGACTTTTGCTAAAGGAATAAATAAACAGTCATGTTTCTCTGCATGTCACAAGGACCATGGCTAATGCATCTGCTGCTGCAGAGGCTCCCAAATTACAGGATGTGTTTACCTTTGGTCAGAAGTCAGATGATTTTAGGTGGCACATGGACATGGCATCAAAGAGCTTTGGATCATACAGTGAAAAAGTTATTTCCTTTCAATTACTTCAAAGAGAAAAATCTCAGATTGGTATTAACAGGACTCTAACAGTTCCCTAAACTTGCTGACTTACTTCCCTCTTCCTCATCAATGATTTCTTTTCCCAAAGAGTGGGACAGGCATACGCCTTCCAGAACTCACTAGATCTACAGAGACTGTTTTGCACCATGAATTCAACAGTGGGTCCCTGCTACTGTCCCTGTTGATTGGGGTCCAACAGGGTCTTGGCTCTAATGCAGTGGTTCTCAAAATGTGGGACCCAGACCGGCACCATCACCACTGCCTGGGACTTGTTGAAAATGGAAACTCAAGGGTTCTTACTGCAGACCTACTGAGTCAGAGACTCCAGGTGGGGCCCAGCAATACTTCCCAGACCCTAGGTAATGCCAATCCCATTAACATTTGAGAACCATGGCTGTAGCCGGTTCATTCCCCTACTCAACCAAACAAGAAGCCTTGCGGTTTAGTAAACACAGCCCACCAGGTACCTGTGCCTCTTACCATGTCCAGCTGTTTGTGCGTGTCCTCCAGGGATACAAAGGATGCTTCCTTCAGCTGCTTGCTCACAGTCTGGAAGAGGTTCAGCGTTGCCATCTTAATGGTGCCAAGCAAGAGGGTCTTCTTGGCTGCAGTGTTCTGGATGTGTGCCCAGCGAGATTCCTGGGGAGAGGATGAGGGAGGGACATGAACGCAGCAAGTATGCCTGTGTCCGTCCCTCACTCATTCACCCAGTAAGCCCAGAAGCCCTCTGACCAGAGGGCCACTCACCCAGACGATGACATCACTGCGCGCACGGTCAAAGCGCATCTGCAGGCGCGCCAGCTCATTGTTGTGCTGCAGGATCTCGTCGTCCTTCTCCTCCATGTAGCGTGCCAGCCGCGCCTTGGCACGCTCGATCTTCTCCTGGCCCTCTTGCGCTGACTGCATGAGGTCATCGTGCATGCTCACCAGGGTCTTATAGCGTGCCATCACCTCGTGGATCTCTTCGAACTGCGGTGAGGAGCTCAGCTCACTGCACTGCAGCCCTACTGCCCAAGGCAGCTGCCCCTGCTACCGGTCAACTTCTGGCCTAAGTTCCTTGGCTGGTAGAGACGCCCTAGGCCAAGGTCAAGGGACAGAGGCTCTGATGACGTTAGTCCCACTGCTTGCTCCTCTTGGGTTGTTACAGGCCATGGCCATGTGTTGGAGACAGGTGCAACTGGACCAGGGGTTCTTAAGCTCGACATCATGTTGGAATCATGGGAGGAGCTTTAAAAATGACACCTGGCAGCCTCCACCCCCAGATAGTTGGATGGATAAACAGGTCTAAAGTGTCCCTGGCATCTGCATTTTGCAACACCCCTTCGCACCCCCTTGGTGATTCTAGAGTTGAGAACTACTGGAGGGAACAGCCGGGGTAAAGATGATGGGCTATGTGTGGTATGTTCAGGAAGCTCAAGAAAGATTAGTGTGGATGACCTGAGTTCAAGATGGGGAGTGAGAGATCAACCTGGAGAAGTAAAAAAAGTGCCTGGTAAGCCCTGAGAAGGAACCTAGACTTCATCCACTGAAGTGTTTTAAAAAGCAGAGAGAGAGCTTCATGTCTGTAGGAGGAGGAGGTGTGCACTTTGAGATGTTTCCCAAGGCAGTGATGATCCTATTCAATAAGAATACCAAGAGCCACGTACAGGCCAGGAACCATGCTAATTGTTAGGGGCAGAGCAGGAGATGAGGCAGCCAGACCCTGCCCCTTGGGAAGCCTACAACTCAGGGTGGTGTGGAGGGAGCACAGACAGACAGTACATAGTCGGTCACAACGCAGAGTGATAAGCCCTATCTATGACTGGAGGATGGGGTTGGGTGGAGACTGGGGGCAAGGGGAGTAATATCTTCAACATGGTGCTCTCTGGTATTTGTTCAACATTTGCTGAGGTCGCCCTCCAGCGGAGGCTGGAGAGGGTACCAGCGGGGCAGGAGGCCTGCCAGGCTCAGCTGCCTCCTCCAGCATGGTCCAGAGCCATGCCATGCTGGCCCTAACTCTCAGGCCCTACTCAGCAGCAGAGAAGCCCGAGACCCTCCCTCTTTGGAAGGCAGTGTGAGCACCAGCTCCAGGATGCCAGCTCACCTCCCCAGGGGTTTATCAAAGTGTGCCTTCTAGCCACCCAGGGGACACTCTCTGAGCACTTTGTCCATCTCATGACATTTCCAGTGATAGACTGGTGTTCTGGGAACTGCCCTGCTGGCCACTCCCCAAATATGCCTCAGTGGGGTAGGGCTACCCAATACAGCATTAGAGGAGGTGGGAACAGCCAGGAGGAGGGAACATCCGCTCCCTGTGGGGAGAGGATGGCTAAAATGAGACCAGAGGTATGAACAGGAGAGAGCCAGGTGCAGGCAGGTGCGGGGAGGTGAGAAAGTAGAGGGCACAGCCTGGGTAAAGATAATGGGCTGTGTGTGGCATGTTCAGGAAGCTCAAGAAAGGTTAGTGTGGGTGACCTGAGCTCAAAGTGGGGAGGGTGAATTCAGCCTAGAGAAGTAATAAGAGTGCCCAGTAATAAGAGTGAGAAGGAGTGTGGACATCATCCACTGAAGGGTTTTAAAAAGCAGAGAGAGAACTTCATGTCTATATATTTGGAAGCTCACTCAGCACATAATGCATGAGCATGCAAAGTAGAAACGAATGGACCATGTCAGCACTACCACAAGCGCTTCTCCACAGTGTAATGCTGATGGCAAAGGGACTTAGGTGCCAACTTGAAGAGCCTCCCACTGTCCAAAGATGGGACCCTTTGAACATCAGTAAGAGTAAGCACAGAAGATTAAAACATCAAACATGTTAAAATTCCATGAGTTCATAATGAGTATGACAACATGACAGGTCAATTCTGGAGGATGCTGGAGAACCAACTTGTTCTGAAAATGGCAATGAAGAATCAAATGTTTAACTAGCTGCTTCTTTAAGACTCACATAGTGACCAAATAGTGGATGAAGGGAAGGATCTCTTTATGAAGTCCTTTTCTTGTGTGGTAGTATCCTAATTATGTGAATAAGGGATGATTGAATATTTCCAGCACACTAGAGAGGTTTTCTGTGCCCTGCTAGCAAGGAAATCAGGATTCTGACTTCTATCACCAATGATTCATTTTACCTGTTTATAAACACATTAGTGGAATCATACAGTACGTCCTTTTTTATATTTGGCTTATTTTGATCAGCATAATAATGCCTGTGCTTTGAGAAACATATCAACCAAATGCAGTGTGGGACCTTGTTTGGACCCTGATTAGAACAAACCAACTGTCCAAAAAGAATTTGTGCAATAATGGTAGAATTTTTAACATCAACTGGATATTTAACATAAAGGACCTACTATCAAATTTTTACTAGGTGTGACCATGTATTGCAACTATTTTAAAAAAGAGCTCTTCTCTTTAAGAGTTACATACTGAAAAACTCAGAGATGCAAAAATATCATTTGCTTCAAAATGGCAGATGTGGGAGGTTTGGGGGACTTGACTATGATTTGATAATCGTTGGAATTAGGTGATGAGTAATGGGCATTCAATAGACTGTTCTCTCTATTTTTGCATATGTTTAAAACTTTCCATAATAAAAAGGTTTTAAAAAATATTGACCAGAAAAAGTAAGTCACAAAGGACATAGGAGATGTCCAACACTATTCATAGTTTATGGATATGTAATATGCTGCCAAAGCATGTGAATGAGAACTTAGAAAATCAGAGATCCAATTACCTGTGAGGAGAGGGGAAGAAGAATAGGTTGGGGGGGGGGCATAGAGGGTTTCAATTACCTGTAGTGTTTTATTAAAGAAAAAAGAATTGAGGGCAAATATTAAGATTTGACAAAGCTGTGGTAAGTACTTGGGTGTTATTATCTATTTGTCTATACTTTTCAGTATGCTTAAAATACTTTGAAAGAAATAAAGAAAGAAAGAGAGAAAGCGACAGAGGTGTGGGGTCGTACTGGCTGTAGAATGCTGGACAGGCTGGTGGCCAGTAATAACTTGAAGCTGAACTCCAGATGAGGTACACTGGTGGTCTGGATGAGGAAGGGGCAAGGGCTGGATTCCAGGAATACTTAGGAGGCAGAACAGACCAGATTCGCTGATTGATGGCTTCTGGGAATGAGGGAGGAGGAGGAGTCAAGGAGGAGGCTCATGTTCTGGTGAGGCTGTAGGTAGGAGACTGTGTGGGTGGGTGGTCATGCCATTCACCAGCACCAGACGCACCAGCAGTAGGCTGGCCTGGGGATAGCAGGAAGCAGAGGAGATGGGCTGTGGACTCCATAAATTAAATGCAGGGGCCTGAAGCTCAGGAGGGAGATACAGGACCGAGAGACGCAGGCCAGTCTCCTCAGTTCTAAGACATACACTTTACCAGCTCTGAATATGTGTCATTTTCTTATCATTTATCTGCTGCTTTAATAGTCTTACCTCACTCTTCCCACCAAAGAAAACTACCCCAATTATTAAATGAATAATTTATCGGATTTCTTAGAATGGAGGAAATAACACGGATTTGGACTCAAGGCATACATCAATTAGGTTAGCGGTTCGATATGGAAATTGCTGAGACTTTACAAAGCTGTGCATCCTTAATCTCACCGCAGCCCCCACAGGACATTGCTCCACAGCCCAGAGGGCATGCCTCGTGCCTCACTCTGACCTGGTAAGGGGTCCTACCTGCTGCTGTCACATGGGGGCACGGGGGAAGCAGTGTGGCCAGCCACTGACACCGGTGGCATCCATAGGAGGGCCAGGGAATTGATCAGGGAGAGAAGTGGAGGATTTGCAGTAAAGTTGTGAGGAATATTTAAGGAAGGAGCTAGGAAGAGGATCCCCTGAGGAGCCTGAGGAAGAAAGTAGGATAGGGAGGGAGGGGGGCCCAGAGGAAAGGGCAAAGATATCTGTAAAGGAGGGGTGTCAACAGTGTCAAATACACTTGACCCTTGAACAATGCAGGGTTTGGGGTGCAGTGGAAAATCCACATGTGACTTTTGACCCCCCAAACTTAACTACTGATAGCCTACTGTTGATTGGAAACCTTACTGATCACATAAATGGTTGACGAACACATATTTTGTATGTTATAGGCATCACATAACATATTCTTACAGTAAAGTAAGCTAGAGAGGAGGAAATGTTATTAAGACAATCAAAAGGAAGAGAACATACATTTACAGTGCTGTACTGTACTTATCAATACTGCAAGTTCATGTCATCGGTTTTAGTCTATATGTTTTGTCTGACAGTTTTTTCTAATGGTCTAGTGAAAAAAATCACTAGTGTAAGTGGAACTGCCTAGTTCAAACCTGTGTTGTTCAAGGGTCAGCTGGACCGCAGAGTGCGTGGGTGGGAAGAGGGAGAAGATCCTGAAGCTCTGGCAGCGAGTCGACTTTAGGAAGAGCAGTTGTCCGTGGGGCCCACAGAGAAGTGGTTAGAAGGAAGGGCTCTCAGGCTGGGAGACGCTGAGAAGTTTACCTAACCCCTCTGAGCCTCCACTTCCTCCCCTGCAATGGTGATCCAGTGGATGGCTTTCCTCTGGGGGCTAACAAGTGGACTGAATGAGTCACACATGTGCAGCACCTCGCCTACGGCCCAGCACATACTAAGTTCTCAAGCTCTGTATTAGGTTGGGTGTTTTCCAGTTTCTCTCCCTTCCTCTCCCTGTTTACTCTCAGGTAAACAAAACCCCAGGGAGGCGGGGAAGCAGGGACAGAAGTAGGCCACATCCTGAGGTAGGCAAAGCTTATTCTTCGTGCTGCAAAAAGAAACCTCGTTCCTCCAGCACACACCACATACCATCCACACAGAGACATTTACACAGCTATCATTCACAGATACCACCCAGTCCCTAACCCTTACCATGGGCCTTTTTCAGCTGCCCTCCAGGGCTGGATGCACATTCTCAGAGTAGGGTGGCCATCCATGCGGAGGGTCCCCAAGCCCCCTATAGCCCCAGACTCTGGGGAAGGGGAGATGGGTCTGAGGAAGGCACGAGCCCTGCCCCCACTCACCTCTGAGTTCTCCACCACCTTCTCCAGGTACTTGTTGAAGATGGAGTAGTCCTGTAGCTTGCTGCTCAGCCGCTGGTGCTGTAGCCGCAGGGACGCCATCTCCTGCTTGGCCTTGGCCAGCTCGCGCATGCGCTGCCTCTTAAGTTCTCTCTCCTTAGTAGCTTTTTTCAGGGCGCGGATCCGTTTCTGGTCATTCTCCTGGGGCCAGGGATGTGGTGTCTGTTAGGCACTCACTCTACCCTCCCTGGAGCCCCACACAGGGCCTCTGTTTGCAGAGCTCAGGCCACCCTGAGGATGGGCAGACGTCATCCATGTGGGCCAGAGGCCTGAATTTTCTGCTGATTTGGTCGTTGGTGCCTCAGTTCCTCCAACTATAGAAATGAGAGGCAGTAGCCCCTCATGTCCTTTCAAAAGCTGGGGCAACAGTGCTCAAACCACAGAGAGATGAGATAGGAGAGGGGCCTGGTTCCGAGGGTCTGGGGGCAAGGACATTCCAGAGAGCATGTAGCCAGTGGCTCAGACTGGCTGCAGGTTCAGGCAGGAGGAGATGACGCAGGCAATCCAATGCCCAGAAAAACACATGAGGCTCAGCTACTGCAATTAGGCAGACCCTGCCTCTTCTTCTCTCTGCAAAGCCCTCCCCCAAGTTTAGAGGGTGAACCCACCCCTCACAACACACTTGCTTGGCTCCTTACCCTCTCCAGGGGCTCCTGTGGTTCCCTGCGGATGGGCATGTGTGGTGGGGGCATTTGGAAGCATGTGGAGAAGGCACACTGAGCTTTGCACTGTGCCTCATAAACCCAGGAGAAAACTGAAGGACCCTAAACCAGTGGTTTTCAAGTCCAACTGTGTATCACACTCCCCTGAGGAACTTTAAAAAATGTCGTTTCCTGGGCCTGACCTCAAGCCGGCTGAAAGCAAGGAGAGAGAGGAGTCCCAGGGTCTGTGTGTGTAACACGCTCTCCAAGACTCTGATGCCGCAGGTCTCTAGTGGCCACTTGGAGAACCCCTCACCTGCGAATTTCCCGCTGCCCCAAACACTCCACTAGCTTTTTCTCTGGTTAGTAAGAACTGGACCTCCGGACAATATGCCTGGTCCATCAGCTTCTTTTCCCACTTGGGTTAGGCACAGAGCAAGACAGAAGACACTTAGGAGAAGGACTCCCCTGTAGCAGAGGCCAGTGATTACTCCCTGGAGCCAGGCCAGGCCCTTCCTCCTTGGAGAAATCTGGATCTAAAAATAGTTAAATCACTCCTCAAAGGACCTGAGAGGAGTTGCCTCAGAACAGACTCTAGTACCTGGTCCTTTATCCACCCCCTCTGTGGACCCTCAGTGTTAGGAGGGAGGAATGGGTGAGTTGGGGTACTAAAACCCTGTCTGATTCATCTTTGTATCTCCAAGTGCCTAACCCTGACCATACCTCATTCATTCATTCATTCACTCACACATTCATTCCATAAATTGTATGTCTCAGGTATGGGCAAAGAAATAATAAACGGAAATCTAAAAGGAGCAGAGACTGACAGGTAAACAAGAAATTACAAACAACAGCAAGTGGGGGCATAAAGGGAGAAGCCCTGGGCATTGTTGAGCACTGAAAAGACATCTCATCCAGGGTGAGGAGTCAGCAAAAGCCAGGAGGAAGAGGAGAAGGAGGAGGAAGAGGAGAACAAGGGGGAGGGGTACCTGGATGAACTGTTCGAACTTCTGCATGTGGGCCTTCAGCTGGGCCTCCTTGATGCCCAGTTCCTCCCAGCGCAGGCTCAGAGTTTCCATTCTATGCTGAAATGTCTTGGGGTGGGGAGAGCAGAGAGGTCAGGAGGGCCTCTGACATGGCTACCAAGGAAGGCCCCAGCATCCTCTGCCCAAGCATCTCAATTTCCAGGCCTTCCATGTTCCACGCATGCCTGGGTCAGAGCAGAGCATCCCGGGACCCTGGTTCCCCGAAGACTCAGATCATTCCTGTCTCTTCAGAGGGAACATAGAGCCACCACCCGGAACTCCTGGAACTAGCCACCGCCACACACAAAATGAAGGGCTGCCCCTGAGGCCCCCTCTGCACCCCACCGCCAGTCCCCCACCTCCTTCTTCTGCAACATGGCGTGGTGCATGATCTTGGCTTCCTTCTTCTTCTCCAGTAGCTTGATAGATGGAGACTCTGACTGCTCCTCAATGTGGGGAAACTTCCTGTCCAAGACATGGGCAAGAGGGGCCTGGGAATAACCCATGAAGACAGAAAGCCGTGGGGCAGGGAAGGCAGTCCTGCCCCCTTGAGTGAAAGGAACTGTCTAATCAGAGGAAGAGAAAGCTGTGTTGACCTCTGTGGAGATGATAAGGGGTGGGGATCCTGGTGATGGGGGTGGATGATTTGGGACACTGGGTTATAGGAGTAGGAGGGGTTGGAAGTGGGGCATGGGCAGGTATAAGAGGCCCCGGGCAAAGAGAGGGCCGCCCAGACCCTGAGACACTCACTGAAGCAGTTGCAGCAGCCGCTCTCCATACTGCAGGCGGAAATACTCGGCCAGATCTTCCTCCTCCATGATGCCTAGACTCATGGTGGTGGTGATCAAATGACCCAGGCAGCCAAAACTTCACTGTAAAACTTCACTGTAAAAGTGGGTGGTGGAGCCAATGTGGTCCAGGAATGCTTGGGCTCCTATGTCTCCTTTCTGTCTGCTTTTCCGTGTCCACAGAGGGTGGGCGTCTGAGAGACTCCTGGGAAGGAGCTGGAGCCTGACATTAGCAGCCACCGGAGAGTTGGTTACCTAGCAACAGGCGGCCTGGTTCCATAGCCCACAAGAGGAACTCAGGCTTTGCCCTCTGACCCCTGTCCCCGTTAACCCCACTCTGCTCCTGCATTTACCACTTAGGACTTTGGGGAGAAGTTAGGCCTGATTAGATGCTGGCGTACAGGGCTGGGACGCAGGGTCTGGGTGTCCTGCCAAGATCCGGGGTGTCGGGAGAGGGGTGTCCTTGTGAGGGAGCCATGTCCCTGGGCCTCCCTCCCGGGGTCAGGGTGCGTGAGGGTGAGGGTGGCGGTGGCGGCTGTACCTGCAACAGGTGCCTGAGAAGACAAGGAGGGAAGGAAAGGAGGTGCTTAGCTGAGGCAGGGCTGAGGGTGCACTGAGAAGCTTGGGACCTGTGGAGGATGGGATGAGAACCATGTGGTGGGCGAAGGAGGTGTAGGTGTGTGTGTGTGCAGAGGGGATGGGCGAAAGGCCTGGGGACTGAAGAGGCATTCCTGTGGAGGACTGTGGCATTCCTGTGGAGGACTGTGGAGGACTGTGGAGGAGGGACCGTGGCCAGGCCCCTCAGAGGGTAACACACAATCTTCTCCGAGATTGACAGACTTTTAAAATAGGAAGGGATGCCAAACTATGTTACCATAAATGTCACATGTTTTACGTGTTTGCTTCAGAATGGCTGGCTGCCTGCCTCGATCCCAACGGGGTGTTGTGCACACGCTCATTAGGTCTGAGGTTCAACATCTCAATTTGAGACCCTGTGCGCGAGGCAGGCACCCCCGGAGGTAACGCCAGGCTCCTCCGCTGCGCACTCTGCCCACCAGCCCACGCCCGCCGCGCCTCGCTGCGCTCCGGGTCCAGAAGCCCGCACCGCTGGGGGTGGGTAGGGGAGTCTGGCAGGGAAGGCGTCTGAGATCAGGAGCCCACCCCCGCGACAAGGCCGGTCCTCCGGCGCCCCCTGCTGGCCGCCCGCCCCATTCACATTCTGACTGGGGGAGCGCGAGCCCGGTCCGGGTGCCGCCCACCCTCGCCCGCCCCATTCACACCTCCCCAGCCTTTTTTCCAGTCCGGGGGACGGGGCTCAGCAGAGGCAGTACTATAGCTCCCACCCCACCCAGAGCACACCCACGCACGCACCCCCTCACCGTGCCCGCCCCACCCTAAGCCCTTCAACCAGAGATGGTTCTCTACCCTCAGGATGACAAGAAAGCCGGTAAAAATGGTAAGCTCTTCAAAGGGGTATGTTTCTCTCCTTGTGGATCTCTAGAGCCTAGCACAATCAACTTGGGCTTTCCCTCCGTTTTGCTTGCGGGCACCTGTGTAATGCCAGCCCTTGAGGAGGCGGCTCTCTGTTTCTGAACCACCAGTTTTCTCTGGTGTTACATACCGAAATCACATCCTTGTTGCATCTACTGTCAGGTGGTCCAGGACCAGGTTGGAGCATGCAAGTGAGACATCCTCTTCTGCCTGTGTACCCCTGACCTCCCAGAGCTCTTTCTGTACTTTGCAGAATCTTCCTCCCCACACCCACCACCATCCCTCTCTGGGGTCTCCCTGTCTTCCCAGGGGCCACCCAGCAGGGTCAGGGCTGTCTGAGATCCACCGGAGTCTTGCTCTCCCCAGCTCTCCTCTTCCTCCTTCCCTGAGGGAACCCTGCTTTCTCCCCTCCTCCTTTTTTTAATACATTAAAAAAAATTCTTACTGGAAGATGTGTTTACTGATTTTAGAGAGGAATGGGGAGAGGAGAGACATTGATATGAGGAACATCTACCCATTGCTTTCACTACTCCCCTGGCCAGGGATCGAACTTGCAACCCTTTTGGTGCCAGGGTGATGCTCCAACCAACTGACCCACCCAGCCAGGTCTCCCTTCTTCCTTTTCTATCTTGATATTTGCCCCTGAGGCATCTAGCAAAATCTCCTAATGGATTTAGATTGTTGGAAACCAGTAGGAATAATATTTTCTGTTTTCTGTCCCATCTCATCCTCCCTCCGAGACAACTATCAGCTTAAAAAGGTGGAGGAGGAAACATCAGGAAAAAATAAGATTAATTTGTCAAAAAATATTATCCTGCCATACAGACCAGCATAGTGCTCAGTCCAAATAGAGTACTGGGTATGAGGAAACCACTTTTTAATCTATGTTATATTTCATTCCATGTGTCTCACATTTCACTTTTTTAAAGATATTTTATTGATTATGCTATTACAGTTGTCCCATTTCCCCCCCTTCACTCCCTTCCACCCTGCTCACCCTCTCCCAACCACATTTCCCCCTTTAGTTCATGTCCATGTGTCATAAGTTCTTCAGCTTCTACATTTCCCCTACTATTCTTGCCCTCTCCCTGTCTATTCTCTACCTACCATCTACGCTACTTATTCTTTGTACCCTTTCCCCTCCTCCTCCCACTCCCCTGTTGCTATCCCTCCATGTGATCTCCATTTCTGTGGTTCTGTTCCTGTTCTAGTTGTTTGCTTATTTTGTTTTGGTTTTTGTTTTAGGTGTAGTTGTTCATAATTGTGAGTTTGTAGTCATTTTACTATACATGTTTTTTATCTTCTTTTTCTCAGATAAGGCCCTTTAACATTTCATAAAATAAGGGTTTGGTGATGATGAACTCCTTGAACTTGACCTTATTTGAGAAGCACTCTATCTGCCCTTCCATTCTAAATGAAAGCTTGGCTGGATAGAGCAATCTGGGATGTAGGCCCTTGCCTTTCATGACTTGGAATACTTCTTTCCAGCCCCTTCTTGCCTGCAAGGTCTCCCTTGAGAAATCAGCTGACAGTCTGATGGGAACTCCATTGTAGGTTACTATCCCCTTATCTCTTGCTGCTTCTAGGATTCTCTCCTTCATTTTTACCTTGGCTAATGTAATGATGATGTGCCTTGGTGTGTTCCTCCTTGGGTCCAACTTCTTTGGGACTCTCTGAGCTTCCTGGACTTCCTGGAAGTCGATTTCCTTTGCCAGATTGGGGAAGTTCTCCTTTATTATTTGTTCAAATATCTTTTCCACTTGTTGTTCTTCCTCTTCTCCTTCTGGTACCCCTATAATTCAGATGTTGGAATGTTTAAAGATGTCCCAGAGGTTCCTAAGCCTCTCCTCATTTTTTTGAATTCTTATTTCTTCATTCTTTTCTGGTTGTATATCTTTTTCTTCCT
>CM052545.1:62415564-62525183 GCA_028533065.1 Trachops cirrhosus | reverse complement strand
GGCCTTAGGAGTTCACCAGGGCGGGGCACCCCAGTGGCTGGGTTGTGAGGCTGTATGTGGGGGCGGAGTCCAAGAAGGAACAATGGCGCTTGCTCTGCTCTCTGTAGGACCTCAGACCCTTCCACCGCTTTCCGCAAGCTAACCGGGTCCCTCTGGCACCAACTCCAGTGTGGGTGGGCCTGTGCACCCCGTGGGACCTTCCTTTTCAGTCAGTGCATCAAAGCTCTATTTCCCAGTGCTGGGACCCTGAATTGTGCGCAGTGCCTTGCTTCACAATGGCCGCCTGGCTGAGTCTGCTGGTCGCCACCCCCTGGCCGGGGCCCACCAGCCACCACCGCTTGTGCACCCAGGGTCTGCCTGCTGTGAACTTGCGCACTGCCCCAGTTGCTATGTTCTCCGCTCAGCATCCCTCTCCTGGCTGGACTCCACCCCTCCTACAGGTCTGGATGAACGTGTCTATTTTTAAATCCTTGGGTGTCCGACTTCCATACACGTCAATTTTCTGTCAGTTCTGGTTCTTATTTTGTTTCTATATTGTTGTTGTCCCTATCTTGGTTGTGCGAGGAGGCACAGTGCGTCTACCTGTGCCTCCATCTTGGCCGGAAGTCTGACTTTAGTAGTTTTCTTTTTTTTTTTTTTAAAGATTTTATTTATCTTCAGAGGGGAAGGGAAGGAGAGAGGGAGAGAAATATCAATGTATGGTTGCTTCCTGTGCATTCCCTGCTGGAAACTGGCCTGCAATCCAGGCATGTGCCCTGACTGGGAATCGAACCGTGATCTCTTGGTTCACAGGCCCGAGCTTAATCCACTAAGCTACACCAGCCAGGGCTAGTAGTTTTATTTCTAACTAAACCCATTATACTTCCCTGCTTCCATACAATGTATGATCAATACTGCCTAACATATATATGTAAATATTTTCTCCCAGCCTATCATTTGTCTTTTACTTTGCTGTGTTTTATTTTTTTTTAAAGATTTTATTTATTTATTTTTAGAGAGAGGGGAAAGGAGAGAGAAAGAGGGAGAGAAACATCGATGTGGGAGAGAACCATCCATTGGTTGCCTCTCACATGCCTCCAACTGGGAACCTGGCCTGCCACCAGGCAAATACCTGACCAGTAATCAAACCAACAACCTTTTGGTCCACAGGCCTGCACTCAGTCCATTGAACCACACCAGCCAGTGCTGTTTGTGTTTTCTTTTATCATAGAAATTTAAAATATTTATCTAGCCAAATCTGTTTATCATTTTTTTTTTATTTTGGGGAGTTCTGTGTTTTGTTTTAAAAAGTCTGCCACACTCAAAATTATATTCCAACCCATTCACTTTTAGAATTATGTTATTGACATTTTTTTTTAAAGATTTTATTTATTTATTTTTAGAGAGGGGAAGGGAGGGAGAAGGAGAGAGAGAAGCATCAATGTGTGGTTGCCTCTCATGTGGTCCCCACTGGGGACCTGGCCCGCAACCCAGGCATGTGCCCTGACTGGGAATCGAACCTGCGATGCTTTGGTTCGCAGCCCGCTCTCAATCCACTGAGCTATGCCAGTCAGGGCCTGTTATTGACATTTTTTATTTGTAGCAAAATATTCTTAACATGAAATTTACCGTCTTAACCATTTTAGGTGTACTATTCAGTATTGTTAAGTATATTCATATTGTTGTGCAACCAATTTCCAGAATATTACCATTTTGAAAAACTGAAACTCTATCCTTATTAATCAACAACTTCCCATCCCCCTCTCCTCTCTAGCCCCTGGCAACCACTTTTCTACTTTCTGTCTGTGAATTTGAGTATTCTAGTCAGATAAGTGGAATCACATAGTATTTGTCCTTTTGTGATTGGCCTATTTCACTTAGCACAATTTCCTCAAAGTTTATCCATGTGGGAATATGTGGTAGGATTTCCTTCCTTTTCAAGGCTGAATAACATTCAATTTCATGTGTATACTGCATTTTGTTTATTTATTTAACTGTTGATGGACACTTGAGGTGCATCTGTTTTTTGCCTATTGTGAGTAACGCTGCTAATGAACATGGTTGTGGAAATATCTCTTCGAGAATCTGCTTTAAATTCTCTCGGGTATATATCTGGAAGTAGAATTGCTCAATCAAATGATAATTCTATTTTCAAGTTTTTGAGGACCCACCATGACATTTTTCATAGTGGCTGCACCGTTTTACATTTTCACCAGCACTGGATAAGTGTTCCAGTTTCTTCACATCCTCACCAACCCTTGTCATTTCTGTTTTTTGGATGGTAACCATCCTGATGGGTGTGAGGTGATATTTCATTGTGAAGTTATATTATTTTTTAATTAGAAGGGTAATAGGTGACTACATTCTCATTATACCTCATTCAAACAATAAAGATGCAGCTGGTGCCCTGTCTACCTATCACCCAATGCTATTTCCTAGAGGTGACTGCACATACAAATATTCAACAAATACTTACGTTGAATGCCTGTGATGTGCCTGACACTCTCCTAGACTGGATACAACAATGAACAAAATAAGTTTCTTACTGTTGCAGTGGTTGAGGAAGGGAATAGGAAATAAATTCTGGTGACTACATTTGGGGATGTTGTCCCAAGGCACTGTCCTCACTACTGCCTCGGGTGAACATCAGTAGGGAGGGACGAGGAGTTCGGACAAAGGAGCCAGTAATGCCCACCACCAGGCGCCTCCCATAAAATCTCTTCAACAGACCTTCCAGGACCTGTGGGCACAGCACCAATGTCTATGAGTTGTTCAAGAGCCTACCATAGTGTTTGAAGCCTGGGAATGAATATTGGCTCTAAAACACAAAATGGAAACCACAAAATAAAGAATAAATGTTTAATTAAAGGTATGCAAAGGTAATATTCCAATTTTATGAGTTGTTAGCTTTAGCATGCATGCAGCATTTCACACATTTGAAAGTGATCTATGGACTTGATTTCTTCACTTCTCAAGAATTCCCAATTGTGCACAAATTTTGGGGGAAAAATGAAAGCATTGCAAATTAAATGAGTTACTCATAGACAAATAATTTGAAAAGGAAGTCTATAAAAATCTTTTCACTTTCCCCCTCACTATATTTAGTGTTGACTAAATTCTATTACTATTATTTTTTCCCAAATTATACTTAGAGTGCATTTTAATATGCTTGTTAAGACAGGTCTAGGGCTTAAAATTACCCCCTTTTTTGACCTTGATGATCTAGGAGTGTGGCCCTCTCGTTTTATCAGGAGGCTGACCAATGCTTTCAGTCCATCTAAGGGAGCTTTTGCCAGTGATCTTATCACCTATGAGAGACCTAAATGAGTAGGAAGGAGCTTCTCATGCTGTGGTCCCAGTTAGTCCATTCATTTTATTATTCTCCTTGCCTGAGACTCCTTCAGCAATGACACATTTTTTAAACCTCGAACAAGTATTTTAATGGACATACTTCTCAGTCTTCAAACATCAAAGTTGACATTTTAAAAGACAAAATATTGCCCTCAAGTACATACATAAGTAGTAAAAGTATGATGAACTACTGGAAAGGATAACAAATTGGGATAATGGTCACTACCTCTTGGTGGTGGTGGAGAGAGGGTTACTATATACTGATAGGGAGTAATATTTTAGATTGGGTGTTCAGTAGATTGTTCAGTGTACTTTTGTGATGCCAGAAATAATTCAATAAGGAATTGAAAAGAAAATATTACATCTCTTCACGGTGTTTGTTGTTCTCCCTTGCAGATTCTCCTCCAAGCCTCTTTTCAATCAGTGGTGTTCCCTGTCTCCTGTGAACCTCTGCCAACGTCCTCCCCCTTCTCCTTGTTCCTCGAAACTTGATTGACATTCCGCCCTCTAAACTTGACATCCATTTTCGCTAATAACTCTCTCTTGTTGGGTGTTCCCCCATTATGTCTCGTTATTTCCTTGGAAACTGTGTGGTTTTAAATATCTCCATGTCACTCATCAGCCGCCTCTGCATTTACTGCAAGGAATCACGGAATTTTAGAGCTAGAACAACTTGAGATCATCTCTTCTAAACTTATCATTTTATATAGAAAAAATGGAGACTTAGAGATTTAACTTCATCTTCAGCAACTGCGGAACTAGGATTCCAAATGAGACTCGCTTTGGGTTTCCCACAAGATGACAAACCAGGAGAGGCTCTTTGCTCCTGTCCCTGAAGATGCTGTAGGGTGGGAGGGAGGCTGATGGATCCTTGAAATGAACCCCAAAAACTTACCTAGGGAAAAGCCTAGGGAAGCAGAAAGTGGTTGGATGTTTCCCTCTCCTTGTGAAATGCAGTCTAGAGCTGAAGAAGGCCAGATACCAAGAACAGGGTCAGACCCGGCCAACCCTCTCTCTTACGTTGCTCTGGGAAGATAGCTGTACCTACCTTATTGCCACGTGTGGCAAGGAAACAGCATTGGCCCAGTGCCAACTTCATGCCTGCCCAGAGCAGTGGGGTGAGAAGCACTGAAGCAGATACAGTGCACACAGAGTCGGGGTAGGCCCTAGAGAAGAACAATGTCTGGGGAGGAGGTCCTGAGGATTTACTGAGAGACAGTTTTGCCCGGCTGGGAGAGGCAAGAGGGCGTGTTGCTCTCAGACAGCAGCAGCGGAGGCATTCTGACTGCGGTGGTTGGTGGGCTCAGGGACACATGAGCTCATGAGAAAAAACAATGTGATGTCTGAGGAGGGCAACTGTAATAAAAGAAAGGCAAGAGACTGAAGAACCTGTACCGAGGGAAGCAGAATGGATGGATCAAAGGAATTAGAATTTTAAACAAACATATCAAATATCCTCAGAGAGATGAGGGAAGATATTGGAAACACAAAGCCAGAAGCAAGCAAAAACGTTGAGCAGATTTGATTGACATACTGGATATGAAAACTGAGTGAAACAACCCAATAAATGCATTAAATGGCAGGATGTATAGAAACAAAGAATGATTAGTGAGTGGAAGACTATTTTTAGGAACTCTCCCAGAAGGCATGAGAAAGTGATAAAGAAAGAATAAAAGCAAAGGTATAGAAGATTGACGGAAAAAGTAGAAAAGCTAAGTAATAGGAATTTCATAAGAAGAAAAAAATGGAGAGGGATGAAATATTTGAAGAAAAAAATGACCAAGAATGTCCAGAAGAAACTTCAAATTGTAAAAAGCTCATATCTAAGGGGAAAAAAATCCAACTACAGTGAAATTTAAGAATATCAAAAACAAATAGAAAAGTATTTTTTAATTTAAATTTTTATTTTAAGTATATTTTATTGATTATGCTATTACAGTGCTTCCATTTTTTCTTCTCTTTATTCCCCTCTGCCCTGCACCCCCTCCTTCTAGCAGTCCCCCCCAGCCCTGCCCTTAGTTCCTGTTGATGGGTCATACATATAAGTTCTTTGGCTTCTCCATTTCCTACACTGTTCTTAACCTCCCCCTGTCTATTTTGTACCTACAAATTATGTTTCTTATTCCCTGTACCTTTCCCCCCTATTCTCCCTGCTTCCCCTCCCCACTGATAACCCTCCATGTGATCTCCATTTCTGTAATTCTGTTCCTGTTCTAGTTGTTTGCTTATTTTGTTTTGGTTTTTGTTTTTAGGTTCAGTTGTTGATAGTTGTGAGTATGCTGTCATTTTACTGTTCATAGTTTTGATCTTCTTTTTATTACATAAGCCCCTTTAACATTTCATGTAATGAGGGCTTGGTGATGAAGAACTCCTTTAACTTGACCTTATCTAGGAAGCTCTTTATCTGCCCTTCCATTCTAAATGATAGCTCTGTTGGATAGAGTAATCTGGGATGTAGGTCCTTGCCTTTCATGACTTGGAATACTTCTTTCCAGCCCCTTCTTGCCTGTAAGGTTTCTTTTGAGAAATCAGCTGATAGTCTTATGGGAACTCCTTTGTAGGTAACTCTCCTTTTCTCTTGCTGCTTTTAAGATTCTCTCCTTATCTTTAATCTTGGGTAATGTAATTATGATGTGCCTTGGTGTGTTCCTCCTTGGGTCCAATATCTTTGGGACTCTCTGAATTTCCTGGACTTCCTGGAAGTCTAATTCCTTTGCCAGATTGGGGAAATTCTCCTTCATTGTTTTTTTCAAATAAATTTTCAATTTTTTGTTCCTCCTCTTCACCTTCTGGCACCCCTATGACTAGGATATTGGAATGTTTAAAGTTGTCCTGGAGGTTCCTAAGCCGCTCCTCATTTTTTTTTTTTTTTAATTCTTGTGTCTTCTTTCTGTTCTAGTGGAATGTTTATTTCTTCCTTCTCCAAATCATTGATTTGAGTCCTGGTTTCATTCCCTTCACTGTTGGTTCCCTGTATACTTTTCTTTATTTCACTTTGCATAGCCTTCACTTCTTCCTCTATTTTGTGACCATACTCAACCATTTCTGTGAGTGTCCTGATTACCAGTGTTTTGAATTCTGTATCTGATAGGTTGGCTATCTCTTCATTGATTAGTTCTATTTTTGGAGCTTTGATCTATTCTTTCATTTGGGCCATATTTTTTTGTCTTGCACATCTGTTACATGGTAAGGGGTAGAGCCTTAGGTATTTACCAGGGCAGAGCAACCCCAGTAGCTGTGTTGTGGTGCTGTATGTAGGGGAAGGGTCAGAGAGGGAACAATGCTGCTTGCTCAGCTCTCTGCTGGTTTTCAGTCACTTCCTCCGCTATCCACAAAGAAATTGGGCCCTTCTGGTGCTGGTTCCCAGATGGGTGGGTTTGTGTACATTCTAGAACCCTGTGGTTGCCTCCAACAGACTCTCCTGTGAGACTAGGAGTTTCTCCCACTGCCACACCCCCCACAGGTTTTTATAGCCAGAGGTTTTGAGGCTTTATTTCCTTGTGCTGGAACCCTGGGTTGTGTGGTCTGTCTTGCTCCCCAGTTGTTCCTCCTGGTTTATATGCTCACAAATGTAGGACCACCCAGTCTGGCAGCTGCTACCTTACCTTGGTCCTCCTTGCCTGGCTGCATGTCTCTGTCCCTCCTACCAGTCTTGATGAATGTGTCTTCTTTAACTCCTTGGTTGTTGGACTTCCATTCAGTTCGATTTTCTGGCAGTTTCAGTCATTTTTTGGTTTTAAATTGGTTGTTGTCTTTCTTTGGGTGGTGCAAGGAAGCAAAGCATATTTATCTATGCCTCCATCCTGGCCAGAAGTCCTAAATTTTTATTTTAAACAGGTAATTCATACTTGTGGTTCAAAACATCAAAAAAAGAGGTGTACAGTGAAGTGTCCAACTTCCATCCCGTCTTTCATCCACCCAAATCTCACTCCTTCTCCAGATATCACCACTTTCTTTACTTTTTATGTATTTTCAGAATTTCTTTGTGCAAATACAAGGAGACATGAATACATTTTTTCCCATTTTGAAACAAAGGTGGCAAATAGACACTTCTGCCCCTTACTTTGAATCTTTTACTTAATCTTTATTAGATATTTTTCCATATCAATATAAAAACTGCTGCTTTTAATTGCACAGTGTTCCACATACTATACCTTAACTGGTCTCTCATCAGTGGACATTTGGATTATTTCCAATTTTTTGCCTTCCATAACAGTATAAATATCATTTCACATAAAGGCAGGTATTTCTGTAGGATAATTTCTAAGAAGTGGGATTGCTGGTTCAATCCATTTGTATTTCCTTTTCTATGAGCTGCCTGTGTTAACCTTTCCCCATTGATCTATTGCATTTGTAGGTTGTTTCCTTATAGGCTTGTAGATTTGTAGGGAGAAACTTTTCTGTACATAAAATGAGTTGCAAATAGTTTTTCCTAGTTTGTCTTTGTGTTTTTGACTTATGGTGGGTTTTTTGGACAACATTTATTTTTATTTTATGCATCAAATACATAATTTTTTTTATGGCTTCTGGATTTTGAGTCATAGTTAGAGAGACTTCCTATTGCAAGGCTATTAAGGAATTCTCTCATGTTTTCTTCCAATACTTTTGTGGTTTTAATTTTTACATTTTTATCTTTAAGCCAACTGGAATTTATCTTGTGAGGTGGGTGTGAGGTAGAATCCGACTTGCCCCTCCTTCTGATGCTTGCCCAACAGACTCCAAACCATTTATTGCCTAGTCCAACTTTTCTTCATGAACATTTTCTGTTCATTTGGTCTGTCCATTCACATGCCTTTATATTGAGACTTTAAATGTGTTTCTTTTTAAAAACATCTTTTAGAGCTGGCCTCTCATTATGCAACTTGTTCAGTCTTCATAGTTATTCTTGTTTATTTTCACATATAAATTTTAGAATCAGATTTTCTAGTTCCAAATAAAATAACCAACAAAAACAACAAGATGTAATTAGTATTTTTATTGAGATTACATTCAGTGTATAAATTAATGCAGAGAAAATTGACACCATTGTGATGCTGAATTCACCAATCAAAAAACATGGTATGCTTTTTCATTTGTTCCAGGCTCTTAATTTTTTTTGTTCTTCAACAGAATTTTAAAGTTTTCTTTATATAGGTCTTGTGCATTTTTTTGTGAAATTTATTCCCTAAGCATTCTATTATTTTTTTTTGTTGCTGTTGTTGTTGGAAGAGAAAATTCTAAACCCTTCCAGACAAAAAGCAGGTCATGTACAAGTAACAAGAATTATGCTGATTATCAGACTTCTCAACATGAAACTGGAAGTAATGTAACAATGGAGTAGTATTTTCAAAAGACCCAAGGACAAAAACTTTTCAAATTCTAGAATGTTTAATATATCTTAACTACTATTAAAATGTGACTATGAATTAAAAATATTGTTAGACACATAAATTCTCAAAAACTACCATATCAGGATCTCCTTCAAAACCATTTAACATTATTTTCTTCTTTTCTTAAATAGCTTATTTTTATTGTATTTTTTCCATTTATCTCCCTATCCCCTCGTCCACCTTCATGCACACTGCCACAGCCCCCTATCCCCCTACAATCACCCCACTATTGTCTGTGTCCATGAGTCCTTTCTCTTTTTTGCCTGATCCCTCATTCCACTAACCCTCAACCCCCCAAAGCTGTCAGCCTGCTCTCTTTGAGTCTCTGTTTTGCTTCTTAGTTCAGTTTGGTTAGTAGATTCCATACATGAATGAAATCCTATAGTACTTGTCTTTCACTGACTGGCTTATTTCACTCAGCATAATGTTCTTAGTGGTTGCTCTTGGCATTACAATTAGCATTTTAATTTAAAATAATCTGATTTGGGTAAATATTAATTTCAATAGTCCACAAAATCTTGCTCCAGTACACCTCCTTTCTCTTTCTCCTTCTTTGTACTATTATCCATACAAATTATATCTTTATATATTATAAGCCTTCTAAGAGTACTTATTACAGTACAGTTTTATGTTTATTGCTTTATGTAGTTGTTATTAAGTCAGATAGGAGAAAAAGAATTATAACAAAAATATATTTATACTGTCTTTTATATTTATCTATACAGTTACCTTTACTAGTGTTCTTTATTTCTTCATGTAGATTCAAGTTACTGTCTAATATCATTTTATTTCAGCCTGAAGGACTCCTTTTAGTATTTCTGAGCAAGTTCTCTTTTTTTGTTTACCTAGAAATATCTTAGTTTTATCTTTGTTTTTGAAGAAGAGTTCTGCTAGGTATCGAGTTCTTGATCAACAGTTTGTGTCTTTCAACACTTTGAAGATATCATTTCACTGTCTTCTGCTTTTATCATTTCTGCGGAGTCAGCTGTGATCCTACTGAGGCTCCCTAACACATGATAAATGGTTTTCCTCTTGCTGCTTTCAAGATTTTGTCTGTCTTTGACTTTTGCCAGTTGGACTATGATATTATTTTGAATTATTCTACTTGGAGTTTAAACCTCTGGGATGAATACATTGTTTTCATCAAATTTGGGAAGTTTTTAGTCATAAGTTTTTCAAATATTTTTATTCTCCCTATTTTTCTTGTCCTTCTGGGTTTCCTATTAGCTGTATATTGGCATGCTTTATGGTATTCTGTAGGTCTGTAAGGCTCTATTCATTTTTCTTTATCCTTTTCCTTAGACTGGATAATCTCTATTAATCCATCTTCAAGTTTGTTGAGTCTTTCTTCTGATAGCCCAAATTTATTACTGAGCCCCTTTAGTGAATTTTTCATTTCAGTAGTTGTACTTTTCAATTCCAGAATTTCTATTTTCTTTTTTGTAATTTTAATTTTTTTGTTAACATTCTCTATTTGGTGAGACATTGTTGTCATAATTTCCTAGACATGGTATCCTTCAGTTTTTAAAAATGTATTTCTAATAGCTGATTTAAAGTCCTTGTCTAATAAGTCTTCCACATCTGTGCCCCCTCAGAGATATGTTCTGTTCTCTATTTATTTTATAGGGTGTGTGGCATACTTTTATGTTTCTTTGTGTATTTTGTAAATGTTGTCAAAATTAAACATTTAACATGATATATTGTAACAACTTGAAATCAGATTCTCTCTCCTCAGGTTTGTTGTTATTGCCATTTTTTATTATTGATTTTCTTGTTGTTGCATATTTGTTTAATGACTTCTCTGGATTAACTCTATAGAGTCTATATTATATGCAGTGATGAGCCCTTGAATTCTCTGCTAGCCTCTTTTTTTTCATGTTCTTATTTTTAAGTCTGGTTTCTAGGGTTCATTCCTAGTTCAGTATAATTTAGTGGTGAGGCAATGATTGGTCCGAACTTTCCTTAAATGCCTTGTCTGTATACCCTTTGACCAGGGAAACTACGTCTGAAGACACACATTCAACTTCAGGCAGTTTGAATGCCTGAACAGCCTTAGCTTTCACTTGCTGAGTGCCCAGGTCCTAGAGGTCAGCCAGAGGTGACTGGCTGGGTCCTTCTTTCCAGGGTCTTTCCCAAGCTTGCATATGTGTGCAGCCTTCTAGATCCCCAAGAATATGTTGGAGCTTTTCAAAATTTCCAGTGGTTTTCTAGTTCTCCAGGGCTTACTTTTAAACTTTTGTTGTCATTGGCCAGGTTCTTGTTTGCTCCAACCAAAATCACAGCCTTAGACAGCTTAGATATTGCCAGCAGATTACTATTTTTTGGGGGGGAATACCCTAGGGATAGTTCCTCCACTCACCTCTTCTGCCCTCCACTATGAGTAGCTGCTAATTTGAACAAATATTGACTGTGCTCTAGGGATGGGGCTTTTAACTTTGCTCCAAATGAGGTCAGTATTCTCCATTAGCTCTGAGAGTGCTGACTTTTCATGGCTACTAGGCCACCAGAATGGGGAGGGAGAGAGGATGGGAATAGGCCCAAGTTAAAATCCCACAGACACCACTGTCTTACTTAAGTTCAGTACTTCTCTTGGATAGATGATTTTCAGGATTCAGTGGCTTTGATACATTTCCAGAGTTCTGAAATGTGTGATTTACATTGTTTTGCCAGTATCTTTGTTGTTTTTATGGGAGAGTGGTTCACCAAGACCCTCATTTCACCATTCCAGAAGTTGATCTCTCTTGAAAGTATTTTAAAAACAGAGGGACCTCAGTAAGATGGGAGAGGAATCCAGGGCAAAGCAACGAGGCATGCAAAGTAAAGGGGAGAGCCTATCTTAGAAAAGTGTAATGTGCCCTGGCTGGTGTAGCTTAGTGGGTTAAGCGCGGACCTGTGAACCAAGAGATCACGGTTCGATTCCCAGTCAGGGCACATGCCTGGGTTGCAGTCCAGTTCCCAGCAAGGAATGCACAGGAAGCAACCATACATTGATATTTCTCTCCCTCTCTCCTTCCCTTCCCCTCTGAAGATAAACAAATAAAATCTTTAAAAAAAAAAAGAAAAGAAAAGTGTAAAGAAAAGAAAAGTGTAATGTTACCTAAATTAGCAATGCTTCTATAATGCAAGATCATGTGCACTGCAGACAGTTCAGAAATAAAGTCATGGAGTGAAAGCCGGGCTGGGGAAGGAGAAGGGGGAACTGACGGAGGAGGAGGGCTGGAGGGTTATGGAAGTCGGCTAGGGCACTTGTGGGCACTTGTCCTGTCTAAGGAAACACACAGATCTGCTAAGCTTAAGAAATTGACAGGGGGGAGGATAAAGATAAGTAAGGGTCACAATAAGTTAGGTTAACCACGAGAATAGTGTAAACGGAATGTACTATTTTTGACAGACTAATTGGATCTCGTGAATGGAAAGTAGAAAGTTCAAACTTTTCATTTGAAGAAAGGAAGTTTTGAATTATTCCAAAGATGTAAAGGAGCAGAAACAAAGTATAGTACCAGTAAATGGAAAACACAAAATGAGGTAGCAGAAAGAAGTCCTAAAATAACATTAATAAGTATAAATGTGATGAATTAAACTCAGAAATAAACAAGATGCAATATTGTATTGTTAGGAAGAGATCATTTAAGCAAAATTGGAGAAAAGGTTAAAAAACTGGCACATTAAAAATAGAAAGAACTTTAGGATAACAATTTCAGCATCAGAAGAAAAATGAATTTAGGGTGAAAAATAACATAAGCAACAAATAGAAATGTTATATAATGATAAGCAATAATAAATAAAAAATCATGACAATCTTAAACATGCATGCACTCAGCAATGTAGCCTCAAAATATATAAAGCAACAAACAGCTAAAATGTGGGAAATGGATATATCTCAGATTATATTTGGAGATTTTAGCACAACTCTTTCAGAACATGATACATCAAGCAAACCAAAAAATAGCAGGATAGAATATTTGACTAATACAATTAATAATCTTATACTAAAATATGTGTATACACACATACACCTATTTATACTTAACAAAGAAATCTCCACAAATCAAAAAGAACAATTGCAAACCATAATAAAATAAAGTTAGAATTCAATAAAAAGAAAACACTTAAAAATCCTGTACTCCTGGGAAAAAATTAAATTACCTTTGGGCTAAAGAGGAAATGACAAAGGGAAATATGAAATACTTCCAATCGAATTACAATGCCAAAGTTTGTGCTGAATTTCAATGTCAAGATGTGCACTAAAATAATCCATAAGGGAAATTAAAAATTTTGACTACATATACAGGAAAACTAGAAATACTGAGAACAGAAGAGCTAAAAGTGTGTAACTCAAGAAGTAAAAATGAAAATAAAAAGCGCAACAGAGTGAACTCAAGAAAGTAAGAAGGAAGTAAGTAACAGAATGCAGAAGTGAAAAGAGAGAACAAAAAATAGATAAAATGTACAACACTAAAAGCAGGTCCTTTGAAAACACTAAACACAAACCTCTGATAAGCACAACTAAGCAAAAAAGACTGTTTAACTGAGTATGGGCTGTTCTTGCTCACGCTCCTCAGCCTACGGCTTCAAGGTGGCTGTTTCTCCTCTGAGGAAAGGGGAACAGGAGGAGGTGGAGCCTGTGTCTGGAAAGGTTTTTGCTTTGAATGATAGTGGCAATGGTAGTGGTAAAATGCAGATTTCCTCATGCAGAGGAGTCTGGGAAGGTAACCTTTCGGCTTGAATACAATGGTCAGGAACGCAATTTGGGTAGAGAGAGAAGAATGGATATTGGGCAGGCAAGCAGCAGTTTCTGCCTCAACAACTGTACACGAATGCATTTGAAAACTTGGGTAAAAAGCATAAATTTTAAGAAAAAATGTAAAATGTCATATGAATAGATTGAAAACAGTATAAACACTCATATATTATGTTTTCTTGTGTACAAGAAAACTTGCTCCACTAGCCTCCAGGCACAACCAGTTTTACCATTTGTTGAACAGATAAGCCTTATTTTAATAGAAGTTTTCCCATAAAATAGTTAATATAAAAGTACTAGTGTAACCATAATGACAAAACTGGCTAAGAAAGTGAAAGCAAACAAAGTGAACATTGATGAAAAAAACCTTTAAAAAATTGGCCAGGCAAGTCCAACGGCACATTTTTTAAAACATAATTTATCAGGATCAAGTAGTTTCTCTAAGAATTTATGTTATTTAAAAATCAAAATAAAAAATCAAAAGTACATGAATGTAAAATTCTCCACCCAAATGGACTAGAGAATAAAAATCATGTTATCTCAACAGATGCAAGAAATTCTTAATAAAGTTTAAGATGAAAATGTTATGAAAACTTCTTTCGCTTAATAAAACCTTCAGCAAACATTATATTTAAAACTTTAGATGCATCTTTTTGAGGTTTGGAACAAAGCCTCACTACCCACTGAGTGTGGTGCTAGAAATGCTCGCTGATGCACGACAGTGAGCATCTCTGACACCAACACCACCAACAGCAAAAGGTTCAAGCTAGACCTGCCTCTTTCATTGTCAAAAAGTGCAATTGTGGTAAGATACATATAATATAAAATTTATCATTTTAATGCATTTTAAAGAGTATAGTTCAGTAGTGTTAAGTACATTCATATTGTTGTGCAGCCAATCTCCAAAATTCTATTTTGTCTCGTAAAACTAAAACTGTATACCTATGAAACACCCTCCCATTCCCCTGTCCCCAGCCCCCAGCAACCACTATTCTAACTTTCTCCATGATTCTGACACTCTGGGAACCATACTCATGTGAGTGAAGTCATACAGTGTTTGTCTTTTTGCTACTGACTTATTTCACATAGCATAATGTTCTCAAGGTTCATCCATGTTGGAGCATGTGACGGAATTTCCTCCCTTTTTAAGGCCTAATAATATTCCATTCTATGTATATATCACATTTGTTGATTTATTTATCTGTTGATGGACACTTCGGTGTTTTTATGTTTTACCTATTGTAAGTGATGCTGCTATGAACATGGGCTTACAAATACCTCTTCCGACCCTGCTTTCAACTTTGGGAAATATATACCCAGAAGTGGTATTACTGGGTCATATGGTAGTTCTATTTTCAATTTTCTTAGGTACCACCATACTGTTTTTCCATAGTGGGCACACCATTTTTCATTTCCTCCAACAGTGCACAAGGGTTCCAATTCTCCACATCTTTGTCAACATTTGTTATTTTCTGTTGTGTTTTTTTTTGTACTGGCCATCCTGATGGGTGTGAGTTGGTATCTCATTGTGGTTTTGGTTTGCATTTCCCTAATAATTAGTAATGTGCAGCATCTTTTTTTTTTAAGATTTTTATTTATTTATTTATTTATTTTTAGAGAGAGGGGAAAGAAACGTCAATGTGTGATTGCCTCTTGCGTGCCCCCTACTGGGGACCTGGCCTGCAATGCAGGCATGTGCCCTAGACCAGGAATTGAACCAGTGGCCCTTTGGTTCACAGGCTGGTGCTCAACCTACAGAGCCATACCAGCCAGGGCTGGAGCATCTTTTTATGTGTTTGTTAGCCACTTCTATGTCTTCTTTAGAGAAAATTCTATTCAAGTCCTTGGCCTATTTTAAACATTGAATTGTTTGTGTTTTGTTCTTAAGTTGTAGGGGTTCTTTATATATTCTGGATAGTAACCCCTTGTCAGATGTATGATCTGCACACATTTTCTCCCGTTTCGTAGGCTTCCTATTGCCCTGTTGTGTCCTTTGAAGTTCGACCTGTCTCTATGCAGTCTTTGTCCTCTACCTGTGAAGCCCATCCCTTACTTCTGTTGGCAGTGGTCATGAAAGTGGTGGTGCCCCAGTATGAGTGTAGTAGTGGCACCTGGTGGCGCTTCTCTCCCAGGTTGTCCTTACTTAGATTTCTTTGGTTTCAATGAGATAAAGATTCCTGGGCAACAATGAACAAAGCACGAACAAAGCAGAGTTATTTAAAAAAATATTTTGTTTTCTAAATGCTTCTTTAGTCCCTGCCCAAGACAATGCTAAGTGAAATTTAGGTATTACCCACACCACCTCTGGCCCTCTAAGGAAGGCAAGATTTCTTCAAATGTTCAAACCTCCTGAGTTGATGTTTGTCATTGCTGAGTTGGTTCGGCTCACTAGACCCAGGGACAGACGCAGCCAGCTGTGTTTGCTGCCCACAGTGGGGCTCAGAGGCAAGGTGGGCAGCTGTTGTGAAGGGAATTCAGCTTTTTCTCACAACTTTCCTTGAGAAAGGGGGCCCTGGCAGCATCCATTCCTAGCTTGCTGACCTCATTCAGGGCAGGTTCAGTGGCTTTCTTACCTAATTTACCCGCTGTGGGCAAGTTTCTCACTATTCTCCAACAGGAACCTAGAAAGCCAGGCATGGCCTCCATGCAACAGCACGGGTTAGACTCTCTCCTTCCCAGAAGTACAGTCTCTTTTCTGGGAAAAGGACACACAGATTTTGATGTAACTTGCCAAGAAAAGTTGAAGAACTGTTTGTTGATGCCATCTGCTTCCCGAGAAAAGGAAGACATTGTGACATGGTGATATGAGAGGGTGTCAGGATTTTCTTGGAGGTCCTGTGACAAACCATCTCATCTTTTTCCATCGGTAATGGGGCCCGGTGAGCACCTGGTTCCTGCAGGCGCCCAGACATAATCAGTGAGACTCTCATAGTCCGTGTTGGGAGGGGATGGGGGCTGAGGAGCAGGAGGCAAAGATCTGTGAAACTGACATGGTTACTGTGGCTCTGATGCTGTGTGGCCATCAGTTTTAGGGAACTCCAGTGCAACATGCAGTCATTTCTCCTGTTTCTTTTGTGCTTGAACCAACTCCTATCCACACTGACCAAGACCAAGGCAACATTAGGGTAGCCTGTCTCCTCAGGGAGAAATGCCTGGGGCTGTGCTGGGCTGGTGCAGCTGCTGGCACCTGTGTGTTTTACTGGCCAAACACTGTGTGTTTCTAGTGCAGACCCTGCAGCTCTCCCTTTACCCAGGCCCCTGTCCTGGGCACACCTCCTGCCTCTCACACAAAGCCAGCTCAGCAACTGGCACCCAATCCTTGGGTTTTTCTGCCATTCCAGGCCCCAAGAGCTAAAGAGTCTTCAAGTGGCCAGCCTCATCTTTAGACCCAGCTTTGGGAAGGGCACCAGACCAGGTTTGGCTGAAGAAGCCCCTGGGGAGTTTTCCCAGTGTGTTTGGTGCCTCCTGGTGGACAGCATCCAAACTGCTGGTGGAACCCCTCCCTCCCTTCTTGTTCTGGCTTGCTCTCAGAAGCCCTCTTCAGCCCCATCCCATGGCCTTCCACTCCATGTGGAGGAAAAAAATGGCTTTTCAGGCCCAAGAGGTTACCCTCATTCCCTGCAAAGGGCCAAGGGGACACAGGAATCCAAGGCTGTGGCCTGTAATGGTTGACGTGAGCTAAGCTGTGTGGAAGGAGTGGAAGGTTGGATGCCACTGGGAATGAGTTCCCCACACAGAAGGTGACTGCCCAGACCACCCCCTTCCACCACAGACCCCATGCTGGAGCCCCTGCCCACAGACCTGCAGTTCAAGTCCCCACAGACTAACCCCTGGTTCATCCCACCACCCCCTGGGCCCTGCTTTGAGAGTGAGCAGGGCTAGGGACTCTCTCCCTAGAGACAGCTGAGGCTTGGGGCTCAATGTGGCTACGCTACACACCAGACCAAGGGCTTAGTGCCAGGCTTGGGGAAGGACATGAACAGTCACTCAATCCCCTGTCATCCTTGGTGTTCCGGGACGCTGTGCTATTTTGCCCAGTGCAGAGGGCCGAGGCCAAGAGATGGCAGCAGCACTAGGGTAGCCTGCCTCCTCCAGAAGAAACACCTGTCGCTGCACAGAGACAGGGATCGTGTCTCAGTTGAGCAGCACCAACTGAGAAGGTCACAGTGGCCAAGGGCCTGGCTTCTCAGACTTAGGAGCTGAGACCCAGTGGGGTAAGTGATTTGCTCCAGGGGTCGTATCTTAAACTTATTCTGTAGCAGAAGACACCTACCTCACCAAGTCATGATCCTATCACAGATCACAGGCTCCCAGGATGGAAAAGCACTTCAGTCCAGTCCGACCTCATGTCTCCAAGCTATTCCCCAACCAGGCTTGAAAAGAGAGTCGAGTTTCATAAAGGTGGCTGTGAAAAGCCTCTGGATGTTGGGAATGCCTTCTGTTCTTCCCCACGTGTCATGAGCATCACCAAATGGTGTCAGTCAGTGATGGCAGGAAAGGAGCTAGCAGGATTAGGAGTAATGTTTCTTGCTGTACTGTCTGAAATTTTTATGATTATTGTACCAGTTGTCTGCCATTCTGAATTCTGCTATTTCTACAGAATTTCTCCCTCATCATGTGAACTGAAAATTGTAAAATCATCTATGACCCTTGATTCCTCCTTCTTCCTTAACTCTCCACCTCATTATCTAATCAAAAGCCAATGGCTATATTATTGATCTACCTCTAAAACTCCTTTGCATACCATATTAGTCTTCTTGGGATGCCATAGCAAAACACTACAGGCTGTATGGTTTAAATAACAGACATTTATTTCCTCAGAGTTCTGGAGATTAGAAGTCCATAATCAAGGTGCTAACAAATTCAGTTTGTGGCGAGGCCTCTCTTCCTGGCTTATAGACATCTGCCTTCTCACTGGTCCTCGCACGGCCTTTATTCTGTGCACTGGAGGTTGGGACCTGAGCAGGGAGAGAAAGAGAGAGAGAAAAAGAGAGAGAATGAGCACTCTCTGTTGTCTCCTCCTCCTTCTTTTATAAAGACACCAATCTTTTTTTTTTTTTAAAGATTTTATTTATTTATCTTTAGAGGGAGAAGGGAAGGAGAGGAGAGAAAGGAGAGAAGGAGAGAAATATCAATGTGTGGTTGCCTCTCATGGGTCCCCTGCTGGGAACTGGCCTGCAACCCAGGCATGTGCCCTGACTGGGAATTGAACCACGATTTTTTGGTTCGCAGGCCCGCGCTCGATCCACTGAGCTACACCAGCCAGGGCAAGACACCAATCTTAATGTATTAGGGCCCCACCCTTATGACCTATTTTAACCCCAATTATCTCCTAAAGGTCCTACCAAATATTGGGGGTTAGGGTGTCACTGCCCTATGAATTTGGAGGGACACAATTCAGTCCATAGCACATACATTATCTTGTCATTAGATCCTCCCACGATTTTGAGATGCAGCCCCTTCCCGCCCAGACAGTTGCCACAGTCTATCCAAAGCCGACATTCCAGCCCCCAGGAGCTCCCCTAATGCAGAACCATTGTTCACAATGCAATTGGCAGGAGAGAGTCAAAAGCTGTCAATGTCTCTCTGCTGGCTGGGAAAATCTTCACTTCCTGGCAGCAGCATGATGTCTGGAGGAAGGACACGGGATTTGCCATGTTGAGATCTGGGTCCAAGCCATGCTCCACCACCTAGTAGGCATGACCCTGAACAACTAAGTCAGTTAACCTCCTGCACCTCAGTTTTCCCTGCTATAAAATGAGCATCCACGTAGTGAGGTTCACGAGCGTTACCACATGCAGGTGTGAGGCACAGAGAGGGTGGGTATAGTTTCAACTTGCGTGAGTTCCCTTTCTCTTAGGGTGACATTGAGGGTATCCACAATCTGATCCCAACCCACGTCTCCAACCCTATTTTCTATGACTTCTCATGCAACATCCACAAGCCAACGAATGAGTTGTCCCTGCCACAACCCTGTCTCTGACCATCGCTCAATCCCCTGCTACGAAGAGCCTCTTCACTCGTCGGAATCAGTTTGAACATAGACATTGAGAGGACAGGCTCAAACAGACCTGGTTTTGAATTTTAACCTTTCTGAACTTAGTTATTTCACCTGTGAAATAAGTTGATGCTCTGACTTAACGAGGCAAGCTTTGTTAAGTTCTTAGCAGGGATACCCAGGATTCCTGCCAGTTTGGGTGTGGGAGCCCAGATTTGTCACTGAGCACTGACTCTCCTGAGTTGACAAGGTCACGCAGAAAATTACCAATGTTGGTGTTTTCCAAAGTCTATTGTAGGAGATATTGGTTCTGCAAGACAGTGGTTGGTGTTACCTGGAAGAAGCTGTGGCACTGGGTATACAAGCAGAATTATAGGCCCCACAGAGCTAACAAGTGTGTTGACGACGGGCTTTTTAGAGCCTTTAACTGCTAATGTTAACTGCTAATGTTTCTAAGAAGTGGGAATAATTTACATCCTTTTCCAAAGTGGTTACCACAGAATCCTTTTTTAATAGCCTTCACCCCCACCCCCACTGTGATTAAATGTTGTACAAAACTCATTTGGGAAATAATGGTTTAAGTAAACCTGAGAATAAATGTTAATGGCTCATTCAATATTTACTTTCCTCTTAGCTGGAACCAAGATATGTTAGAACTTGATGTTTCTGAGTTGTGAGGCTGAGCACTAGACATTTATTTAGTTTTGATTCTATGAAGCTTAACTGACCTACTCGAAGTCTGTCTTTATGTCCCAGTTCCTTCTTCAATACGCAAGCTACTTCATCTTCATCCTCTACACGTGGTGTCTTCTGAACACCCCAGCCTTCAGCCATTACCCCTGCCCCAGGCTGCATGGAGTACTCACTGTTTGAGCTTATCACGTGGCCTTTAGCTTGTCCTGTCTTGTTCTGTTTGTGTATACCTGTTTGGTGAGAATTTCTGGCTGGACTTTGACCCTGGTTCCTGGGAGGTAGCCTTGAAATCCTTGGAATTTTTCCCAGTTTTAAGAGTGTCTTTGTTTGGGCCTCTCAGACCACACCTGTGTCTGTGCTAACAAGGTCACTCAGAATGGGGGCTGGTCATGCCAGAAAGATCAACCATGTAGCAGAAATTTGGGACTTTGAACTACATGATGTCCTCACAGCCTGCTTCCTGGGGAGGAGAAGAGGACTGAAGATAGAGTCCCAGGCCCATGATTCAATGAGTCATAGCCTGTATAATGAGTCCCCAGTAAAAACCACAGACACCAAAGCTTGGTGAATCTCCCTGGTTGGAAACACTCCATCTATGGTCACACATCAGTGTGCTGAGAGCGCACCGCATTCTGACTCCCCAGGGAGGGCACATGACACTTCCAGGGAGGGCACGTGACACTTCACATTTGGGATGTCCCAGACCTCCCCGTCTGCATCTCTTCTTCGGGCTGATTCTGATTTGTGTCCTCTGGCTGTAATAAAATTGTAATCCTAAGTATAGTGCTTTCCTGAATTCTGTGAAGGGCTCTAGTGAATTATTGAACCTGAGGGGAAAGTGGGAACCTCCTTATTTGTGGCCAGTCAGAAGCGAGGGTGTCTGACTGAAGACAGTTGGGTGCCCTTAAGCTGTAGAGTGTGTCCTGACTCCGGGCAGTGGGTATCAGAAGTCACTGCAATTCTGCTGAGTGAAAGAAGTCAGACATAAAAGAGTACATGTTATAGTCTTTACAAATGCAAACTACTATAGATACAGGGTGGGCAAAAGTAGGTTTACAGTAGTTCGTATGGAAAAGACATGCAGGTTATTATTATCATAATAGTTTTATTAATGTAAAAGAATGTCCCTCACAGCTGTAAAACTGCTTTTTCCTACCCCTGTATAGTGACAGAAAGCAGACCAGTGGCTGTCTAGGACCAAGGTAGAGGGAGGGGGAAAGGAGAGATTACAAAGGGGCAGGAGGAAATTTGCAGGGGTCATGTATTTGTTCACTATGTTGATTTTCATGATGGTTTCATAGGTATATAAACATGTTAAAAATGATCAAATTATACAATTTAAACGTGTGCAGTATGTTTTATGTCAATAATACATCAATAAAGCTAATTTTTTTTTTAAAAAAAGCTCAGTGCTGTCCTCACATGTCATGACCTTTTCCAGAACCTTCCATGGTTTATCCAACGTCTATGGAATCAAAATCTTCCATGATCTGGTCCTAAGCTACCTTTCCCAGCCCTGCCTTTCAGTATTGCCCTACACAAATCCTTTGCTACCACCAAACAGTTTTTCTTGCTACTCTCCAAGTAGACACCACGCTTCCCACCTTTGTAACTTTGCTCATGCTGTTCCTTCTGCCTAGAATGCCCTTCCTGAGTTCCTACCCTTTCTCTACCTATTAGGTTTACTGTATTCTTTATGCTTAGCTTACATGTAATTCCACAAAATCTTCCTTGAGTTCCTGAGTCAGAAATAATCTCTTTCCTAAACTCCCATAATGCTTTCTTTCGTGAGGCATTTCCCAGCGTCCTGTGCTTCCTTATGTATGTGTGCATGAATAGAAGTCAGTCTCCTGGTTAGACTATTAGCTTCCTGAGGGTGGGGGCTATGCATTTTATTCACTCCTGGATTCTCCATGACAAGTCGCATAATCATCTACAAACAGAGGCTAGTCAAATAGCAAATAGCCAAAAACGCAAGTTTCTCAGCATCTTCCCCATAAAATTTTTTAGATCCTTAAACCGTTATGTCACTCAGTCTCCTCTTCCACCTCATGCTCCTCTTTCCCCTCTTCTCCTTCTTCTGACTAAATCACACTTACTTTCTTAACTCTTTTCCTAAGCCACGTCCTGTTCCTCCTCCTCTTGTTTATGTTAGGGGGCCACATATGTGTGTTTTAGTATTGTATGTCTGTCTGTCTACATAGTAAATACTATCCTCCAGTAAATTTCAATTGATAGCTGCCTTAAATCTCAATATTTAAGTTTCCATCTTTGGTCCAATTTCTTGGCCATAGAGCATAGTGATTAAAGTTTCAGGTTTCAATCCCTGGCTGGTGTGGCTCAGTGCATTGAGCATGGGCTTCAAACCAAAGGGTCTCCGGTTCAATTCCCAGTCAGGGCACATGCCTGGGTTGCAGGCCAGGTCCCCAGTGGGGGCCACATGAGAGGCAACCACACATGGATATTGCTCTTCCTCTCTTTCTCCCTCCCTTCCCCTCTGTATAAAAATAAATACAATTTTAAAAAAATAAATGAAGTTTCAGGTTTCAGTACCACCAGGCTGCATCTAAATCCCAATGCTGCCACCTACTAGCTGCATGACCTCAAGCAATTACTTAGCTGTCAATTTTGTCACCTGTAAGTTGGAGATGGTAGAAGCCTACAACCTGGGGGCCTTGAGGACTAAATAAGCTAGTACATGTGAAGTGTTTAGGAAAGTGTCTAACACATAGGAGCCATTCAATAGCTAGTATTCTCTTCACTGCATGCTAAGAAGCATTCAGCCAAAGAGTGGTGAGACATGCAGGGCTGGAAAGGGTAACCAAAGGGATCTGTGCTTGGCTAGCCACACAGAGTCATTTGAAGACACCATTAACACTACAGATTCTGGGCCGCACCTGAGAGATCCTGATGGACCCCAGGAACCTATGTTTTCTAATGCTCCTCAGGTGACTTGAGTGGCCAGCCAGGTGTGGAATTCAACATAGCAGAAAATGCACTGAATTTGGGGTGAGGAGGTGTTTTTGCCGGTGACCCCATGTATGACTTCTTCGAGACTCCATCTTCTTGTTAGTGAAATGAAGCTAACAAACTTGATTTACGTGCATTCCTAGGGTATTATGTGTATTGTGGGAGGTCAAGTGGCTAAAGTCGTTTCTGTTGGGAAGCAGGCCTGCTGTACAAAAAGGTACTCAGGCTTTGAGACAGGCCTGAATGCAAATTCCACTTCTGAGACTGTGCTAAGACAATCCCAGCCCTGTCTTCTTCCTAACAGGACCTTGATTTTGCTTGGGGTGTAAATGTGCCCAGTGGAAAATATTCTACCTCCTGTACTGCTTTGCAGTTGAGGGTGGCCATGTGATGCAGTTCACTCTAATCTGCTAAGAATTTCTGGGAAGGTTTTTGTTTTCCTGGTATAGGAATTCAATCCTGTTGTTCCCCTTGCCCTCTTCTTCCTGCCTGGAATGTGGATGAGAGGCCTGGACTTGCAGCAGCCATTTGTTATATGTGACCAAATATGGGAGGAAGGCCTATAACCTGAGGATGATGGCAAAGAGCTGAAGAGATTTAGGTCCCCAGAGGCATCACTAAGCAGTTGTACTGGCTCTGGACTGCCTAACCCTAGACTTCTTATGCGAGACAAGTGAATCCCTAAATTATTTAAGAGATTATTTTTTTTGCTGGTTATTTGTATCCTAAAGCTATTTAGGAAGAATTAAAAAAATAAATTTGCTAGAACTGTATCTGACCCAGAGGACATTCATGTGTGTGTGCTTCCCTTCTCCAGCTGTGAGACATTTTCTGCATTTGTAAGATGAGGCCTCTTCTAAGTCCAATTCCTATATTTACCTGATTATAGAACAGAAGAACTGGGCTCTGGGGGCTGGTCCCTGGGATAAAGGACCATTTCCTGGGCTACAGGGAGGGCTGGCGAAGGCGTCCCACCAAGCGAATAGGCACAGGCGCAGTGTGGACTGCCCGTAGCATCTGAACTCTAGAGGCCACCCCACCCTAATCAGAGCAGATGCAAACAATCTCCACGTGCTCCATGAGGTGCTGTGTGCAACACCTGAGTCCAAAGGACACGAAATCACCTTTGTTCTGACATAAGCATGGAGATAATTCTAAGGATACTTTCCCTGGAGACACACATATCTGAGAGTAAGAATGAAAACCTATTAACTTCCACCCCTCTCCCCTGGACACAATTTACATTTTCCATCACATTCTCCCATTGGAAACTTAGGTACGTGGGTGGGAGCGTGGGCGCCTGTGTGTCAGTGGAGTGAGAGAGAAAACAGTTTCGCTTTTCATTACAATTCTTGCCTGCCCAAGCACCGCCTTCATAGGATCAGGTTCCTGCCTTTTAGGACCCACAGGAATGTACACGACTCATCAAAGCCAGCGTTGCATTGCCACCTGAGTCCTGCAGGTCCCCACTGCTTCCCCGGCCCTGCCAGGGCAATCTGAGCACTCCAGCCATGGCTGAAATCACCAGCACCAGTCAGCGCTAGCAAAGCTCTCAAAAACCTTATACACCAAAAATACAGCAAATGCTGAGAATTTTTTTGTTTTTTAGCAAATGTATTTTTCCTCTATTATTAAAAGAAAATTGAACTGCAAAAAATGAAGTTTCCTTTTACTATCCAAATGAAGAAAACCATACAGTGAGTGAGATGAACCTGAGGGGCTTCAACACAAACATGCTTCCTCTCTTCCACGGCTCCCACAGCCCCAGGCAGGACTCGGGGATTTTGTCCTCAGCAGGCTGAGTTTCGTCCAGTGCTTTGGCTCCTCCCCAGATCAGCACATCCCGACTTTCTCTCAGCCCTTCCAGTTTGAGTGCTCCTGTCTCATGGCCTTCACAAGCCAGTCCCGTTCCATCCCCTGCTCAGAGTCGCTCGTGTCACTTGCCTCCACGGTCAGCAGCTTTGAGTAGTTGATCTGCCGCTCCTGGGGCAGTCTTGGCCAGATGGACAGGAACAGAACCAGCCAGAGCAACAGCACTGCACAGCTGGTCTGGTAGAGCACAGCCAGGCTGAAGTGCCTCACCGCGAAGCCCCCAGCAAAGCTCCCCAGGCTGGCTCCACCCCCATAGAAGTGACATCGAAACACTGCACTCAGAGGTCGCTCTGTTCTGGGAGTGGCCAGGTCCTCTATGGAAGCCCCCACTGCCCACCACAGAGCCCCATTGCTGAAAACACTCAGGATCTGAACGGGGAGAACAGACCACCAGCTCCAGAGGAAAGAGTAATACAGCAGCTGCCCTGAGAGGCAGCCCAGCCCCAGCCCCACTGTTCCCGCTCTGGACAGTTTCCTAAGCAACGTGGTTTTGAACGGAAGAAGCAGAATTTCCCCCAGCAAGCCCAGGGCAACTGAGAAACCCATAACCAGCTTGCTGCTCCCATGGTCCTCCATCTGCCAGAATAGGAAGTTCTGTACTGCGCTGGTGGTGGCTCCTATCAAAAAGACAGTGGAGGCTAGGAGAATGAGGCGGAGGTCGCCCTCTACCAGAGACAGTGCTTTGACGGCTCTGTGGCTGGGCTCCCGCTGCCTGCAGATGGGAACAGGAAAAGCAATGCTCACCAGTACCGCCAGGCTGCTGACCAGCGAGTAGCCATAGAAGTGCACCACACCCGGGGGGCCACTCGTCATCAGGAAGCAGTCCAGCCGCTCCACCAAGGCTGCGATACCACACACACCTGCTGATGTGCCCAGCAGCCTCCAGACCCACAGGTTTCTGTAACGATCAGTGGCGTCCACAAAATCCAGGTATTCGAAAAGGCTGTCATCCGCCACCTGCTCCAGAGGGGCTGCCAGCAGCTCCCAGAACACCATGAACCCCAAGGAGAGAATGAAAGTCCATCGCAACCCTTCCAAGGAGAAATCAGTGTCTCCCGAGTTCCCCTGGGCTGCTGACAAGTTGGCTGGACTTCCCAGGGCTGAACCCCCAACAAGAAAAGGGTGGGCAGTACTGACCCCCTTAAAAGCACCTTCCCAGGGAGTATCTTTCAGTCCTGGGGTGACAGGGTGGAGAACTTCGGGTGTGGTCCTGGCTCCTTCAGCAGAGCCCACAAAGTATCTGGGCCGATGACTGACAGGTTCTCGGACACTGTCGCGTGGTCCCTTCCTGAAACCAGAGGGGTCCCGGGTCCCAGTACTCCTCTCGGCTGGGAGGCTGGGGGCTCCCGCCGGGCTGCTCGAGGCCGGTCGGGCCGGGGCGAAGTTCCGGGTCAGCGCGACCTCCGGCGGTAGGACTGTGGGGGTCGCGCCGTGGCTGCCATCGCAGGAGCGGTATCCCGGGTCTTTGTCCCGCGGCGGCACCAGCACCATCAGCAAGCTGGCTGCCCCCGACCCCAGCAGCGAGCCGATCAGAAGGGCCCTCCTGTTCTGGTAGCTTCTGGCCAGGAAGGCACAGAACGGAGCCCAGAAGGCTGCGATCAGGTGCTTGGCTCCCATGAGGACGCCCACCCAGGGCGCGGCCAAGCCCAGCTGCCTCAGGTAGAGGGTCAGGAACGGGGTCACGGTGGCATCCCGGACCCCACACACCAAGTGGAAGAGCCGGGCCACTCCCAGCGCCCGGTGGATGTCCCACTGGGGGTTGGCGCTCATGGCTGCCCGCCCACGCCAGACCCCGGCGGCCAGCGGAGGGCGGCGCCAGGTACCCGCGAGGGACGGGGGCGCGCGCGGAGGAGCGAGCGAGTCCCACCTCCCGCCTCCGGCGGCGCCGCTGTCCCCGGGTCAACGGCCGCCCCCGCCCCACGTCCGGCGTCCGGCCCGGAAGTGGGCCCGCCCTGAGGCGCACCTGGGGGCGGGGCGGGCGCACCTGCGGGCCGCACCTGCCACGTCCCACGGCCCCCGGGGCGCTGGGCAGTGCCCGCCCCGTCCGCCTGGCGCCCGTGCCGAGGCCCGCGGGATGTGGCTTGCCGGGTGCGCGCCCAGCCGAGCCCCCAGGCCCCCGACGCCTTTTCGCGTCGCTCACAAATCTGAGTCAGATTCCTAAACTGCCTCAGGCGAGTGAAACTATCCCGGAGTCCGGGAGCGAGAATGGAAGCCAAGGTATGAACTCCCTTCCTCCTCTTCAGGTCTTTACCCAAATGTCCCTTGATCAAGGACCGCCTCGTTACTGTCGGCGACCATCCCTGTCCACGCTCACCGAGATACCAAATCCTACCCCACTCCCCAGACGCGCACTTCCCGTTCCCTGCTTCATTTCTATCCACAGCAGGGTCTGCTATCCAACACACTACCGGTTTCTGTAACACGCGTTATCTTGTTTATTGTCTGTCTGCCTCCATCGGAATCAAAGCTTCAGCAAGGCAGCTATTTTTGGCCCCAGGGCTTAGAACTGTTTCAATGGATGTAAGCGCCCCTTGAAGGGGCGTGACTGGGTGACACAATCTTCTTCATTTGGGAAGATCCCCAGAGAGGGCTTGACAGCTGAGGACTGTCTTGGAGTGGCACCCCAGCAGCCCCCTCCCTAGCATCCATCCTAGACCCCAAAACAATGTGTATGTATTGGGTAGTTTTAACCTACACCTAAGTGTCCAGTTAGGGAGTACATACTCCAGAGGTCAGCTAACATTGCATTAAAAAGCCACACTCCAGACACAGTTAATACAAGCATTTGAACAATCTTAGAACAGCAAAAGGGACTTCATCAGTTAGTATGATCGATACTGGCAAAATTTCACTGGTGAAACAGTGGTGTCCAAGTCACATAGATTGGTTCTGCTTTTTTTTGGAGCCATTCGCCCCCTGGTGAACAGAGCCTAAGAATCTAGATATTCCTGCAAGCCACACCCTTTGGAATGGTGCCATAGGTTTTACTCCAAGACGGTCCAGTATCCAGCCACTGGTCCAGTGAACTTCTGTGCTTAGTTTTTTTAGAGCACCTAATTTGGTTGGCGTGGGGAGGGGAGTGTGACGTGTAGTAGAATTTGGTCTACAACTTGCTTTCATCTCAAGCTGGTAGAGAACTTGGTGGGGGAGGAGGCCCAGAGCCCTCCCCTAACTGTAACAACTGTTTACTTTAAGAACCTGGTAACAATGAATGCCCGATTGATACCAATCAGTTTGCATCATCCTGATGGCAGAGAGAAAAAAATCTAGCCACCTCCAGGTAAACTAACATTCAGTGATATCAGTCACTTCAGCTTTAAAACCAGCTCAGTGACATGGAGGGCTGTCCCTAGTCCCTCTCCTCTCCGGGTTCTGCAGCTTCAGTGGAGGCTCCCACGTCCATCTGCTCATTGGTCTTCACCTGAGCTGACCTCCACTGAGGGAAGGGCAGACACCCCGCACAGGCGTGATGCCACTCACAGCTGCACCTCTTCCCTTCTACTGTCAGACCCATTAAGCTTGTTTGCTTTAAACTACCTGAGAAAACCTCACCTGCTTCGCATGCCCCATGAGGGCACACGAACTCTAAGGCTGCCCTTGGGCCCATCTACCTAGATACCCCAGGGAGCCCTTCTAACCCTATTGCTCTAGGCAGTGAGAATGTGTTGTGGGACTTGTCCCCAGTCCCAGGGCAATGAGGCCAAAAGGGAAGAGCCTACCTCTCTATTCTTGGATCTCCAAATTCGAAAGGGATTCTTCCACCTCCACCCCACCCCACAATCCCTGGGGAGTCCATCCAGGTGAAAGAGATGGACTCAAGTCAAACCTGTATGTTCTCTTACTTTCTCATCCACCCCACAGCTAGTCCTGGGGGTGAGGGAAGTGGTTCTGGGTCACTGATCTTCCCCATTTTACATGTGGGTGAAAGCCTTTGAACTCAAAAGTCAAGAATTTTGATGTCTCTAATCTCTGTTTTCTCAAACTAGCCTGCACTCCCACCTCTGTTTTGGAACAGGTCTGTTTAGGAGTGGTGAGGTAGACAGAACACACCAGTAAATACTTCACAAAACTTACCCGGCCTGTGGATTCATTAGGTTAGATTAAGCACTGCGGCCAACTTCTATTCAAATACAAACACTGCTAGATGTTAGATAAAAGCAGAAACACTTTAGTGTGCATTTATTGAATCTGACACTTTCCTCTCACCTGGGAGAGAAGCCTGCCAGAGAGTGGGTGGGGGGCAGAGGCCTGAGTCAGGGAAGGGAGCAGACTTGGGAGGAGGAGGAGGTGTAGTTGCCTTTGTCTACTTCCCATTTCCCGCCAGGACACAGGCCCCTGGCCAAAACAGCAGCCATCACTTTGGTTTTAAGGGCTTTGTGGGAGCTTGAGTTGGAGAGGTGGGAACTGAAAATCAATGAAGGAGCAGACATTTGTGCAAGGAGCTGGGCTTTGTGTGTGTGTGCAGCTGTGCCCAGGACATCCTTGGGCCTTCCGGTGGGCCCTGCTCCATCACCCCCCATGGCCAGCCTCCTTGTGCTCTGGGCACTTGCTGGCTCCTGGTCAGGGCTGGAAGCTGTTCAGGGTAGCCTGGCCTTGCTCCGCCAGTGGTGTGAGTATTTGGGACTGGTAGGGTAGTGTATCCTTCCTCTTGGGCTCTTGGCTCTCAGACTCAGCACTTCTGCTGCCCTCTCAGGCTCACTGGACGATGCCGGAGAACGTGTTGATGGGCATTAGAAGGGGCTTGGGCTTGGCTCTGGTCCTTTCCATCTCCTGCTGGTGTGAGTTGAGCCACAGCCCCTTGGACTTCTGGGCCCCGGAACATGGCTCTGGGCAGGGAACAACCTCGAATCTGTGAGTGGGGAGAGACCAGTTCAGAAGACTGATCTCAGGGGTCAGGTCTGCTGGGGATTTTAAAGGTAGCCCCTTTATTGTAGGGTATAGAGGAAGGGGCCCCACAGAGGCAAGAGGAAGCACTAGGACGAGAAAGAGCACCCTGGGCCTAGGGCGAACAGTGGGAGAGGAGGACATGCCTGGATGGGTCACTGTGTGTGCCTTCCTTACCCAAACACACCTGTCCAGGGGACACCAATAAGGTTCACACGAACTGGGAGGCACACAGCTGCCACAGTAGGTCAGCTTGTGTTGAAGGGGCCAGTGCCAGTACCAGGCGTTGGATCAGGAGGGCTGCAGGCTGAGGGTTCATAGAGGAATTTCTGCTACCCAGGGCCAGCCATGCATTTGCCTTTTTTCCTGGATTCCAGTCATAGGGCAGTGGCCTAAGTTCACACCCACCAGGGACACCTGCTTGGCCACAGGATCTGCTTCCGGCAAGGCTAGACGCAGGAGATGGTGGGGGCTGGCTTCTGCTTAGGTTTGCCCCATGGGGCATGCAGCCTACGAGGTGGCAGGCCCAGTCTCACCTGACCACATCCCTGAAAGTGCGTCGATTGTCCTTGTCCAGAACCAGCGTCAGCAGCCTCTGGTCCTGGCTCTGGATCTGGATGTTGGCTGCCCGGAAGGTGTTTGCCACTGTCTGCAACAAAGAGACAGCTCGTGCGTCACCTTGTGACACACGGCCCTGCCGATTTCTCCTACCCTGAACTCTGGTGTGTTTCTTCAGTCTAGCACATGGGGTCCCCAGCTCTCTTCCTGCACAACCCTAACCCTAACCCTAGTGACTCAGAGCAGTGACAATCCCGCAGGAACTGCTTCTGAGCTGCTCTTGTCGCTGGGGTCCTCAGTGTTTCTGCAGTTCTTTCCCAATCTGTCATCCTTAATTTTGAGCACAACCTGGAATGTTGTGGCTAGTGCTTGCCAGGTCATCGAGTTACCCGGGCACATCCTATATAACAGGCATGTTCCAGTGGAATTTTGTAAGTCCTGATCCCAGTTCCATGTTGGATTACATACAAAACTGTTTACCTGGGGCAGAGACAGAGGGTCTAGAAAGGGGCCACCTACCCCCCTGACCAAGACTCAGATCAGGCCTTATCAGCTGTAGCATGGAATTGTCTGGGGTGGGGGCAGATGTAGGTGCCCCCCTCTGCACAGGGAACCCGGGGCAAGGTGTTCCAGCCCTCCGAATCCTGAAGCCCTGCCTGGCATCTCTAGAAAGTACCCAGGGCCAAAGGAAAGCAGCCCCCAGGCATCCTTCTACACTCCGACCTGAGGGGGCCACTCTGGGGAGGACCTCGCCCCCTGGGCAGAAGATTGGAACAGCCTGGGTCACAGGTCAAAGGTTTTCAGAGGGCCTTCCCAGGTCACAGGCTGAGCCCCCGTGCAGATGGTGGCTTTGGGTGATTCACTACCACAGAGCACTGGAAATTAAACCCCTGGGGTCCATCTTGTCCAAGGGTTCTCGACCCTGGCTGCTCATGAGAATCATCTTTCAAAACATCAAATCAGAGAGTTTGATTTAGTGTGGAGTCCAGCCAGGCATGGGCATTTTAAAATAAGCTCCCTATTGGAGGCATGGCCGAGAACCACCGGGCCATTCCACCTTCTCATTGTCACAGAATAGAGTCACTCATGGTGTAAGAGCTTCTGTGGCTGTCACCCTGGGGCATTATGGGGCACAGAGGTGGGGCACCTAATCACCAGGGAGAGGAGAGTGGGGTGGGGTGGAAGACATGGGGGAAAGGAGAGCATCAGGGAAGGCCCTGCAGGGGGAGTTGACACCTGAGTTTCATCTTAAAGGAGAAATGGGAGGTATGAAAGGAAATAGGGAGGGAGGAATGGGGGTCTCAGGCCCAGAAAAGTGCATGAACAAAGGTCCAGAGGTGTGACTGCTGGTACACTACCAAATGCCTCGATGTAAAGGGCCTGAGGGGGTGGCCAGAGCTGAGGGCGGGGAGGAAGAGGAAGAAGAGCCACTCTATGCAACACTGAAGAGTTTTCTGCGCTCTGCCATGGAGAATGGGAACAGCGGAGGGCTTTTCAGCACAAAGTGACATGTCTGAGTTCTGTTTTAGAAAGACCACCGGGCAGAGATGTGGAAGGTGGACCTGAGGAGTATGGTAGCGACATCAGGGGCACTAGCTGGGAGGCTGTTATGTTTGTCCAGGAAAAGGGGATGGATGGAGGTCTGGACCGAGGGTGAACAACTAGTCCTGGTTTGTCCGGGGACTGTCCTCACTTTAGCAATGTAAGTCCCATGTCCCTGGAAACCCCTTAGTTCTGGGAAAATTGAGATGGTTGGTCAACCTAGCTAGACCCGAAGAAGGAGAATGAAGAGGAAGGGACAGGTTTGAAAGTGCTTGAGAGAGAAAACCAGCAGGACACAGGGAAGTGAAGAGGCGGCACTTGAGATGATGACAAGGTTTCTGGCAGAGGCAACTGGTTGGTGATGGTACCAATAAACGAGAGACAGAACGTGGTGGGGGAATAAAACAGCCACTAATAAATAAATAGCTCTGATCTGGCCAAACACTCTTCTAAGAGCTTTACAAGTCATATCCATTTAATCCCCACAACTAGATGAGGCGGGTTATTATCCCCATTTTACAGATAATGAGACTGAGGCACAGAGAGTTTGAGTGACTTGCCTCAAGTCACGTGGCTGGGAAATGGCAAAGACATGATCTGAATCTAGTCAGTCTGGCCCCAGAGAGCTCTTAGCTTTAGAAAGCACTGGCTTTGAATTTGAATATCTTGAGTTTGGGGTATTGAGGGACATCCAGTTCATGCTAACTTAGCTGAACGTAGGAGTCAGAGATGAGGCGGGGTGGGGGGGCCAGGGGTGAGGGGTGAATGTCAGAGCAGGAGATAAAGATTTGGGTGCTCTTAACGAATTGGACTAAAAGTGTGTTTGATAGCCCAGGGAATGAGGCCATGGGCAGAAGTAGAGAACAATAGCTGTTTGAAGAACTGGTTTATGAAAAAGAGTACAGGGAAACAGGCCAAAAAGCAACAACCAGACAAGCAGAAGAAGAGCCAGAGAAAGTGGTATCTCAGAATTCACAGACTTAGGGAGTTTGAAGACTCAGAGAGCAGGGCTTCAGTTCTAGTGGCAGAAGTCATTCAAAACTGATCAAAGGGATAGAAAACTAGGGAAATATCTATGACAGTGTTGCAAGCCAGCTTTATTGGAGTGTAATATATAAATATAACTTCAAATATAAATATTGTAATTTTAAAGGTAACCACTAGTAGAAAAAAGTGGTACATATAACTTCCAAATTACTAGAGGGGGAACAGTAAGTGAACAAAACCTGAGCACAGAGAAATGTAAAAGACAGCAAAAAACATTTAAAAAATCCAGAAAGTACAACATAAAATGGCAGAATAACTTAGTGTTGAAATAGGATATAAAGTTAGTATTGGTGTATTAAATTCTTCTCTGTTAAAAAACAGACTTTTGGACTGGGTCAGAATAAAATCACATTATATGCTCTTTACAAGTGGCATAGCTAAAATAAAATGCTTTAAAAATAAAGGGATGAAGATTTCTGATTTCAAAATGGCAGTGTATATTTTCTTATTGTTTCCCTCAAAACAAGGAGGTATATCTTGAATGAAACTAAAAGACACCTAAAGCCCTAAACTACAATATTTGAGTACAGAGAGAGGAAGGTCAAACATAAAGATCAGAATGTGGGAGAGGCTTATGAATCGGAGGCCGCAGACGGTAGGAATAAGATGGAACTGATGAAGGCAAAACCACAGCGGGAGTGTTGACAAACCTCTTTCCATTTTGGATAGGTGAGGTGAACAAAAATTTTTAAAAGTTGTAGGTTAGAGTAATATGATGTGTTCAGTTAAATAATTAAGCATCATATTTTGTATTCCTGCAGATACAAAACACACTCATACTTTTTAGTTGTTTCAAGATATTAAAAAATTGGTCATGTACCAGGAACTGAAGAAAATGTCAGTCGATTCCAAAGTCCCAGTTACGTGGATCTGCTGCTGTGGCTTTCCGGGTGTGGGGGTGGTATTTGCTAATCTCAGGAACCCAGGGGCTTGGGTTTCCACAGCCACAGGGAGTGGGAGACAAAGCCTTGGGCCCACAAGAGGCAGGGATGTGAAACTGAGACCCCTTCCCCCCACCGAAAGGACTCCCGAAGCCCACACTCCGAGGGAAAGATGAAGCTGGGAACAAGGCTCGAGCAGCCCAGAGGAGCGTGTCTGCTGCGGCTTGCACAGTGAGCGAGGGCGGAAAGCTTCCCCTTGGAGTTCTTGGCCAGGAACCTGTTCTCATGTGGCTCTGGGTACATGGTTACACTGTCTGCAGGGTCTGGGCGGGGGTTTATGGGCCAAGAAATCAACTTGAAATATGTCCCCGGACTGAAAATGTCATTGGTGCACTTGGTAAGAGCAAACATAGAATTTCTCTAGAAGGACAAGTTTTTACCCAGGTTTTCCACAGATAAAACCCCAACAAATATGAACTCTCAGTTGAGGAAACACACCAGGAATTAAGCTACTGTGGGGGTCAGTGGACCCAATAAACAGAAGGCTTACCTTTCCAATAATTATAGACAATATAATTACATAAAATGTTTAAAATGAATAAAGAACTATGAGAGGGAATAACACCCATGAGAAATGAACAGCATACTATTGAAGAAACAGGCATGTCATTTTCATTGATTCTAAAACAATTTCCCCTCCTACTTTAACATCTCTAAAGTGAGGAAGTGTTTTGCAACTAATGTAATAAGAAAGCATTGTTTATAGTTTAGGAAGTATTGTTTCTTTCTTAGTGGTATATAAAATTATGGTATGTCCAGAGGACCCAGAGACATATGAAAGGATGGCCAGCATCACTAGCCATCAGAGAGGTGCAAATTAAAACCGCAATGAGATACCACTTCACACCAGTCAGAATGGCCATCATTAACAAATCAAAAAACAAGTGCTGGTGAGGTTGTGGAGAAAAGGGAACTCTAGTGCACTGTTGGTGGGAATGCAGACTGGTGCAGCCACTGTGGAAAACAGTATGGAATTTCCTTAAAAAACTAAAAATGGAACTGCTTTTTGACCCAGCAATTTTTTTAACCCACTGCTGGGATTATACCCTACAAACCCTGAAACACCAATTTAAAAGAACCTATGCACCCCGATGTTCATAGCAACACAATTTACAATAGCCAAATGCTGGAAGCAACCTAAGTGCCCATCAGCAAATGAATGGATCAAAAATCTATGGTACATTTACACAATGGAATTCTATGCAGCAGAAAGAAAGAAGGAGCTCCTACCCTTTGCAACAGCATGGATGGAGCTGGAAAGCATTATGCTAAGTGAAATAAGCCAGGCAGTGAAAGACAAATACCATATGATCTCGCCTTTAACAGGAACCTAAACAACAAAACAAGCGAACAAAGTACAACCAGAGACATTGAAATAAAGAACAAACTGACAGTAACCAGAGGGGAGGGGGGATTACAGGGCAAAGAAGGGGAAGGGCCACCAAGGAACATGTATAAAGGACCCACGGACAAAGCCAAAGTAGGGAAGGATTGAAGGTGGGAGGTGGGAGTGGCTGGGATGGGGAAAAGTGGTGGGGGGAAAATGGAGACAACTGTACTTGAACAACAATTAAAAAAAAACTAAAGAAAAAATGTTATTTTCAAAGATGGTCTTTAAAAAAAATTATGGTATGTCTTTAATTTGATGAAATACGGTATTTGACAAAAAGAATCAGACATATATCATGTATAATCACATCAGAGGCAGAAACCATCAAAGGGAAACAAGTGGTAGGTTTTGAAACCTCAAAATGTACATAAATTTTAGGTAAAAGATTCATAAATAATATTAAAAGAAAAACTGAAAAGAGTATTTCCACAATATATGACAAATAAGGGTGAGTGTTCGCATATAAAATGGGACCCACAGTATTAACAGGGGGTGAGAATACACAGGAAACACACAAATGGAGAAATAAGTTATCAATAAATATAAGAAATCTTCAACTTCATCAATTAGTAAGAAGGAAATACAAATTGAAATAATGAAAAATTTGACAGTCAAATTTGCAAGGATTTCCATTCACTGTGCTAATTATGCAAGAAAATTAGCATTCAAACACCATGGTGACAGTAGAATTTGGTACAGACTCTGGATGGCAATTTGGCAAAACATATAAAAAATCTTAAAATGTGGATGGCATTTGAGAGTGATATAACTTCTAGGCATTTTTAAAAAAGACATAACTATGATTTTCAGGATATGTTTCCCCCTAAGTATGTCCCTCACAGTATTACTTATAATAGTGAAAAATGAGAGCTTCTTGAATATAAGAAATCAATAAATAATTATTCAGGCATATGTAGCCATCATGTAATAAATATTTAATAAAATGTATTTAATGACAAGCCATATTTAATGACATAAACAAGATACCACCAAGCCATATTCACAATGATTTATTATATATTTGCATAAAAAACATTAAATAATAGACCAGTATGTCTGTAGTCACCAGTTATGTAAAAATATCTAGAAAAAAGGGTCAAATGTTTACACATCAACATATTAATAGTCATCCTCGCTAGGTGATGGGACTACCAGTAAATTTACTTTATACTTTTTTGAATTTCCTAAAAATACTAAAAATTTGTTTATAGGTCAAGCATTATTTTAAAAAGGGAGGTTAAAGAAGTATAAGAACTAGAAAGTGACCTTTGGTCTTGGTGACATGGAGGTAACTTTGCCACCGTGGGCTGTAAGCAGATGGCCCTGGATAGGACAGTCATTGGAAACGAGGCAGGACAGCAAGAAGCAGGAGAACTCCCGGGCAAGTGGAACGGGGAAACTGAGACAAAATAATTAAAAAAGGCCAGTCCATTGGAACAACTTACAGCCAGCTAGTGCATTGTAAGACCTTATCTTCCCTAAGGAAGGACACAAGGGCAGACGGTTTATAACTCTCCTCCCTAACCAGAGAATACACATAGTTTAAATCACCTCAGATGGGGAGATCGAGAACAGAGACCCAATTAATGCCATGTGCCAGCTAAACCCAAGGCCAGATGAAATCAGGGAAACAAATAACAGAGACCCAATTAGAACCAGACAGACCCAAGATAAAAGGAAAACAGTAAAGCAGACCAGAAATAACCCCAACCACCTTTTACACTCACTTTGATGCATCAGCATATTACAATAAAAACACAATTGGAAAACTGATGAATATTCTACTGAAACCCTCCCCTAAGAGTCTTGTCCACAGGAAAAAAATAAAAACCCTCAAGACAGACCCAGTGCTTGCTCTAGAGCATGCCCATGCACCTTTTTAGGCATGAACTTCTTATTTCCTACTACACTCTAAGGGACCCCATGCAACTTGCAACCAGGGGAGCAGCAGCAGAGGCCGACCCCCTGATCTTGTCTCCAAGGCCTCCTTTCTCTCCGGCTTCCTGGTGATCTAACAGCTGCCCTGCCTTGGCTCATTTCCAGGGAGCCAAAGCAGAGCCTAGGTTCTCTTCTGTTACTCTCCTGTTGCTTCTTTTACCCTAAGTCCTTCCTTTGTTTCACTGTCCCCAGCTTTAATAAATATTCTCTCAAAATCAGCGGGTCTCATGTTGTGAAATCTTTTCTGCACAAAGTCAAGAACCCACACACCACAGGGCAGCCTGAGGCAGAACCCCTCCGGACCAGTAAGGAACTAGAAACTCCTTGAGGTATCTTACAAGCAGCCTGACTGAGAACAGAAGGAGATACAGTGGTAGCTAGAGAGGTAGTTAGGTAGAGATTTTTCTTTCTAGGATGGAAAAGACTTGAGCATGTTTATAAGCTAAGAGGAAGGAGCAGTAGCGGGGGAGGGTGAAAGCTGGAGAAAACAGAACTGAAAACAGATGGAGAAGAGCCTGGAGGAAACGGAAGAGAAGGGGCAGAGTGATGCTGAGGATCCATTGAGGTGGGAGGTCATGAGTTTGCTGTGGCCCTGATCTGCGGTATACGGATGTAGGGTTTAGTCCAAAAGCACTCAGCCACCTGAGCACACGGACGGAGGAGGGGGCTTGATCTAAAGTCGGGGTCTGCCTGGCAGTTGAGGGTATCTGAGAACATGGTTCAGATGTAATCATGGGATCCAAGGCCCAGCTGAGTAGGGAAGTGAATTTCAGAGAGGCCATCAGATAGGAATAAGATGGATAGATCTGTATTAATAAGGGAATTCGTACCAATAAGTATGAATAAGGGCAAAGGGCAGGAGTAGAGCAATGAGGCTGAAAGAACTGGTTTGACCTGGTCAGAGGTTGGGAATATTTGTTTAGGAGTCAGGCTGTTGAGTAGTCCAGGGGATGCCAGAATGGGAGTGCATTTTGTAGTTATTAAATATGTTTTAGGTCTTCAGGTGGCCAGCAGGTGGAAGACAAGGACTTAACCCTTATAACGCCTTATTTATGCTAGATGATGCTCAGTATTTCAAACTGACTGATTGGAAAGCAGATTCTTTCCAATGGGAAGACCCACTTCCATAGTAAAGGCTCAGAAAGGCTCACAAATCCCTTTCTCTGAACACCCTCCCTCCTGAGCTCCCAGCCACCTACCCTATTTGAATATCCCCAGTTCCCATTCTGCCCAGTACTTACGGAGAAGGACCTTCCTGCCAAGTTGGATGACTTGACAACCTCCATCACGCTAACATTCAGGCACGTGTGGTCTGTAGAGGAAGCAACAGTGCGGGAAGGAATGAGATGGGGGAGCAGCTGTAAATGGGCCTTCAGGGAAGTAGGGGAGTTTGAGATTCTAGGTCCTAAGAAGAGACCGCCTCCCCATGTTAACTTCCTCCCCCATCCTGCTTAGCCGCTTCCTGACTCCACCTTGGTCCTAGACAATTTTCAGTCCTTTCCCGATCATCCATTCCCTTCCCTGGTGAAACCACAAAGTTTCTGCATCCTCAAGTGTAGCAGCTGGCCCAGATCCCTTTCTCCACCTCCTTCGTATCCCTTTTTCAATGAAAGAAACTTCTGTTGAACTTCTTCACAGCTACTGGGCATGCTAAAAATGGAAAGAACACCCAGCCCAGGATGTGAGCACTACTCAGGCACCACAGAGGTGTGGGAGGGCCTTGACTTTCATAATAGTGTGTAATATGTCAATCATTACTGTGTGACTGCTACCAGGTTCTCCCTTCTCCCTGCTCAGGCGGGTTCTGTGCCTCTGAGGAGGGCTGTGGCATCAGTTCTGATGGGGTTTCGTGAGGGGCACGTGGAGGAGGCATAAGTTAGAGTCAGGGTGGGCAGTGGGAGTCTCGTGAAGGAAATAGAAGAAATACAATTTTCACAATAAGAGTTAACATGATAATTTACTATATACACATAAATTAGTATCTCCATTTTAGAAGTGAAAAAATAGGTAGAAAAAACATTTTAGAAGTGAAAAAACAGGTCACTCAGTGGCAAGTGGCAAAGCTGGCTCTGAAGCCTGCCCTTCTGGTTCTGCACTCCGTGTTCTTGACCCACTCTGTGGTCACCTCTATTGTCAAAGTCACATGCCTCCTTCATGGTGTTAGAGACCAAAAAGTGAAAAATGCCTCATATGTCATCCAAGAATTCAGCCTGCCTGGAAGCCATTTTATCAAGAAGTGGTGAAAACAATGATTATTTCTTGAGTTTCCTCTTTATGCCAGATGCCAAGGAAATCTGGGAGAGATGGTACCCAGATATAAACACAAATGCTTCAGATGACAGGTGTCATAATTGGACTGCTAGCAAAGCCACAGAGGATTTTAGAGACGGAGCGATTGCTCACGTTCGGATGGTAGAGGAGAGAGGGATCAGAGACATGTTCCTCACAGGCTTCCAGGCTGGCTAATGTGTATTTTCATTCTGTGTTCCTTCTGGAACATTTCAGATTCATCCATTCTTTTTAAAACAAATTTTTTTGAGTGTCAAGTAGCACTTCATTTATTCAGTAAATGTTTATTGAGCCGCTATTATGCGACAGACCATGTATCAGGTACTAGGGGTAGAGCAGCAAACAAGATACATTTCTGCCTGGGTCAGCTTTCTTGTTTGCTATGAGAAAATCTTCCACAAGCACCTGTGGGTCACACCCTTTCTGTCTGGTCTGTTGTGATTTGGCAATCATAGAGGGGGTGGTGGGACACGATGGTGAGGGACACAGCTCTTGTGGGAGATGTGACCTTGGGCAAGCTATTCTCTTCGCTCCAGTTTCCTCTCCAGTAAAAAGTTGCCTATATGAATAATATCTATCTCACAAGGTTAACAAGCTGGAAAGAGTTAATGTATTTGACATAGAACATTACCCGGCCTCTGATTAACATGTGTAATGGTTAGTAATCCTCATTATCAACTTTTTCACTATTCCAGAAGACCGGGGAGCTAGCAGGAGTAGCTCATTTTTATAATTTATGCATATAATTATATGCACATAAATTGGTATCTTTTGTTATTTCAATTTTAGATTTATACAATTGGATAACTATATTATTTAATATTATATCTAGAACTATATTTAGCTAGAATTAGATAATTTGGATTAGTAGTGCCTTTTGTGAACTGGCAAGTACCTGCCCAATGGAACAGCATTCAAAATAAAAAATTTCCAAACAAAACTCTAGCTCTGCAGCCCCAAAGCAGAGGCGGGAGGCCAACTGCACCCCCTCCATGCAGTCCCTGCACCTTCATCAGGCTTCAGAGGCGCAGTCTGGCGCTACAGCACGGGCCACTTGATGGTAAGCATCTGAGGGTGGGGACTGTGCTTCACTCAGCGTCGTGGGCCCAGCCCCGGGCCCAGTGTGGGCAGCAGCTCCCCTGCGTCCAGGATCCCAGGGAGGGGTGGGAGGCCTCCTTCCCTCAGCTCACCTCCTCTCCCGTCACTCAACCCTCTCTCCTTCCCTCCCCTGCTTGTCCCTTTGCTGTCCCTCTGCTCTGCTTTCCCAACTCCTCACCATCAGTGTCCCTGGCTGGAAGGGCCTTCAGGACCAGCCCAGTGGCCCTCAGGGAAATGGTAACCTCTCGGGTCCGGTGGCTGAGCAGGGCCTGGGGAAGGAGATGCAGGCACAGATAGGGGTCCTCAGGATAGCCTCGCCCCATGCATCCTCACACCCACAGTCTCGCTCCCAGCCCTGGCCCAAGAGCCTTGCCTGTGTTATTAATGTCCAATAATGGGACATGGGATAAGGGCTCAGGTCACTCTTGGCCCCAGGGGGCATGTGCAGCCTTCTAGACCCAAAGGACTTCTTTCTAGTGCATCTGGTCAGCCAGTGAGGAAGGCATTTTTGCGCAAGGGACAGCCCCCTCATTCCTTAAATCAGGTCCCTTCATAGTCTACATGTGAGGCCATTTGTAACCATCCCATTGCTTCAAAATCCTCTGAAAGTTGGGGGACTGTAGGCAGTGTCTAGGAAGGTCAGAAGGTTCCTCTGGCTCTGTCTGCTTCTCCACCCCACATGCTCCCAGCTGTGCCTCCTAACACCTGCTTGTACCCAACTGTGCCTCCTGACACCTGCTTGCACCCAGCTGTGCCTCCTGACCACACCCATGCCAGTGACTGACCTTCTGGTAGCCTAGGGAGAGCTCAGCCCCAGGGCTCTCGACTGCGCCCCTCCTCCTGGGCGAGGAACCATCTGAGAGAAGATGAGAAGAGGCTGAAATGAAGGTGGGAGGTCCTCCCCCTACCTCAACTTCTCCATGTCACTGAGCCTCAAGAGTGCCAGGCTGACCATCACTCTGGGTGAGCTTGGAGGGGGCCAAGGTCACCACCATATTCAGCAGAGAGAGGTGGGAGGACTTTCTGAAACAGGGGATTGGGGCAGCTGAGCCGGGGTAAACTCTGGAAAAGGGGAGCAGATGCTCACCTTTGGGAAATCTGGAGTCTTGGATCTTCACCTTCAGCTCGGTGAGGAAAATGTCCTCTGCAGAGTCCTGGCTCAGGTCACTGAAGAAGATCTGGAGAGAGGGAGGGAGGGAGGAGGTTGGAGAAGACCGCTCTCTGCCAGAGGCAGCTGCCCCTCCAACCCCAGAGCCCAAGGGTGTTGTGGGTGGCTGGGGGAGTACAGAAGCAAGTCAGCATCCCCCTGCCCATCCTGCCAATGGGTTCTGAGCCACATGCAGTGATTGCCTGGATCTGACTCTGTCCTCTGTCTATGCACATATCATATGTACAGCAATACATTTATAAACAGTGGAGGAAAGTATTCTTGAAACCCAAACTCCCTGTAACCACCACTAATGGGGATGGCAGGAGTGGGGGACAAATTCACATAAAGGAGGGTAATAAAATCCCTTGTAGATGCTGGTAGGGGAAGATGAAAGGGTGTGGGCCAGAAAGGAGAACCCGACAGTCCTTGGTGTGCACAGAGTAGTGCAGGGCTGCACGAGGGATGGGCTAGTGACTGCTGATGGGTTCTCAGTGAGACCTGGGGAGGAGGGGTTTGCAGGGAGGAAAAGAGGCGTGAGGGAAGGTGTGGACAGGGCAAGAGGGAGGTTGTTGGAACGATGGGGAAGAGTGGCCACAGGATTCTCAAAACAACAGGAATGGAGAGAGAAAAAAGTGACCACCAGAAGCCGGGAGCTGGTCCGGTACTCACAGTGAGGTTTCAGTGTTCTGCTGACCACAAACAGCTTCACAGATGCCAGCATTGTTAGGCAAGGCCACTCTGGGACTGTGTTGGGTCCAGACAGAAACTAGACCAGGCCACTGTCATGTCTGAACACAGGCCATGTCGCTTACCCTCCCATCCCAGCAAATAAGGAGCAGCTGCTGTTTCTTAGAGTCAGAGAATAATAGAACTACTGAGATACTCAGTCGTAGAATCATTCCTGCTGCTTGACAGCAGTGGATCTGGAGCCAAGCCCTGCTCTTGGAGCCCTCTCTGAAATCACCCAGCGGGAGGCCAAACCCTGTAAGTTCTGTCTAACAGTCTCTTCCCGAGAGGCCTCGTGGTTCTCCACGGCGTGCAGTCCCCTCACTGCAGCAAGTTGGGAAACCCAGTTCAGTTCAGCTGCAGGTGTGCTCCTGGGCCTTGGTTGAAGGGCAGTGACAGTTACCTACTCTTCAATTTTGTCATTTGTGTTGCTGAGATATATACTCCCTTTACCAGGGACCTTTGAGCATTTGTTTTTTCATTTGTCTATTTTGTGTTGTTTTGGTTTGCATTTTGAAAATCAAGGGAAGAGCCTAAGTCCCTCATCTGGTCAAAATCAGGAAGGCAATAAAGAAGAGGTCTACCACAGGAAGCAGAGTGAAAAACAAGAGTTCGGTAAGCTGGGAAGCAAGAGGCAGAGGTGGCCATTAGAAACGAGTCCGAAGCTGCTCACAGAAATCCAGAGATTGAGAAGATAAAATTGACAACCAAGAGTCTCTGAATGAGTTTATGACTTTCACCCTGGTAAGCTGTGTTTTCCCAGAGCCAGGTCTTTAGGTTGTGGGGCCCTGGGGTTCAGCAGGCAGTCACACAGGTGGAGAGCCTACCTTGACTGTGTAGATCTGGAAATAGATGGGTTGGGTGCCCATGCGAACATAGTAGGTGATGACATCCAGGATGAAGGGGTCCACATTCCGGGATGTGTCCAGGGAGGGAGGCTGTGAGGGACAGAGCATTTTTTCAGTGACTTCCTTCCATGTTACCATGGATGGTGCCACTTTTTTTAGTAGAGAAGCTCCAAAGCCCCCACATATCCTCTGTGATGCACTAACCCTGCTGGCCCTTTGGCACAGTCCAAGCCTTTCCTACCACCCAGTACACCTGTCTAAGGTCTCACCTCCCCAGCAATTCTGATTAATTTTAACTGCACAGAGACTCAATGGGCATCTCCATGAAGAAGGCACTGTGCTGGGTGCTTGCGGGGCAGACAAAGTGCTTGATGATATGACTGACGAGGGGAGAGTCCGACTGGGCTCTAGGTTTGGATTAGCTACTCACAGACCTTGGGCATGAGAGGCTGAACCAGATGATTTGATGTGCCTTTCAGTTCTTGTGGTATCTGAACATATTAACAAACTAATTGATTTTTATGTTATTGGGAAAGGACTAGTGCCATATCCTACAGGCCTTCCCAACCACATATAATTCTGAAGCACAATGATTGGGTATTTTAGGTAAACAGAGCAGAATGTCTGCATAGAACCTGAGAGTATCAGGGTTGGAAAGACGCTCAGAGTTTCTCTAATCCATCTTGTATATGATCCTATAATACCTCTTTTGATTTTCACATCTGGTCTTCTGAAATAGTGGTCCCTTCAAAAGGATCATGCTGAGGAACTATCAACTTATTCTAATAATGCTGCATTGCTCACACTGTTTCCCGTCTCTTCATGTGGAAACTGCTTTTGGAGTAAGTATAAGGGTCACACAAATTGTTAATTATAAGAGAAAGAGAGCAGGGAAAAACCAAAATCTTATGTGTGTAATCACATGGTGAAAAGCTACCAATAAAGGCACATAAATGAAACCTACATCAGATGTTCTTCCTGTAATATCCTCCAAGTTTCAAGGAAAAGGTATTTTAATACCCAGCTAACTAGTCTTTCATGTACATGCAAACATTTTCAGATAAGCAATAATTCAGAAAAGATGCCTGCCCGCAACATCTTCATTCAAATAAAAGCAATAAGAAAGAACCCCAATCAATCAGGCAATAAAGCAAAATGAAGGGTCAGTAAAGCGGCAAGTTTGAACATAAATACATAAAAATCAATAGGAACCTTTTATACTAGCAGCAACTATTGTTCAAAAACATGGGAGGAAGATACCAACCACAGCTCAAGAAAAAAACTATTAAACATGAGGGTAGACTTAGCAGGAAATGGCTAAAATCTATATCCTCAAAACTGTACTACTACCCTGAAGAATACACAAGAAGATTTAACAAGAGTTCTACTACCACTCCTAGAGAGTTGACTTAATATGCTAAAGATGCTAATTCTCCTTCAAATTTCGATCAAAATCCCAAGGGGATTAAAAATAAAATGAAAAAAATTCTAAAGTTTATCTGGAAACATAAATAAGCACATTTTGAGAAGTTTTGAAAAAGAGGAGTTATGGGGGTAGACTTACCCTGACAGCTATTAAAATATAAAAGTGAGAATTTGTAAAGGATTGAATAGAACAATGAGAAAAAATAGGTACCCAGAAATAAACTCAAGCATATGCTATAATTTAATAAATGATAAAAATGGCATTTCAGATTGATGGGGCAAGATGGTTTATGCTATAAACAGCTTAGGAAAACTGGCTAAACATTTGGAAAAAATAAAATTACCATAGTTTGCCTTGTTTAATGTACTCTCATGTATAATGCACTCACACGTTTTGGGCACAAACTTTCAGGAAAGAAATCTTTCATTATAATTTTTAAGTTCAATTATTTATATTTAGAAACAAAATTGATTATCATATTCCAAGGTATTATTTTGCATATGGATACCATTATTGCTTTCTAGAGTTACACTTTTAACGCATAAGCATAAATAAAAGAATTAAAAACATTTATACAGATACAGAATTAGTACAACCCATGTATAATGAGCATCCTTATTTTTCCCTCAAAAATTTGGGCAGAAAAGTATACATTATACATGGCAAAATACGGTACGTACTTCCACTTAACACTGAAAATAATTGCAGATAGGTTATTTAAATGTAAGTTGAGATATTAAAAGTATTGGAGTAAATTATCAGTGAATATTTGCTTAATATTGGATATAACTTAGTAGAGTAGTCCTCTCAAAGCATAAAAGTGCTATGTGTGACTACACAAAAATATAGGCTTTTGAAGATCAAAAAACACTACTGACATGATTGATAGTCAAATAACCAAGTGGAGTAAAATGTCTGCAGCACATGTGATGCAGAAGGGATTAGATTCTTGTGATAATATCCAGTCGTTTTCAAATCAGTGAAAGACCAGCTTCCCTCCACTGGCCGGGGTTAGGGCCGCAGTATAGTTTGTGCTTAAGAGAATGTGCTCTGGAATCAAGCTGCCTGACTCCAAGTGGGACTCTACTTGGGGCGAGTGCCCTAGTCTCTCTGTGCCTCGGCTGCTGGGTCTGTAAAATGGGGATATGGAGAAACCAGCACCTGCCAACGTGAGTATCTACTTGGTAGGGAGGCCGTGTGTACGTGCTTAGAACTGCAGCTGACATGTGGAGCGCTCAGGAAGCATCACCTATTATCATCACAGAGAAATCATCACTGGAAACTCACAAGAGAAGGAATATAACTGGCCTGCATACTTATGAAAGGATGTTTTACTTCATCTTTTCCACAGTGGTTTTGTGCGAAGTACGGTCATCACTCATAATCCACAGGGGGTTGGCTCCAGGACCCCTGTGGATACCAGAATCTGCGGATGCCCCTATGTTCCCATATATAAGGTGGCTCAGTATTTGCATGTAACCTACTCACAACTGCCCATACACTTCAAGTCATCTATAGATTACTTATAATACCTAATACAGTGGAAATGCTATGTAAATAGTTGTCACACTGTACTATTTAGGGAATAATGACAAGGAAAATAGCCCGTGCACGTTTAGGACAGATATAACCATTGGAGCCCTAACAACACTGTACACGTCAATGACAACTTAACTTGTTCTTCCTGAATATCGCCTATTCCAGGCTGGCTGAATCTGCACATGCAGAACCCGTGGATTGGAGGGCTATTGTGCCTGGTGCATGTTCCGAGTAGACCCCAACCACCAGCTGGTTAGAGTTCTCTCCTGCATTCCTGCCCTGCCTCCTCCAATGACGGGGCCCCTTGGACTGACTCTCGAGGTCAAAGGACAAGAGTAATATCTGAAATGGCCCCTCCCACCCTCCTACCCTCTCCGCCCCTACCATCTCTGCCAGCTTGTGGATGGCCGGGCACAGGGTATTGATGGTGCTCTCGTACCACGGGTCTGCCCGGCCCAGGAAGGCGGCCAGCTCTCCGAGCTCTGAGTGCCTGGACGATGCCAGCGTCTGAGGACAAAGGGATGAGGCACGCCCGTCAGGCCTTCTCTCCCACACTCTTCCTGGCCGGAGGGTCCCCAGGTACCAGTCCTAGGCAAAACCAGCTTTGGGAATGTGATCAAATGTCAGCCTCTTGTGGCCATTTGCACACCGTGTAAACACTGTTCTCTGTTACGCCTCAGATGAAGCCGGAATACCCTTCTCTGAGGGCCACTTGCCAGGGACATTGAGACATAATCATCAGCCTTAAAAGCAGAGAGACAAGTGTTGCTTTGAATTTAAGGCGTCCCAATAAGAAGCAGAGTGGGCAACAGAAATGAAAAACCACAGAAGGGTCTCCCTCCCCCCCAGCAGACCAATGGGCTTTCACTGCCTGAAATCCCCAGAAGCTTGCAATTAATCCAATTAGAAAAGCAAAATGAAAACCAGGAACCTCCAGGCTGCCACTGTGAGAGAACACCTCTCTGGCCACAGTCAGCCCACAAGCTCCTGTCTACGCCTTCTGGAACAGGAAACCACCCCCCCCCCACCCCCCTCCCAGCTCCACATCCCAAGGCAGGGTGACCCTAGTTCCTGGGCCAGGGGAGGCCAGGCTGCTCTGGGACCCTGCCCAGCCCCTATCCCACACCCCTGCTTCTACCACTCCTCTCCGCCTCCCCACGACCCCCTGCTCCCTGACCAGCCACCTCAGGTGTCAGCACAGGGATGTAGTAGAACTGCAGGCTCAGTCGGGGGGTGAGGCAGAATATCTGGGTCTCCCGTTTCCTGGCAAGGGGCAGCAGAGCACAGGGGTGAGGGCGGGGTTTTGGCTGCAGGCAGACTAGGTTCCACGTTTTGCCCTGCTCTTTATTGTCTCCTGCCTTTGGGCAATTTACCTAATCTTTGTGAGCCATCTACAGAATGGGTGCACTGTACACCATTCTCCCCATCCTACCCCGGTCTCTGCCTCCTGGTCCTCCCGAACCATTCCTAGATCCCTCACCGCCCACCCACGCCCCCAAGCCCCGCCCCCCACGGCCCCTCTGGGGCCCTACCTGAGGCTGTGGTAGGCCTGCGCCAGGCGCCCCAGCATCCTGTCATCGCCCAGCACCAGCACCCGGGCTGTGTGTAGCCGGGAGACACCGGGCAGCAGTTCTCCATCCCCACTGGGCCTGCCTGTCCTCCGGTGCAGCCCTGGGGGCCCGTCCCAGCTGCCGGGCATCAAGATGTCCGGGGGCCACACCCGCTTCTTGATGCCCCCTTTGCGCTGCAGTCCGGTGCGCTCCATCTCCGGGCTGCCGGTCGTGGGCGGCTCCTCAGCCCCCAGAGGAAGGTCCCGCTCAATGCCACTGTCCGTGGACAGCACGGACTCCCGGGCCAGCACCCGGTCTGGCAGGAGGCCCTGCAGATCCAAGGCCTCCAGGTCAGCGCTGAGGCGCAGCAGGGACCGCGGGCGCAGGAAGAGCACCAGTTCCTTCCCTGCGATGTGGAGAACAAGGGGCCCGCCGGCAGAGAGGGAGTGTCAAGCAGGCAGGGCCTGGGGGCAGCGCTGGGGGTTCTGTGTTCCTCAGACACTGTTTAGCTGAACAGAAGCCCCACGAGGTGCTCCACAAAGGAGCAGAGGTTCTGTGGCCAGCGAACTGAGAACCCCGCAGGCCTGCCACCACTTGAGTTTCTATAGAAAACATCTTAAAGGCTCTGAGAAGTCCTGCAGGAGAGAAATCAGATTCCCCCAGGCCACCCCCTCTCCAGAGCTCTTGTTTTCACATTCACACACTAGCATCCTCCTGCTCTCCCACTGCCATGCTTGCCCTGAGACACAGAGAACATGCCACTAGCTCCTGGGAGGACTTCCGGACTTTTCTAACCTACCTTCATTTTATTTCCCACGAGGAAACTGAGGCCCAGAGAGAAAACTGAGTCTGTCTAGGGTGACCCAGCATGCAAAAGGGAGTGCCAGGACGTGAACCCAGTTCACTGGTCCAACACTGCTCACTCCAACCTGTGCCATTGCCCTCCCCTCCCCCTTGACAAGAGCCAGGGGACAGAGGGAGGGGAACAGTGTGCAAGGCCCCCTCCTGCTCCAGAAATCATAACTTCTTTTGTGGCTGCCTCCTTCTTGGGGACTTGCACTATCTATTCGCATCATCATGGGCATGTGGCGCTTACTAGACATGTGAGACCAGTGACCAATGTGCTGAGCTATTCTGACGTAAAGAAAATATGTTCTCCTTCCAGATGTGCAGAACAACTCAGCACACACACAGACACACAACAGATTCACACACAGAGACACATCCAGACACAGAGATGCATGCAAAGACATGCACAGACACAGACATCGATACACACAATAGACACACAGACACATAGTCACACAGGGTGCACTCAGACACACAGACACACACACAGGTGCACAGACACGCATTGGCTGCTGTGTCCAGCCAGCTCCTGTGGAGGAGGTCAAAGGCGTGACTCACAGAGCTGCTCCTCATCAGTCCACAGGTGGAAGGTGATGTGCGGGCTGGGCAGGGGGATGTTCGGTGGCCGGTCTGGGAGGCGGTCACCTGAAGGAAGGAGCAGGCTGTGGAGACCACGAGGAAAAGATTGTGGGACTCTCCTCTGCTCTTCCCATCCCACCCCCAGTTCCTGCATGGGGCCTAGAGGTGGGGGGGCGGTGGCAGAGACCCTGGTCCTCCCATATCTGGTCTTGTTGAGCTCCTCTCCCCCTCTGCCACCATCCACTCCTCCAGGGCCTAACACTGCAGCCACCCTCTCCCTGCCCAAGAATGCTTAGAAGCTCCCTGTTTTCTGCAAACTTCCTAACTTAGCCTTTAGGACCCTTCACAAATCAGCTTGCAGTGTCTTTCCCAACCTTTTCTCCTACTGTTGGCCCCTCCCCTCCCCTAACCCCAATGCCTGTCCCATTGTTCTTAGACGCCCTGCCTACATCCAGAAGAAGGGGGAAAGGCCTCTGTATTTCTCAGCATCTCTTCTAGTAGCATGTGCACAGCAGGCACTCAGTTAACGTTTGCTCCTGTAGGTGATGCTGAAGAGAACTCATTAGCCAAGGACTAAAGGCAGCGGGATCTCTGCAGTCCAGGGGAGAGGGCAGGGCCAGTCCCTCCTCTTTGCCTCCTTCCAGAAGCCTTCCTGATCACTCTAGCCCCTGTGGTCACCCCTCCCTAGCAGACCTTACAGGCTGCATGTTAGGCACACCTAATGTACAGAATTTAGGATTTAATTTCTATACAGTATGGCTCCCTCTCTAACAAGGCTACAAACTTCCCTTAGTGGAGAGCAACTAAGGCCCACAGAGCACTTCCTATTGCTACCAGGCGCCTTTCTCCTCACCTTGCACACATTGCCATCATCTCACGGGATCCTGCCAGTAACCATGGGCCACCAATAATAGTATCATTATCCTCACTTTACAGAGGGGGAGGCTGGGGCACAGAGAGGTGAAGTAAGTGGCCCAAGGCCACACAGCAACAGTCAGAATTTGAGTCCAGGTATCCCTGCTTCAGAATGCACGCTCTTACCCATGGTGTACTTCAGGACACCATGCTCAAAACTACCATCCTATGCTGCCCCAGAAGCAGCAGGGGCTCAGCAGGGGTGCTGGCAGGTCATTAAGGTGCACAGAACAAGTCAAGGGAGGAGGCAGGTGTTGGATATGGCTGGAATGGTGGGGGTGGCCCAGGCCTGGTCTCATTCTGTCCATGCAGAGTTACTGCTGAGTTAGCAAATGGTACCCAAGAAGAGCTAAGCCAGATTTGCCCCCAGGGTTTGTCCCAGCTTTGGGAGGAGGGAGGCTTCATAAACAGACATTTCCATGTGGTTTTCAGAGGCACAGAGGTATTGGGAAGTTTAGAATATTAAAACAAAACAAAACAACAGAAGGCTGGGATAGTGGAGGGTGTCTTGGGAGGGCATCCTGCCTGCCTCACTCTGACTTCTGCAGCCTCCACCATCCCTGGGCTGCCAAGGTCAAGCCCTAGGGCTGGGACACTGACCTCTGCCCATGGCTTCCAGGCCTTAGGTTGGTGGTGTGTTCTGGGACATACAGGCTAGTGAATTTCATGGGCGCTTTGGGCGACCATGAAACAGGACACAAATTAGAACCATTTTCCAACAGCCACATACATGTCCCAAGACACTCCTTGGGGCTCATTAGGATTTCCCAGTCCACATTGGCTTGCTTCCCATTGATGTATGGCATTGTCTTATAGAAATGCAAATAGAAATGAAGCATGCAAAATAAAAATTGATGACACCAGCCCTGGCACTTGGTGGATTGAGCGCCAGCCTGCAAACTGAAAGGTCACTGTTTCAATTCCCTGTCAGGGCACACACTGAGTTGCAGGCCAGGTCCCCAGTTGGGAGTGTGAGAGAGGCAACTGATTGATGTGTCTCTCACACGTGGATGTTTCTTTCCTCTTTCTCCCTCCCTTCCCCTCTCTTTAGAAATAAATAAATAAAATCTTTAAAATGATTGGTGACACAAGACGTAAGTAACATTGACTAAGGTGCTATTTTAGATGTTCTTTAGAGTATCCCTGGACCATCATATCCTTTGGTTACTGTAGTTTACTAGTTAAGAACTAAACAGCCTAGGTTTGAATCTTGGCACTCCGCTTAACTTGCTGGGTAATCTTGGGCAAGATTTATAGTCTTTTTTGAACTCAGTTTTTTCAACTGTAAAATAGGGATAATACTTTCTTATCTCGTAAGTTTACTGTGAGCATTGCTTGATTTAATACATTTAATATATTTAAACATATAAAGAGCCGAGAACAGCAACTGGGGCAGAGTGGGTGCCAGGCAGGTATCAGTTGTTATCATGAAAAATTATCCATCTTCTTAGCCCAGAACCTTCCAAGTTTCTGGGCACCTCAATCCCCGGGAGAGTGGGAGCAGTCACGTGTCCAACCCGGGGCTCAACCATGCATGCAGACTCCAGGCAGGTACAGCTGGGCTCTCCGACGTCCCTTGCAGGGTCCCCCGAACCACCCACCGCTTACCTCCGCAGCGCTCCCTGGAGGCCGTTGTTGGCCCCAGCAGCGAGCAGTAAATCTCCTCCAGCCTCTCCAGGTGTCCCACCCGGCTTGAGCTGGGCTCGCTAGCCATCTGTTCCACGGCTGTCACCACGGCGTGGAAATAGCGTTCCAGGGCGCGACGGGGGCTGGCCTGTCGGGGAGGGGTGTAGAGCCTGGGTCCAGGCCCAGCATCCACCCACTCCAGCTCTGACGCCAGGTCCGGAGGTGCGTGGGCAACCCCACGTGGCACCTCCCCTCTTCCCAGGAGGCTGGCCACAGCTTCCCTGCCAAGGCGTCTGCACCCCACACCCAAGGCGCCGCTCCTGCCCCCCCACCACAGCGGTTACCAGAAGTTGCCGGCAGCTGCAGCTCCACTTTGCCTCTCCACCCCGGTGTGGGGAGACACCTGGTGCCCACCCAGATGGGCAGAGATGGCCGCCGGTGCCCACCCTGCTTGAAGTGTCACCAAGCTCTTGAATTAACGTTCTGTGCCCACCAGGATGTAAACTCCAGGAAGGTAGTGATTTTGTCTGTTTTATCTATAGCTTCATCCCCAGCACCTACAATATCTCCTGGCACATAGTAGGTGCTCCATGAATATTTGTTGACTATTTCCTAAACTTCAGTCATTTTTATACTGCCTTGACATAGCACCTATACTATTATTTACTCATTATTTTTCTTTAAATCAGTTCACTTTTTTGGCTCAAAATTATTTCAAAAGGAAATTTCACATAGCTACTCTAAATAAAAAGGTTAGTGCCCCCTGCCATAAATAGAAAATAACTAACGATCACGAAGTACTGATACTCAACCCAGCCAGGGGCTAGGGCCTGCCAAGGCTTTAGTGCTCAAAGCTTGCTTTCTGTTTTTTAAAAATGGAAATGGGTAAGTGTTAAAGGTATTAAGGTAAACACTAAGCTGATCTTTTCTCCTTAGTGGAAACAGTCTTTGAAAGAGTTTCTGGTGGTGCCATTCCATGCTCTTTAGCAGCGTGTCCCTTTGCCTCCAGGGGTGCAGCTCCAACGCCCTGAGAAGAACTGCTCTCAGTCACGCTCTCTGGCTGTCTTCCCTCACCCCTCTTACCACCACCGAATCCTCTCACAACCGCGGTTGCAGGGACTAAATGAATCATGTGGGCAGGCACAACAGCACTGCCTCTCGTCTCTCTTTTGTGCAAGGGGTCTGCTGAGCACCGGTCTCAGCTTCCTGGGCTGAGGCAGAGTGGGTCATTCAGACCAGCTAGGGCTCTGACAGATACTTACTGATTGATCAACTGGATGAACAAAAGCATTCAGAGGGATATGGAATCAGAGTTGGAAGGGGCCACGGGGACCATCGCATCTTATTTCTTCATTTTATAAATTAATTATAAATAAATGGGTGAAATATTTATTGATTGAGTACCCACCAGGTGCCAGGCACTGTTCTAGGTGCCAGGGTATAGCAATGAACAAAACAGACAAAAATCCTTGTGAGGCTTATATTATAGTGTGTCAGGGGCGGGTGTTGGGGGAAATAATACGCAAGATAAGCAAAATTTACAGTATGATAAATAACAAGGAGTGCTGAAGAGAACATAAAGCAGTAAAGGAAGGAGTGAAATTTTGGGAGGGGCTGAAATTTTAGGTAGAGCGATCAAGGAAGCCTAACCAGAGGGCAACTTTTGAGTAAACAGGCAAGTGAGCCGAGAGAAAGAGGGAGAGAATGGGAGATGGGTAACTGGTGGAGAGGGGGAGGTGGGCAGGCATGAGGGCCTTGTAGGCCACTATAATGACTTGGACTTGGACTCTGAGTGAGATGGTGTGATACATGCCAGGGCGGCTCCCCTGCACTAAGGCACCCATCAGCCTGGCTGCTGGGAGCCTGATAGCTGGCAGCTCTCAGCTGAGTCTCTCCCCAAATCGTGCTCAGCTGAAGAAAGCCACCTCTCCAAGGCCATGCCCCTTTCCTGAGGACAGTCCATGCGATTACTAGTAGGTGTGGATGTATAAGGGCCCAGCCCACTCACCCCATCTCAGGACAACACTGAAAGGCCAGTGCAGCTCCCGAGCTCCCTATAGAATCAGCTGGGGGCAAGTCTTCTTGGAGCTCAGGAGAATGAAGACATGAGAAGGGACAATTAGACCTCGAGCAGGTGTGGCTGGTTCACAGTCCTGCTGCTGACCCACTGTGAGCTGACTCTCAAAGCTGTGTCTTCAGACTTCTGCCCTGGCCTCTTTCCTGTGCCCCTCCCAAAATCCCTGTCTTCAAGGCTTTGCAGAGAAGCCTCCCTTAGTTCTCATTCCCTGACCCCTCCAGCAGCCAGCCCTAGCTGGAGACACCCATCTCTAGCACCCAGAACATATACAGAGGGTCAGAGAGACAGGTTGTCCCATGCTGACTTCCCAGTCTCCAGACCTTGTCTGCTGGTTCCCTGGACACATGGGAAGACAAATCGACCCCGCACCTGGGCCTCAGACCAGGTCCTCAGTAGACAAGATGGAAACTGGTGGTCAGATAAGGCCTACTCATCAGACTGTGACTGGCGAAGCCACCTCTCCCAGGTCCCACTTGTCCTCTTGCCAGCAGGTATGACTGGGAATGGCATCCCTTAAGAGGCAGAATTCCAGGTAAGGGGGCAGAGATCTCAGGGGGCAGGGAGTGGTAGTCAACACGTGCTGGAGAGCCCCAGACCAGGCTGACATCTGGGAGCCCCAGCCTCCGGTGTGGGAGGGACAGTTGCCAAGGGACCATTAAAGACACCTTAACTCTAAGCTTCCGAGGATCTCTAGCTTGAGATCAATGATGCATTCCCCAAGTCTCTCCCTGCTCTTTTTCCTCCCCTCCCCCTCAATTCTCTATGTACAACAATGGAGACTCAGAGCACTGAACTCTAGATAACCTACAGTTATCTAGGGGGTGGGGTACCTAACGTTTACTTTGCCTAAAAAACCACAGCTTTTACTTTCAGCACATTTTCTACTGCAAAATAGTGTATGCAACAAACCTGCTAATGCCAGCCCCGAACGCCACTTCATTCCTGACACCCTCAAACCCATCCTAGCCTCATTCCTAAGCCAACTCCTGAATCCTAGCTGCATCCAAGTCAGAGATGTAGTTAGGTTTGGCATTGTCCTTTCCCCATATCACTGAGAAACAAAAATTGATGTTCTTACATGTTTGACTTGGTTGGGTCAAAACGGTGCCTTCACTATGGCCGGCTTGGTGAACCAGTAACGCCACCAGGGCCACTGGCGGGGTGGGGTGTGGGGTGGCTGGGTCAGCAGATAAACTCTGGTCAGGACAGCTCCTCCCCTCCCCACCTTCCTGAGAGCCAAGGCCAGCTGCAGGAGAGGGGACAGTAGCCCACATAGGGGACATAGATGCTTGTGCTAGAACAAAGATGGGGCTTAGGTATGAGTTAGTGTGTGTGTGGGTGGTGATTCGTCCACAATGTGGCTGTGTGCTGTGACCTCCCTAAAGGAGGTGTCACAGAAGGATGGATGTCAAGGTTGGTGGGGTGAGTCAGAACCCTCAACAGGTCCAGGTGGGTAGGCGCCCACAAAGGAGTTGTATTCTCAAGGTGGGAATGGTGCTTTTAGAGAAAAAAAATGGTATCAATGAAATCAACATGGTTTACAGAGAGACCAGAGAAGGAAGAACAGCATGTCTGATGCATTTTGATGGGCAAAGCTGGGTCTGAGACATGGGCTGGCCAAAGGACTGGTGCCCACTTGTGGGGGCAGAACAAGCAGGAGGTAGCTGACCCCTAGCAAGCACCCTCCCTCGGGCACCTGCCTCCTCCTACAGCAGTGGTGCCACAGCCCTGAGTCACAGCAGCTCGGAAGCTGAGCCATTGTCCAGTCTGGCCTTCCCAGAGGTCAGACACCTTTCCCCCAAAGAGATCATCCCCGACAGGGCTGCACTCACTGCTCTAGGCTGCATCCTCTCACACCCAGGAAACCCAGCCCGGCATGCAACCCTTGGCCAGAGGATCTCCAACCTCCTGGAGTCTTGGCCGTGGAGGAGGGCCCAGACTGAGCCCAAGAGAAAGCTAGGAAATGAATGGGTAAGTGTTGGAAGCAAGCTGAATACCCACCGTAGGAACAGGCAACCAGTTGCATGCATAACTGCACTTTCACAAGAGAGGATATTGTGCAACCATTACAAGTACATATTTTCTAAGGAAAATATTTTCTTATGGCAATTTCCATAACATGAGAAAATAAAGATTATATATGCATACATACATGAAGTATATAAAACCGTACACAGAGTTTGATATCTTAGTTTGTTTAAAAAAGGAGCAGTGGGGGAGTGAGGCTGGGAGGCAACTGAACATCAGCTTGAAGTCAGATCTGGGTTCGAATTCTGACTCCATTTCACAATGTTGGGATGAGAATTTTGGAACGGGATGCATGTGAAGTGCCCAACATGGCACCTGAACACGACAGGCGCTCAGTGAATGATAGCTACCACGGTCACCACTGTCATTGCTGAAGAAATATGCCGGAATGTTAATTGCTGATATGTCTGAGCAGAGGGATATAAATAATTTTAATTTTCTTCTGTGACTGATCTGCATTTTTCAGGTTTCCCTTAGTGTTGTGTATTAATTTTGGATTTATGGAAAAAGGTAATATGGCACAGGAGAAGGGGGAAGACGAGCAGAGCAAGCATCCAGTGTGGGTATGTGGGGCCCTGGACTGGAACCCTGAGGGCTGGGACAGGGCCATTACCTCCAGCTTCCTTTGCAGAGCCTCTGCGCGGCAGACCTCCCCCAGGGCTGCTTGCAGGGTGTGGGAGACCACATGACGCATACAAGCCTCGGGTGTCTGCTGGGTCTGCGCAGCCTCTATCTCCAGCAGCAGTGCACTGCACACGGAGGGAGATACCAGCTCAGGATCTACGAAGAGGAGCACTCTGAGGACAGAGGTGGGAGGGAGGGTGCTGATGAGAATGACTACTGGGGGAAGAGCCCCTGGAGGGATACCTCCAGAATCTTGTGTCCCCCTCAAGTTATTCAACTCCTCCAAAAACAGGAACCTTAAATTCAAAAGTCTATGTGGGGGAGGGAGACAATAAGGAGTGGTGGGGACTGTGGCAATAAGAGCACGCCCAGCCCTTCTGCCTCTCACAGAAGGTAGAAGGTCCCTCTAGCCTCTCACATCTAGGTAAGTTCCAACCTCAGTTCTGCTTCCTCCTTCAGCATTATGGCCCACTGACCACATCGCCCTCTAGGAGGGGCCCTAAGCCCTTCCTGCTGAAACTGGAGCTCTGAACTCTGAGCAGCCCCATCTTCTCTCATCACCCCTATCACACCAGGAAAACAACCGCACCCAATGGTGTCCTCCCAACCTCTCCAACGCTGTTCTTGCAGATCCCTTCACCTCCCCACACCCTCCGTGAACACAGCTGCAAGCTACACCTCTCAGCAGAGGAACCTGATGGGGAGAAAACTATGCACCCCAACGCCATCAGTCAGTCCCTCTCCCCAGCACAAACAGTGAACATTGCCTCAATCTTATCTGAAGGGCCAGGCACACAGAGACAAAAGCCAATTTCGTGGTGCAGTTGTGGCCTGAATACCCTCCACTTGCAGGTACTCTGGAGCTGCCTCAGGCTGCCTGGCTAGTCGATGCTGCATCATGGCCAAAGAAGGATGGAGGTGAAACAACAGATCTCCAGGGCAACCAGTGGTCCTGCCTACCCTCTGCATGTGAGCAGGATCATCTGCAGCCAGCCTAAGAAGGAAGGCCTTATCCTACTTTCTGCGATCTCCAGAGGACAGGCACCTTGAAAACACACTGCCCTCTGGACAAAAGTCATGAATGGAGAGCTCTGCAGAGGCTCCTCTCAATCCAGCCTCCTCTCTTGTCTTCCGGTCAATGAGCGGTCCCACAGGCCTGACATAAGGAGGGGCCACTCACCTCTCCTGGTAGGGATACAGTTCACTCCTCAAGTTCTGCTCGGCGATGACCAGCCTTTGGTACAGCGTCCCTGCAAAGCAGACCATTTCAGCAAGGCAGCCCTGAGTCGCTGAGCCCCAGGCCCCACCTTCCCACAGAAGGTGCTGGGGTTTTTGAGCTTCCCAGAATCCTGAAGACAAATGCAAGACCTTGGGTGGAGCTGGAGTGGCAGCGTGGGAGCTGGCCTGTGGCTGCCAGCAGCTCCTACCTGGAACAGCTGTCTCAGTTTTCAGCCGTATGGCGCAGTCCAGGGCGATTGTGCAGTAGGGGGAGGGCAGGGTCAGTAACCGCATGCAAAGGGTGTAGGTCCTCTGGTAGAGCTCCTCCGGGATGCCTGTGGCCTGGGGGAGAGGGAGGAGTTGGGGTGCTTGGAGCCCAGGGTAACGAAGGGTCCTGGAAGGGGTAGGACAGCTGGAAGGTGGGGCCTGAAAGCAGGACCTGGGCTCCTGACTCTCCCAAATCTACACCTTCCACCTCTTCTCAGACATCACACTCAAACTTTGACACCTCACTCAAACTTCCCAGAGGGGAAATTTATCCTATTCTGTTCATCTGGCAGGTCATCTCCCCTTCCAGCCCTCGCTGCATGGGGCCAGCATTCTCCCACGGCCTCCCCAACTTCATCTCCTGTCTGCTAGGGAAAGGGCAGAGCTAGGGTGAGGAACAGCTTGGCGCAGGCAATCCAAGAGTTCTTCTAGGCTGGCACCCGGCCAAGAGTGGCTGTCCCATGAGGGGAGAGGACAGTGTCCAGCCCAGTCACTAGTATAGTCGCCAGAACCCTCCACCCCTCAGCCCCAGCTCACCTTAGTGAGCACGTACATTAGAGTGTGCAGCAAGGGAATGATGACTTGCCGAGAGTCCTCGCTTTCTGCCTGGAAAACATTTGTTGGGCTGGGGGTTGAGGCGGGCTCACTACATCCTGGCAGGAGGCAGTGTGGGGGCAGTAGGAGGGTGGGCTGGAGATGTAGTGGGAAAGGGCACAGTCAGCCCTGGTCCAGAAGGAGGGCTGTAGGGGAGGGGTGCAGAGAACTCCATGGGGAGGGGAGGCACTGACTCAGGGCAGGAGCTGGCAGCAAAGCGACAAGAAAGTCCCCAACTTGGAGGCTCCCTTGAGCGCAGTGTTCCCCAAGCTGTCACACACAGAGCTTTGGGTGGTGTGAAGGATAACTTTAATGGTGCAAGATGATTTTGAACGTCTGAATAGTTATGCATTTATGTTATGGGTGCTTTATGTTTCTGCCAAGTGGTGTGGTTTTCCATTGATGATCTTGTTCTGGTTTCTTTTTGAAATATGTTAACTCATGTTAAACAAGGGGAGTCAATGTAAAGAAAATATTGCATATAGGAAAGTACAGGGGAGAGACCACAGGTTGGCAGATGCCATGCTGATGGGACTGAGTCCCCAGCGGACTGACCTCTCTTCCTCTCACCCCCTTCAGCCTCCCCAAGCCGAGGCTCAGGAACCCACCTTTTCCAGTTCTCTGAGCAGAATGCGGACCAGTGCCGGACTCTTCTCTGGATCTCTGTCGACCTTCTTGTGCAGGGACCACCTCCACATGCCTGAGCCAGGAGAAAGGGGTGCCCCGCACAGCCAGGTGGGCCGGCAGCTCTTAGAGAGGAGGCCCCTCTGAGCAGGACCCGGAATTCTAAACCCCAGACAATGAGTCTGACCAGTCACCAGGCTGACCCCTCAGCCAAGCACTTGGCTCCAGGTGTGCAAGGGTGGGCCTCTCCCATAGCGAGGAGCTCTGACCGGCTGGCTGCCTTTGGGGGAGAGCGATTTCCAGGATGGAAAGGAGGGCAGAAGGGACAATAGTGGGGAGGGGTGTGTACGAGGGGCTTATGGAGCAGCAGTGTTTACGGGTCAGTGCCTGGAGCTCCGCTTCTGGAAGTCAAATGGTCCTGGAGGGCTCAGGGGAGTTTTATTTGCCAGGGGAGTTGGGGCAGGTGGGTAGGAAGGCTGCAGATCCTAAGGCGCTGTGCCACTGTCACTGGCAGGGTGAGCAGGGAGCAGACAAGTCTGCTGGGTTCTTCAGGTCCCGGGGATTTCCAGCAGAATTAGGGTTCTGCTGGAAGCCCCTCACTCTGTGAGCTCAGCCCCAACCCTCTGTTGAGAATGTGTGGAAAGAGCAGGCTGGGGAAGGGTAGGGAAGCAGAGGGGCGATACCCGCCAGCTCTTACCTTGGTTACTCTGCAGGGCGGGGCCCTGGGCTCTGAGCTGCCGGAGCACAGCCTGCACGCTCCGCTGGAGGTCCAGCTCCGCGGCTGCGCAACAGGGCGGGGCTTGCTTTGGGTCCAGGAGCTTTGGAGCTCCGCCTCCCTGATCCTACCCTCGGCCCCACCTCCACTTTCCTTGAAGATGTCTTTAGACCCTCCTGAGAGCCTCAAGAGGTACCCCAAAGTAATGAACTTAGAGCTGGCAGCCAGCATACAGGCCACGGCTGGAATACAGCTTTTCAAATAGAATTTCTGTTTCTTGTAAAACCAACATTTGCCAAAGTGCGGTATGTATACCACTGGTGGTTCACGGGACATTTAAGGTGTTACACAGAGGATCCTAATATTTGAATAATGGTGCTCCCATTTTAATGTATGTTAGAATATGTAACTAGTTATATAGTTATATATATATATAACTTATACATATAGTTATATATAGTTATATATATATATAACTATATAACTATCACTATATATAACTATATATATATATAACTAGTTCTTCAACATATGCATGAAGCTAAAATTAAAGTCAGTTTAAAGAAACATATCAGGTAGTACCAAAAAGCTACAAAGACTCTCTCTCCCTGACCAAACTGTACTCCGGTTCCTCAGAGCTCTCTTCTGCCCTAGGTCCTGACCTTGGTCCCTGTCCTGTCCTTGAGCTGCCTAGCACAGTTTTAGCAAGAATCCTGCTATCCATTTATAGAGAATCCCCCACTTGATATCTGATCAAGTTCTGCATCTCCCACCTTGGGTGTCTAAGTCCTTGGCCTGCCTCTCTTGAGAATCCCATCAGGTCAGTGTAGTAAGAATTCTCCCGCCCTTGACATCTCTTCTTAGCCACTTCCTGTCCATGGACCCTCGCACTCTGTTCGTTGGCTTTAAATCCCCAGCCATCTTTGCCTTATTCAGTGTCGAGCTGATGTTTCTCCCCTACTGCAATAGTCTTGACTAAAGTCTTCCTTAGTGTTTTAACAAGTGTCAGAACAATTTTTTTCTTTAACAGTGGTACGTTGACCTGGCAAACCTGGGAAGGGGCACAAAAATCAGTCACTGATGTTTGGGAAGTGTGAGGATGCCCTTCTCTGACCTCCAGCTGCAAGGAGTCTAACAGACCGGGTGGGGGCGCTTTGTGCTGCTGTGCTGCGGACTCCAGCGCTTTGTGCCGGGGCCCTGTGTGCTGCCAACACCCAGCGCGGCAGGGATTCTCACGGGGCCCCTCCTGGGAGATGCAAACCTTCTCTGAGGGCTGACTGGGCCCAGAGATCCCTCGACTGCCCTGCTGAGCCTCTGCCTGTCAATTTAAGGCGTTTCCACCCGAGCCTTCTTCCCTTTCTTCTTCCTTCACGTCAGATTTGCATCCCGGTCTGACAGCTTGCTCCCCCAGCCCCCACCAGCTCCCTCTCCGTGTTCTGTCCTACAGGTGTTTCCTACATAAATCCTCGCGGGTCTAATCCTGGCTTGGTGTCTGCTTCTTGGAGGATCCGGCTAGCACAGGAAAGATGGGAGACAGTCCCTGCCCCATAAATTCCCCTTTATCATGGATGCCAACCAAGAGTTTGTCTCTATAGGCAAGCGTGCTTTCTCTGGTTGTCAGACAATAAAACCCACATGCCCCAGGGGTTCCCCTTTTGCCTTAGCTATCAGGAAACTTGCAGCCAAACTAAGGCTCAGCCTCAAAAATCAGCTCATCTCAAGTGATGGGGAACTCTCTTCTTTGTTCCTCTTTGTGTTCCTGCTTAATGTCCTACTTGACACGTATATTAATTGCCTTGGACACCTTGGATGCCTTGGAAACATATAAGATAGAGATTACAAATTTAAACAATCAGCAGTTTGCCATCCAGGAATCAAAATGTGTTTAGACCCAGCTCACAGACTGGCTCCTCATGGCTCTGGCACGGGCTTGTGCAAAGTCTGCCGGGGCCTCCCGGCCACTCAGAAAGCCTCACTTTCTTCCTGCCTCTGATTGGCCCCCAGACCACGTCAAGGCCTGATCCTAAGTCTCCATCAGGCTGACAGTGGGCAGTGAGTGGGCAGTCTCTTATAGCCCATGTTTGCCCACCTGGCTGCTCTGCTGGGCAGGGTAACATCTCCCAAACTGGCAAGGAAATTGTTTAGCCAGGTGTGAGGCTGGCCACACGCTGTCCTTCATTTATCCTTCTCCACCTTGCATGAAGATTTGATGCAGGGTGAGTTATTAAAAATTGGTATTAAGTCTTTCTTCTTTCTGTCCTCCTTCCCCCTCCATCACCACTCCCTTCTCTCTCTCCTTCTCTCTGTATCTCTCTCTTCCCCTGTGGACTGCGTATTGCGATAAGTGTAATTTCCTCCCTGTCCCCTCATTAGAAGGGCAGAGAAGCCTTTGTCTTCTGAGCTTAGTTTCCCCTGCTTTACAAAGGGAGTTAATTTTTTATGTTTCAGAGAAAAATAGAGAAGTTGCCGGTAGCCCCGGGAGACAGCTCCAAATAAACTTTGTTTTCAAAAGTCTGGACAGGCTTAAAACCCCAAAAACGAATCAGCTGCCAATATTTACAAATAAGGAAAGTTTACATTAAAGTTGGGGTTTTGGCATCTCTTAAAAGTCTGCTGACACTGGGCATGCAGTCCTCTCACACTCGACAATGGCGGGGTGGGGGCCGCTGCCCCCTTGATGTGGGGCGCAGGGTCTCCAGTTCTTCCAAGTATCACTCTCCCCCTTTCACTCATCTACATCCTCTCCCCAAGCCCCCGAGTTTGATACCCCAGCCATGTGACTTAGAGAACCAAGCCAGACTGTCTTCAAGACTTTTGGGGAGTGGAGAGGAAGCCTGCAGCCTTCAGTTAAAGAGGCATGTGGCAACCCAAGAGTGTGAGGCTGATTCCCCAAGGGTTGTGGGGACCCAGCAAATGAGGAAGGCCAGGGCAAGCTGGGACCTAGAGTACTGGTGGTGGCAAAGACCTCTGATGAGGGCAGCAAAGCACTAAACTCTGTGCCCATGAATGCCATTGCTATGGTCTCCCAGACCACCTTTGCCAGAGCACAGGAGTGTCCTCGAAGGAACCCCCTCTCTCCTTATGGACCATGCAAGTCTGTTTCAGGGCCTGCAGTCACAGTGGGATGAAGACCGCAGACTCTCCCCACTGTCCAGACTTTGTAAGCTCTTGTCATTCCACAGGAGCCCAAGTTTGAGGGGAGGAACCTCAAGTAAATGACACTGGAATTCATACTCACCGTGGAAAGTGAGAGCTTGAAGCTGGTTTAGGTTTGATTAAGTAGAAGCCCAGCAGGACCTCCCAGACCTCCCTGCCCACCAGAGGGGAGACTGTCGGAGGCTCCCTTGGTGCACAGACTGCTCCACGTCAGCATTCCAGCTGCTCATGGGAAACATGGGCTCAGTGCCCAGACACACCAGCAGCTGGAGTACTGGGGCTCGTGGTCCTCTTCCCTCCCGTGCCCAAGGCTGCCGACCACCATGTGAAATAGAGGCTCAGATTGTTTTACAAATGTTTGCAATCTTGCCTATGTTTGCAGGATGGCAAAATAACAATAGCTTTGGTGCCTTTCAAACATTGCTCTTTTGTGTTCCTCAGAATAAATATCCTACTTTTCAGGGCCCCTCTTCTTTATGATGAGAGGACCCCAATGGCCATAGGAAGCTGGGAAAGTTTAAACCAATGCCAATTGAGGAAGGCAGCCTGGTTGTAATGGGAAAACTACCCTCCAGAACTCCCAGGGCAAGTATCATAATTTTGGGACATTTCTTTCATTCATTGGAATGTGGGGGTCCTTTGTCATATCTTTGGGGGTGGCTATCAGTGGTATTAGCTGGCCGGCAGCTTTCCTTGCACACTGTAGTCTTGGTGAGATGGCGACCCAGGTGGCTTGCCTTGTCCTGGCCTCGGAGTGGGCACGGGACCAAGGCCGCCAGCAGACTCTCTCTCCCTGCAGGTGAACCCAGAGCAGGTGGCTGGGAGGGAAGTATACCTGGAGTGCTCTCTGAGGTCACTGTCTCCCTCTCCTGGTTCTGGTGACAAGTCTGCCCTGTTGCTTGCGCTTTCTGTGTACCTGTGCTTTAGCTGTTCCTTCAGTGCTTGGGCAGTTTTAAAAAATTAAATTAGCCACATAGGTTTCTATGGCCTGGATCCAAAGAACCTTCATTGGTACACCTCTTTTCCTAAAACACAGCACAGCATGTGTTTTTCGTTATGATTAAAGAGGGTACAAAGTTAGGTGGTTTAGATTTTCACTGGGCTGACCCCACCACTACCCTCCTGTTGCAACCCCCTTCTGGTGTAAGAGAAGCCAGACTATTGTGACACTGGGGTTTATGGGGTTTGCCTGACGCAGCTGGGTCCTCTCACCAGGCGCAGCTCCCTGACTGTGAGCAGGCATGGAAAGTGTGCATATCTTGCAGATGAGGACAACCTGGTAGCCGTGACCACCATAGGGTGTCCCCTCACCTTCCCCAGGACAGGGATCTGCAAGGTCACTGGAGTCTGTGCCTGGGGGTCCGAGGGATGCTCTGATTTGTTGGGCGACCACTGATTAATACACATGTGAGAGGGATGGTCCCCTCTCCTTGTTGTCTCAGGTTGATGTGAGGAAGAGGATCTGGGTTTTGGATTCAGCCAGATCTGGGCTCCAGTCCTGCCTCTGCCACTTACTAGCTATGCGGCTTTGAGCAAGTTACTTACCCTCTCTGAGCCTCAGTTCCCCTTCAGTAAAATAAGGAAAATCATACTGATATTCCTACCTCACAGACTCCTGACATTGGCAGGAGGCAACCCACAGTGAAATCACTAAGAGCAGGAGCTACCTCGCTGGGTTCCAGTCCCAGTATAACCTAACCATGCAATACCTGCATGGCTTTGGGATCAATACCTGTCCTCTCCGAGTCTCACTTTCCCCTTCTGTAAAATCAGAGTAGGGATAATGTCCATCTTTATAATGACTAGATGAGTTAACATTTGTCAAGTGCTGTTATGGCTACTTGATATATTGTAGCTCTATAGAGGTTTTTGTTAAATGTAAGTCTTTGGTAATAAATCTTGGCTATTATTGTCATTATTGCCAATGTCCAGCTCAGTGACCTGCAAACAACCGAGACTCATGCAAGTGTGTGGATGTCCAACTCTCAGTCCTCATGAGTGGGCAGCTGAGTGAGGTCTCACAGCCTGGTTGGGTGGAGTGGTCCTGCCATCCATGGGGGCATTCTCACCTGCAAGGGGGTCTTGCCCCTAATGCAGCTGGGCACACTGACCCCCTCACTACCCTCCCCCGACCATACTGACCTGAAGCCTCCATGGGAGCCAGGGGGGATGTGAGGAGGATGTGGCTGTCTCCGGTGGCAGGATGGAAAGTAAAGTGGTTTATTTGTTTTTTCTTGCACAGAGGTGGTTCTGCAAAATAAGAGGCATTTGCATAAATAGTAGGAAGGTGCAGAAAGTATATTTGGGGAATGGAGAGGCTCTCAGGGGACCTACACTGCTGGCACCCTGGAGGGAAGTCTGGATTCATTTCAGAAGCACTTCTGTGGCGCTCTCTACATGCCAGATGATCTTCTAAGCATGTAAATATTCTTAACTCTTTAGTATTAATATCGACCTTATAAGATAGGTACTATTTTCCCCCCATCTACAGATGGGGAAATTAAAGCACAGAGAGTATTATGCTAAGTGAAATAAGCCAGGCAATGAAAGACAAATACCATATGATCTCGCCTTTAACAGGAACCTAAACAACAAAACAAAGAAACAAGTAAATTATAACAAAGGACACTGAAATGGAGGACGGGATGTCAGTGACCAGAGGGGAGAGGGGAGGGAATTTCAGGGGAGAAGGGAAGGGTTTACAGGAACAAATATAGAAGACACATGGACAAAACTACAGGGCTTGGAAATGGAAGGGAGGTGGGGAGGGATGGGTGGGTGGGCTGGAATGGGAATAAAAGATAGAAACTGTACTGAATAATCTAAAATAAAAAATTTAAAAAAAAGCGCAGAGAGCTTAAATAACTCTTCAAAGTCAAACAGCTAGTAAATAAAAGAAAGAGCCCTTGAACTCAGACCATCTGGCTGTAGAGCACATGCCCTCCATCAGGACCCCGTGCTGCTCCAATATGACCCCAGCAGGATGGGCTCCCCAAATCTGCTTCCCAGAGCAACAAACTCCACAGCTGAGAAGCAGGGGGACTCTGAATGGGTTCAAGAGCCTGTTCTTGGAAGAAAAAAAGTTTTTTGAATAAATAAACATACACACCTGGAAAAACTAATTTAGACAGAGAGAACAGAGAGACAACTTTAGGAATGACAATACCATATCTATATCTATACTTACACTTACATCTATGGCAAAAAAGAAAATCTGAACCCTCCATATCATACATAGTTTCCTAGGAATATAAAAATAACTAAAATGCCTCTAAAGGAGTTTAACCCCCCCACCCTCACTTATTTTAGTAGCCATTGAAGAAATAGAAAAATGTGTCAGAGAACCAGCTCTTAAAAAGTGCTGTCTGGCTCAGGCAGCTCCTCTGACAAGTTTTCTCAAACCTGCAAGGCAAGAAAACTTCTGTGTTATTTAAATGGTCCCAAAGCATAGAGAAAGAATAAAGATTCTTTGGGGGGAAAAGCCAGCTTATCCTTGACACCAGAATTTAATAAAAATAGTTTTAAAAGTAGATGAAACACTTCACACCCATTGGGATAGATATTTTAAAAAGAAAAACAACAGAAAATAACAAGTGTTGGCAAGAATGTGTAGAAATCGGAGCCTTGGTACGTTGGTGGTGGGCTGTGAAGTTGGTCCCCTACTGTGGGAACCAGTCTGGCAGCCCCTCAAGAAGTTACACACAGAAGCACGCTATGACCCAGCAACTTCACTTCTAGGTAAATGCCCAAAAGAATTGAAAATGGGGACTCCAGCAGATGCCTGCACACCAATCTCCATAGCAGCGTTATTCAAAATAGCCAAAAGATGGAAACACTACAGATATCCATCAACAGATGAATGAAAAAAAATGTGTTGTATACACACAATGAAAAATTATTCAACCTTAAAAAGAATGAAATTTTGATAACATGCTACAATGTACATTAACCTTGAAAATGGAAAAAATATACCATACAAACACTACTCAAAAGAAAACTGAGGTGGTTACAGGTGAGTAGGAGACAAAGTAGATTTCAGATCAAGGAACATTATCAGAAATAGAGAGAAATTGCATGATGATGAGAGAGTCACTTAATGAAGAAGATATAACCATTCTAAATTGGTAGGAACCTCACAACAGGGATTCAAAATACATGAAGGAAAAAAACAAATAAAACTAAAGGCTAATTTCCCCCATATTCTTTTCATAATTGATAGAATCAACAGGTGGAAGATCAGCAAGGATACAGAAAAACTGAATAATTCCATCAGCAACTGAATTCAACTGGCCTTTATGAAACTACACATAATAATAGCAGAATATAAATTCCTTTTAAGTTCATCCAGATAGACCATACCCTGGGTCATAAAACAAACCTTAGCAAATTTAAAATAATTGAAATTAAGCAAAGTAGCCTTGCTGATTATAATGAAATTAAACTTGAAATCAGTAACATAAAGATAACTAGAAAATATTAAAATACTTGGATATTAAACAACACATTTTGAAATAATTCATGAGCCCAGACAATGAAAGAGGAGGAAATGCTTCCCAACCCATTTTATGAGTCCAGCATTATCTTGATAACAAAACCAGACAAAGATGGTACAAAAAAAGGACCAATGAAAAAATTCTCACCAAAACATTAGTAAACCAAGTCCAACAAACTATAAGAAGAATAATGCATGACAAACCCAGGGATGCAGGGCTGGTTCAATACTTGAAAGTCAACCTATGTAATCCACCATTCTAGAGTCTAAAAGAGAAAAACCATGTGATCCTATCATTGAGACAGTAAAAGAATTTGACAATTTTTAACACTCATTCACGAGAAAAACTTATGGCAAATTAGGAATATAAGGGAACTTAATTAATCTGATGAAGGGTGTCTACCACCACCACCACCACCCCCAACACAGCTAGGTTTCCCCTCAAAGTTTGGGAAGAGGCCTGGCCGCCTGCCCTCACCACTCCCACCCAACAATCCAACACAACATTGGAATAAATGCCAACACATGCCAGTCATATTTTTATATGCCACTTGCAGCAGCTCCAAAGAAAAAGAAAGAAATACTGAGGGATAAATCGAAGAGTTGACATCTTCACTGCAGTGGGTCCTCCAATCCGTGAATACACTGTGGGTCTCCATTTATTTACTTGATTCTTTCATCAGCCCTTTATGAATCAGCAACTTTATTTATAGAGTTCATGTACCTCCAGTAAAACTACCAGCAGTAATTTTTTGTAGACACAGATAAGCAAATTGTAAAATTTGTAAGCCAAACAATTCTGAAAAACAAAACATTTGAAGATTCATCTCCCTATTTTAAGAATTACTATAAAGTTTTTAGTGAAGAGCTAGAACAGACCAATGGAACAGAACAGAGTGTCCCAAAATAGACACATATAGATATGGCCAATTGATTTTTGACAAAGTTGCAAAGACAATACAAAGGAGAAAGGATTGTCTTTTCAACAAATGATATTGGAACAACTGATGAGAGAGAGAGTGAGAGAGAAAGTATCGCAACTTAAACCCCACAGCTGAAACCAAAATGAACTTAAAATGTATTCTAGATCTGAACATAAAATGTAGACCCACAAACTTGGAGAAGAAAACAGGAAAAAGTCTTTGTGACCTTGGGTTAAGGAAAGAGTTCTTAGATATCACACTAAAAGCATGATTCATAAAATAAAAAGTTGATAAATTGGACTTCACCAAAATTAAAAACTTTGGCTTTGGGAAAAATAAGAAAGTGAAAAGACAAAGTACAGACTTAAAAAAATATATATTCAAATCACATATCTGACAAAGAATTTGTATCCAGAATATATTTTAAAAACTCTTAAAACTCAATAGCAAGAAAACAGATAATACCCCCAAATGGAAAAATTTTTAAACAGATACTTCATCAAAAAAGATATGTGGATGGCAAAGAAACACAAGAAAAAAATGCATGTTAATAGCCACAATGGAAGTGCAGATTAAAACCATGAGACACCACCATATACTTATTAGAATGACTAAAATTGAAAAGTGGCCCTGACTGGCCTGGTTCAGTGGATTGAGCACCATCCTGAGAACCAAAGTGTTGCTGGTTCAATTCCCTATGGGCACATGCCTGGGTTATGAGTCAGGTTCCCAGTTGGGGAAGTGCAAGAGGCAACCAACTGATATTTCTCTCCCTCTCTTTCTCTTTCCCTTCCCTCTTGATAAAAAAATAAGTGGACAGACAATACAAAGTGCTGGAGAGGGTGTGGAAGAACTGGAACTCTCATGCATTACTGGTGGAAATGTAAAATGACACAACCATTCTGAAAAAGAGTTCAGCAATTTCTCCTAAAGTTAAACATCACTTACAATAGGATCCTGCAATCCTACTCTTAACTCTTTCCTCTAGAGAAATGAAAACTCGTGTTTACACCAAGTCCTGTTCACGGGTATGTATAGCAGCTCTACTGATAGCTGTCCCATACTGTGAACAACCCAGTGTCTTCAGCGGGTGAGTGGATAAGCAAGCTCTGATACATCCATACAGTGGAGCACTCAGCCATACAAAGAGATGAACTATGGATACATGCAATGACATGCATGACTCTCAAAGACATTGTGCTGAATTGAAAAAGCCAGACTTAAAAGGTAACCAGCTGCATGTTTCCATTTATATGGCATTCTCTAGAAAAAGAAAAGTAGGGTCAGAAAATAGATCAGTGGTTGCAAGGGGTTGGGGTAAGGAGAGGGGTTGACTACAGAGGGGCTAGAGGGAACTTTAGGGTAATGGAACAGCTCTGTATCCTGAGTGTGGCGAAGTCTGTCTATACCTGTGTTAAAACTCATAGAACTGTGTAGCAGAAATAGTCAGAGGAACTGAAAAATGGCAATATGGTGTGGCCCGACCACCACATAGGGTGCACTGGCAGGGGCAATAAGACAGATCTGGTTCCCCAATCCCAGCTCCAGTGGTGGCAGGAGGTCAAGAGAACCTTCCCAAGTGTGACCCCGATGCTGGGTTCCCAGGTCCCCCTCTATTAGCTGTGTGGTTGTGAAGAATGATCTTAATAATTTCTATTCCAACCCCTCTGCCCCACTGGTCCAAGCCGCCATCATCTCTTGCCAGACTATGCTGGTGTCCCCACTGCGTCTCCCAGCTTCCACTCTCCCCCTTGCATCCTGGTCCCTGACTAAAGCCCTCCAATGGCTTCTCTTGGGTCCAGTAGTAAACTCCACACTTGTCAGCCTGTCTAAATCTTGCCTGACCCAGCACACCTCTCCAGCTTCACCTCATCACCCTATCCTCTGGCTTACCAGGGTCTCATCTCACAGCTCTTTATGCTGCTCCAACTAGCCACGTTCAGTCCCACGTCAGAGCCTTTGCACACTAGGCCTGAAACACCTTTCCTCCAGCTCCCCTACAACAGGCCTCCTCTCAGTAGTCAGGTCTTATTTTAAATGTCACTCTTTTAGAGAGGACTTTCTTGACTAAGCTTTCTAAAATAGCTTCCCCAGTTATGCTCTAGCATACTCTTAAGATTATTCATAGCATGTATCGCATCAGAAATTTTCCTGTATAATGATTAGTTTTCTGGGCTACTCATTAAACATGAGCTCCACAAACACTGGGTCCTGGTGTGTCGTATTCACTGCAGCATGTCCAGCACTGAGGGCAGTACTGGCACCCAGGAGACAACAAATATATATTTTAGAGAAATACGAGGTCTGTCTAGGAAAAGTGCAGCTATTGTTAATATAACAAAAATAGTTTGTGTGACTTCGATGTAACCTGGCGGCCAAGGAGAGTGGACTGAAATGTGCATGCGTGAACAATGACAACTTCACTGTACTAGTCAGTGGGGGCGGTAGACGCTCTTGAGTGGGCATATGTACTGTGTGGCTGTTGCATTCAAAATGACTGAACAAATAGAGCAATGAATATGCATCAAATTTTGTGTTAAGCTTGAACATTTCTTGGCGGAAATTATTTGGATGATTCAGAAGGCCACAGCTATGGGCAACTGGTAATAGGCAGCTTCATCGTGACAATGTGCCTACTCATGCATCACGTCTTGTGCAGGCTGTTTTGGAGAAACATCAAATCACCCCAGTGACTCAGCTCCCCTACAGCCCACATTTGGTGTTCTGCATCTTCTGGCTTTTCCCAAAACTAAAATCACCTTTGAAAGGGATTTCAGACTGTCGATGAGATTTAGAAAAATACAACAGGGCAGCTGATGGTGATTGGGAGAACTGTTTGAGGTCCCAAGGTGCCTACTTTGAAGGGAACTGAGGCATCATTGTCCTATGTACAATGTCTCTTGTATCTTGCATCTTCAACAAATGTCTCTATTTTTCGTATTACATGGCTGGATACCTTCTGGACAGACCTTGTATGTAATGAAGGAATGAAGATGAAGTGTCTTGCTAAAAGTCACATGGCCAATGAATGATGAAACCAGGGCTAGAGCTCAGCGTGGGGTGTGCAATTGCAGCCACCTCCCCTGCCTTCTGCACCCCTCCCTCCACTCCCCCAAACCTTTCCAATCACCCTTTTTCCTGGTAAAATAAAATGAACACTCAGGCGAACTTCTATCCAGATAGAATCGGCTAATAATGAACACCAAGTAGCCTCGAAAGAAAAGAAGTCACAATGATATAAATTGAAAGGGGAGTGTATGTCTCAGGACTTACTGTGTAAATTTTGGGGTGTCTGGGCTGATTTCCCACTGAAAGTAATAAGCTTAAACAATCACTGTCAGAAATCCTCCTTATTCATTCTTCTAGTTGTTCTGTCACTCACTCATTCATTCATCAAACACTTATTCAGTGTTTATATACATGTTGCAGAATCATGTGGGGATGCATCGTACAGCCCCTTTGCTCCTCTGTGGGGGACCTCTGTCTATTTCCTGTCCTTTGGGGCTGCTGACCACACCAGTGTGGGGGAGAGCTCTCAGGTGACAAACTTCAGAGAGACAGGAAATGGAAAAAAGCAGAACCTAAGCTATTCTCAAAATACATCAACATCTCACTTGTCTTTACTCAAGGATGATGTGAGTTTCTTACAAACTAAAGCTTGCCCATTTAAGCACCCACACTGCCTCTGTGAGTGAACCTCGTTGGAGCTGATGGCATGTACCACACTGTGACGTGATGAAGAACTCAGGGACTGCGTGGCTCCGACTTTCTGACTTTTCAGGTATGAGTCCTGTCTCAGCTGTACCTTGCACATCACTATGAATGGGGGGCTGATATCCAGCCCACCATTTCCTGGCCTTTTGGCAATTTCCCCAGCCAGGAATAATGAGGTTTAGTAATTCATCCATCCAAAGAAGCACTTGCTGTAATTTGTCTGCTCAGAGGGGATGATTCTTTCTAATTTGTAAACACCCCTCAGTGTTGGCCAAAGCCCTGTCTGAGCTTTCTGTTTTTCCACCAGCTGCCAATTTGCGGAGGGCTGGGAAGCCAGAGAAGCACAAGGGATTGTCTTGTACGAAACAAAGCCTGAGAAACTGATCTAGGCAAAGAGCATGAAACTTCCATCTACAGACCTGGAACATTTGTTTGGGTTGCTCAGAGGCTCTCTGGTTCTCTTCCTAGTTCCTGGCAGTGGTTTCAGTGACTGAGGTTGCTGAGTAAATCAAACAGCATTTATGGAACACCGTCCATGTGACAGAAATTGTGTGGAGCCCAAGTGTAGAGATAAATAAGACACGGTCCTTTCCCTTAGGAGGTGGGGGTCTACCAGCCTGTGACTTCTTTTTTTTTAAATCCAAACCCAAGCATATGTTCATTGATTTTAGAGAGAGGAAAGGGAGGAGAGAGAGAGAAACATCTATCTGTTGCCTCCCATATGTGCCCCAAGCAAGGATGGAACCTGCAACCTAGGTATGCACCCTGACTGGGGATTGAACCCTCAACCTTTTGGTGCAGTGCCTCAGTTGAAGTATTGTCTGGTGCACCAAAAGTTTGCAGGTTCAATTCCCGGTCAGAGCACGTACCTAGGTTGTGGGTTTGATCCCTGGTTGGGACACATACAGGAGGCAGCCAATAGATGTTTCCCTCTCACATTGATGTTTCTCTCCCTTCCTCTCCTTATAAAATCAATAAATATGTCTTTTGGTGAGGATTTAAAAAAAATCACTATTCCCATATTTTACTTAAAAGAAGTGGAATATCTGACAACACTAGGCTTACAATTCATGTGGCAACCATAAGGGGGCGCTGAACTGCGGCTGCACCTGTAAAAGGGCCTGTAGAAGGACTCTGTTAGGTTCACTGCTGTGTCCTCATTACCTGATATGGTTGACACCACATAGCAGGTCCTTGATAAATAGCCTTGAATGAATGACTATTAGGCACTCGTTTGAAGACAAGACAGTGTCATTGTCCCCATGCTACTCTCAGGCTAGGGTGCAGAAACAAGTCTGTCAGGCATGGCTGAGAGGACAAATGGCACAGGAAACAGAGATTATGTTGATGCTCAGAGTACTGGCAAAGAAGACACAGGGAAGGGGGACACAGACACAGCAGCAAGGATGGTGTGCTCAGCCACACTCACATAGCGGGCACCTCTGCCAACTGTGCTTGGGGATCGGTTGCAGGCCCTATGTGGGACAGTAGCATGTCAGGACTCAGCTCACATGCCCTGCCATCTCCCTGTTCCCCCATTCACAGCCAGAATGTGACATCACAGAAAAGAAATGCAGCCGCCTCTGCCTCCAGTCAGGACGACTCCAGCGCCCTGCCCAGGCAGTGGGAAAAGCAGCCACAGGGTGAATCCCAACAACCTGGGAGAAGCCCCACGGTCACAGCACTGTGGCCTCCCTCCCTACACTGCCCACAGCATTCATTCATTGTTCCACTTGCTCATCAGCTGTATAGCCTTTCTGTGTGATGGACACTGTCCGACAGGTCCGATGGATGCAAGGTAGGAAAACCTGGCTTTGACTGAAGACCGAGTCAGTGAATGGATGAATTCATTCATTCAATCAACGCTATTTACCGAGCCCCTTCTACATGTCACACACTGTTCTAGGTCCTGGGGATGTGGCAACGCCTTAAAATAGACAGACACCTGCTCTCATAATGGCTGTGCCCTGGTGGGTACGCAGAGGGGGTGGAGGGCGCAGACAAACTCGATGATCAAACTGTGTAGTAGATAATGGTCGGTGCTGTAAGAATAAGGAGGAGAGGAAAATGTGGGGTTCCAGAGTTGGGGGGTGTGGTTCTGAAAAGGACGACCAGAGAGGTCTCACTGAAGAGGTGACATGTGAGTAGAAACCTGCAGGAGGAAGAGAGCAAGCCAGGTGACAGCTGCAGGAACCGTGTACCAGGTGAGGGGAGTAGCCGCCAAGCACTGAGGGGCGAGGTGCCTGGGGTTTTCAAGTGACAGCGCAGCTGGGGCAATACTGAGGGGACAGTGGGAGGGTGATGGTGGATAATCTCCATGGGTTTGTGCACGCCTTGGAGCTTTTGTTCCAGATCATCTCTTCAGAAAAGTTTGTGCCACGAACAGCTTTGGAAAAGGGAGAGAGTGTCTCCCCCAGGGCAGAGGGCAGATTTACTCGCCATCCAGTATAATAGGAGAATGTCTCCTTCCAGGGGGAAGGCTGGGCGGATTTGCTGGCAGCGCATTGTGAAAACCCGGCTTCCTGAACTTAGGGCTCCTCTGCATGGCTCCGCCTTCACACTGCCCCCTGGGACTTGGAGGGCAAGGGGAGCACAGCACTGGTGCTTCTGGCTGTGCTGTAATAAAATCCTTTGTCTCGGACCCTAGAGTCACTGTTTTCTGCCAGTGTCCTTAAAACAAACTTGTTGGCAAGCTAACCTGTGAGTTACGAGTAGGGTAAAATCTTAGACCCTTCCTAGTTCTTGACAGAGGGTCCAGGCCAGAGACAAGGATGATGAGTGAACAAATGAGCGAATGAATGAGCTGGGATGTAGAGGGTATATCTCCTTAAATACACGGCATTCGCTGTAGACAGTTCTCAGGGCAGGTGCAAACGCACAGCTGGTCACGGCTTCAGGGTGAAGCAGGCCCCAGAGCTGTCCACAAAAAAACCAGAGAGCTGGCTCTGCAGGTCGCAGCAGGGAGAAGCCCACAGGAGTGCCTTCACAGCTGCTGCTGCCCTCCCTAAGCTGATGCGGGATAAGGTGGAAGGGCTTCCGGCTCGAGGAAGCCTGAAGTAAGTGGGATTCAGAGGAGGATGTGAAGAGGCCTGGCTCAGGCTCAGTGTTTCTCAATGAAGATCCCAGATTCCGACCATCACCTGCCCACCCCAGCAGCCCAGCCCCTCACTGCTGACCCCTATGCCAGGCTGTCCAGTCAGAAAAACCACCATCCAGACCTCCCAGTGGCCACCCCTTCCAGACTGAAACCTGGGAGGAGAGACATGGAGTTTCCCAGGACTGTATCTCTGCCTCCCTCCTGTCCTTGGGCCACCAGCCTGGCACAGAGAGAAGGGACCTTCTGAGCCTGCCATGTCCCTGTGCTTCATGTCAGTCCACTTTCTTCTCCCACCACTGCCGCTTCACACCCCCTGGGTTTAAGGGCAGAGGCTATTTCCAGGACGCTGGCCCTTTCTCTCCACTGAGACAGTCCTATTTGCCAGACAACACACCTGGTTCTCTGGTTCAGAGCATGTGATTAGTAGACTCACAGGAGGGGAGAAGGGAGTGTAAAGGCAGCCCTCGGAGCTCTGAGAAGTTTCCTGCATCCCTTGACCCTCTTCCCATGAGGCCCACTTGAGCTTTCCACATCCTGAGGGGCCAGGGAGGTGAGGGCCCGGCTCCCTTGTGGCTGTCCCCTGTGGATGGGGCTGGCCCATTTCCTCCTCAATGTCTGCCAATAGCGGGGAAGGAAACACCTGGAGGTTGGGAAGCCAGTCTGGGGGCGAGGGGAGAGCATTGTTCCCAGGGGCAGGGAGACAGGACAGAGACCAGGAAGCCAAGGGGATCAAATGGTGATGACCGAAGCCTGGCACGCACGTTCACGTCAGCCCAGGAGATGAGAGAGGTGAGCGGCAGACCCTGGTTGAGGGGCTGTGTGGCAAAGTGGTCTGACAGGTAGCATGGGTGCTGGGCTGAGTTCAACCCTCTCTGTTGCTATGGCAACATGGGCTAGGGGCTTAAAACCTTTGTGCCTCAGTTTCCCTAGCTTTAAAGGAGACCTAACCATAACACCTATTCATAGGTTACTGTGAAGACTAAATGGGGTGATATTCAGCCCTGACTGCATGGCTCAGTTGGTTGAAGCATCGCCCTGCAAAGTGAAACTCGCCGGTCAGATTCCTGATCAGGGCACATGACTGGTTGCAGGCCAGGTCCCCGGTTGGGGTGCGTGCAAGAGGCAACCCATTGATGTTTCCCTCACACATCAATGTTTCTTTCCGTCTCTTTCTTTCTCCCTTCCCCTCTCTCTAAAAATAAATAAATAAAATCTTTTTTTAATAAAATAAATGAGGTGATATTTAAAAACCTCTTAAAGCCAAATAAAGAAATGGAACAAGCCCTCGCCTGTAAATCTTCCACAAACTCTACAATTTAGTGGCCAAATGGAATCTGTTCTTTCCTTTAACACCAACTTTCACACCCACTTCCCTCCTCCTCAAGTCTGCACACTGCTGCCCTAACCCAGGTGTCTGGCACCTCATGTTTGCACACAAACCATCTGCCTCCCTCAAGGCTCAGGTGCACCTTCCGCCAAGCCCTTCCAGTTCCCACATCCAGAGGTCTCTCTCCGCCTTTGCACATACCTCGCCCAGGGCTCTGGAGCATCTGACTTTCTATGTCAGCTTCTAGAGGATGGAGCCCTGGCCCTGGCTGCACTCTGGCATTGGTTGTACATGTGGAAGATGCCTGATTCATGTGTGTGGGGAAAAAGGCCAGATCGTCCCCCCTGGCTGCACATTCCCCAGGAGAGGGATGCATAGATGATGTCCCACAAGGGGTGCAGAGAGGGACCCAGAAGGTTCATTCTGAGTTGCTTACCCACCCTGTAATCTTTGACAAGTGGCTTCATCTCTCTAGACCTTAGTCTCCTGACCTATAAGATGGGCATTAAAACACATATCCAGCCTACTTCCAATTGCTCATGAGGATTCAATGGGATAATGAGTGTGCTCTATAGCACTGAGCGTGTATAATTCCTCTTCTTCTTATCAGCATTTGCAGGGTTCAAAAAAGAAAGAAGAAATCTTCTCACAGGCTGCTGTGTCTTCTCTTCTTATGAATATGGGTTGAACAAACTTAAAGTGGCAGAGTGGTCCTAGAAGCCACTGGATCTAAGTAACCTTCTCAGAAAGATTACTGGGCCATGGGTTCCTAAGAGCCAGGGCTGTCTCAGCCCTTCACAGGACCCCTTCCAGCATCCCTCCTCCAGGCAGCCCCATGTGCTCTGCTCAGATCTGCCTCCTCCACTCCCTCCTTAGGGACCCCACTCCAGCCAGCACCTACCTCGGTTCAGCTGCTGCAGCTTGGCTCCCCAAGTCTTCAGCCAGTGAGCTCCCCACAGTCCTTCCCTGGGAGGCTGCTGGCCCCAGAGAACCTGATGTCTTACAGGACCTCAGACTGGTGTTTTCAGTCTCAGCTGCAGTCTCCAGGTCTGGAGGAAAAAGCCCAGTGCTGAACCGGCCAGGCTCTGTCCCCTCCTCTTCCTTCCCCTTCCCCACAGGCCTCAAAGCTCCTCCCAGAACACATCCTGCTGTGAGGTTGCTCTGCGGCCACCCGTGGTCACCAGAGGTTCTTTATTCTGACTGGGTGGGAAGTAGGCACCTTGATAGGGTCCCGCTGGTGTTGGCTGGACAGTGAGGCAGGGCTCCAACCTCTGTCCTGTGCTCCAGACCACCCCCACCTCTGGACACTCAAGCCCTCAAGCACCTCCAGCTCAATGAGTCCAAACCAGACTTATCATTTCCCCCTCTAAAGCCACTTTCCTGCTCCTCACCTCAGAATCCACAACCTGAGTGTCAACCTTAACACCTCTGGCTCCCTCCCCTCTCACAGCTACATAGCACCAAATCCCGTTAGTACCTCATGAATCGACCTGTTTTGCCCCCTCTCCCCCTCTGCGGCTTCCTCAGGCCATCATCATCTTCTCCTAAATTACGGCAGCAACCCAAGGTCCCCATCTCATGCTGCCTCCCCCCATGGCCAGAGGCCTCTTGCTGATGGTGAGACACAACCTGATCACATTATACCTTCAGGGGCTCCCAATTACGTTTAAGAGAATGGCCAAACTCCTTAGTATGACTTGCAAGGACCTTCTCAGGCTGGTCCAACTTTAACCCCCAAGCTCGGGCTTTATCCCAAGCTCCTCCCAGAGGTCCTGAGCGACAGCAGTTCCTCAGGGACCCAGGCCTTCACCTGGGTTGCAGGAGTCCCTTTGCAGTCCTCCTCCTGGCTCACTCCTAGTCATCCTTTGTTCAGCAGAGAAGAGCAAAACAGAAGCCAGAGCGGCAGGAGGGAAAGTGGGGCGCCACAGACGCTGGGGGAGGAGAAAGTGCCAAGGAGAGGAGGGTCAGCAGAGGGGACATGGATGCAGAGGATGGAAAAGCGGCTGCTGGCCTTGGCGATGAGGAGAGAGCTGTGCTGGGGAGCAGCGTGCCTCCGGGGTGAGGTGTCTGCTAGCTTGTCCTATTATTTTGGGGAATCTTCAACACATTTCTAGACCTTTGTAGAGCACACAGATTTCTGTGCTCTCATCAATCTGGCCCCATGGGTTAGATGGAGAGAGACAGGCTGCTGGCAGCAGTGTCTGAGCGTCTGGATTCAGCTGTGCCTGAGACCCCGAAGCCCAGGTCTGCCTTAGATTGTTCAACTGTGTGATCCAATTCATCCCCCTGACCCCCTTTTTTGATTAAGCCTTTTTGAGTTAGGTTTCTGTCACTTGCAACCAAAGAAGTCACTTTTTCTGCAAGGGCTCGAATGCATTTTGTTCAATCCCCTCGTTTCCCAGAAGAGGATATTTGAAAAAAAAGGAGTCCAGAAACTGAAATCATGTTCTCAGTGGCTCTGCTTCCCTCCCATGTGTACTTTTCTGTCTCTGGCATGTGACAGAATCACAGTCTGTTTTGCATCTTTCTATTAGAGGTCTTAGGTCACATGTCTGCCTTGTACCTCTGCTGCCACAGTAACTCCTGGGAAAGCAGAGAGTAGGTCTTATTCATTATTCTACTCATCATAGGATAAGAGAAGGTTAAGAGAATGCTTGGCTCATAAAACAAAGTAAATGGATGAATGGAGGGAGGGAGGGAGGGAGGGAGGAAGAGAGGAAGGGAGGGAGGAATGAAATGAATAAGGGCCAAGGACTCATCCCCGCGTGCTGAGGACTCAGCAGTGGCCGGGCAGCGTGGCCATTCTTATCAGCCTTGGCCTAACTGAATCGGAAATCACAAGCCGATGCCACCTCTTGTGACTGCGTGGCTCCTGTTATCGTCAGCGGCTGTCTGTAACTCCACTGGGTGGGGTAGCCACAGCGGGGCTGCTTGGTGCCTGCGGACAGCTCTGGAGCTGTCCCCTGCAGGGAGGAGCTGAGCCTTCCTCTCAGCTTCCTCTCTCTGCCCAGGCCTTTGGGAGTCTTCCTGTAACCGGCCCTGGGGCTGTGAAGTTGCTGAGCCTTTCTGCAGGCAGCTCGTCCCAGCCTCACTCCTCTTTCTGGGACAACCCTGCCCAGTCCCTTCCAGTCAGACAGATACATCTTGTTTCTCTCTCTCTCTCTCTCTCTTTTTAAAAACTTTTTTCAATTACAGTTCACATTCAATATTATTCTGTATTAGTTTCAGGTGTACAGCGTTGTGATTAGGAAATCATGTACTTTACAAAGTGGTCCACCCGATGTTGCAAGTACCCACCTGGCACCATACATAGTTATTACAATATTATTGACTAGATTCCCTATGCTGTACTTTACCAGTTTTTATTCCTTAATCCCTTCAACTTTTTTCACCCAGTCCCCAACCCCCATCCCCTCTGACAACCATCGGTCTATTCTCTGCATCTATGAGTCTGTTTCTGTTTTGTTTGTTCATTTGCTCTTTAGATTACATATTTGAGTGAAATCATGTGATGATTGTTATTCTCTGATTGACTTATTTCACTTAGCATAGTGCCCTCTTGGTCTGTGCATGCTGTCACAAATGTTAAGATTTCATTCTTTTTTTTCTGCCACACCTGACAAATTTTATTAATGATTAGATCCTCATTTTAGTTTATTAAAGAGCAATCACTTATCTGCAGTTACACAGCAACAAATGGTAATGCTCACAGTATTTCTACATCTTTTACTCATTCTTTTTTTGTGGCTGAGAAATATTCCATTGTATATATGTACCACTACTTTTAAAAAATATATTTTATTTATTTATTTTTAGACAGAGGGGAAGGGAGAGAGGAAGAGAAACATCAATGTGTGGTTGCCTCTCATGCACCCCCTGCTGGGGACCTGACCCTTAACCCGTGGATGTGCCCTGACTGGGAATTGAACCAGGGACACTTTGGTTCACAGGCCAGCACTCAATCCACTGAGCCACACTAGCCAGGGCTATACCACTACTTTTTTATCTACTTGTCCATTGGTGGGTACCTGGGTTACTTCTATATCTTGGCTATTGTAAATAGCACTGCGATGATCATAGGGGTACCTGTATTCTTGTGAATTAATGTTTTGGGTTTCTTTGGATGTGGAGTCACTGGGTCTTAAGGCAGTTTCATTTTAAATTTTTTGAGGATCCTCCATACTGTTTTCCACAGTGACTGCACCAACCTCACCAACAGTTGCATGAAGGTTCCCTTTTCTCCACATCCTCGCCAGCACTTGTTCTTTGTTGATTTAGTGATAATAGCCATTCTGACAGATGTGAGGTGATCTCTCAGTGTGCTTTTAAATTACATTTCTCTGATGACCCAGTATCAGATTTGAATTTGGATTCATTTAAATGCAGGTCTTGAGAACTGAAAAGGATCTAGTACTTTGTCTACTTAAAAATTTTTTTAAATTAAATCTTCACCCAAGGACATTTTTTTCTTGCTTTTAGAGAGAAAGGAAGGGAGAGAGAGAAACATTGATGCGAGAGAGAAACACTAATTGGTTGCCTCCACCTGGCCAGGGAGGGGTCCAACCCACAACCTAGGCATGTGCCCTGAGCAGGAATCAAACTCGAAGCCTTTCGGATATGGGTTAAATACTTTCTCTAGAGAGGACTCCTTTTGTTTTTTTATGTGGAAAAATATATATAACATAAAATTTATTACCTCAACCATTTTAAGTACACAGTTCAGTGGTTTAAAATACATCCACATTTTTGTGCAGCGGTTAGCCCCATTTATCTCCAGTACTCTTCATCTCGGACAACTGAAACTTGTCCGCATCCGTGACTCCCCAGGCCCCTCCCACAGACCCTGGCACCTGCCACTCCCCTCCCTGTCTCTGTGAGTATGACTGCTCTAAGGACGACACAAATAAGTGCAATCGTACAGTGTTTGTCTTTTTTTGTGATTGGCCTTGTTTCACTTAACAAAACATCCTCAAGGTTGGTCCATGGTACACCATCTTTCAGAATGTCTTCCCTTTTTAAGGTTGAGTATTATTTTACACATATGCCACATTTTGCTTATCCATCCATCTGTTGATAGACACTAAGAACTCTTTATTCTTAAAACATATGCTAATGACATCACACCTAAAAATTGATAATTTCTCAATATCAAATACCTTGTCAGTGATACATTTCTCTGTTTGTATTAAGTATTTTAAACATTCGGTTTGTTTGGCACCCAAAAAAGCCCACACATTGCATTTGGTCAATATTTTATATCTTGGAGCTTTTTGAGCAATTTTTTTTAAAGATTTTATTTACTTATTTTAGACAGAGGGGAAGGGAGGAAGAAAGGGAGAGAAACTTCAGTGTGTGGTTGCCTCTTGCATGCTCCCTACTGGAGACCTGACGTGGCCTGCAACCTAGGCATGTGCCCTGACTGGGAATTGAACCAGTGACCCTTTGGTTCGCAGGCTGGAGCTCAATCCACTGAGCCATACCAGCTAGGGCTGAGCAAATCTTTGACCTTACTTTTTTGATACTTAACACAAATGTAGTATTTTATTTGTTTTTGTATACATCTATCTTTTTAATTTTATAGTCCTTTCAAATCTATTAAGATTCTATTCTGATTGTTATCCTAGTATATTGACAGTCTCAGAGAAGACCCTTAGCAGATAATAAAAAAATCCCATCTGTGGCTTTAATTTGAGTAATTTTTCAAAATATTGACTAGCAGGTGATGGGGGTCAGAGCCCTGGGTCTAGCACTAGGGGGACAGCAGTCCCTTCAGCGGGCACCTCGTGATGTGGCTCAGCTGTGCACCTGCTTGTGTACAATGCCACTTCATGCTTTTCCATCTCATTCCAAATTTCTTGTGTTTCGTATGCTGCTTGAGCTTTTTTGTGCTGGATGTTTTGATGGATTCAAAATGAGGAGTCCCCAAATCTGACTCTAAGAATAAATGAGCGATAAGGTGTACGTGAATAATGAATACACAGAAGAGTTCTGCATGCCATAAAAGTGCCGTAGAGAAAAGGCGTGGTGTCTGGTGGGGGAGGGGTGCTGGCTGTGGGAGTGACTTCCCGCAGCTTTATCAGAGCTAAGCCAAATGCTTTGCTGAGCTGATTTATTTTACCACATTTGTTTGGCTTCAACAAAATGAGGTTGGTTTGTCATGACATCTTAGCGATCCCAAATTGACTCTAGGTATTCATGATTTTCTATTCAAAGGGCTCACAAATCATCTGATGGACAATGTTGTAGAACATGGAGCGGGAGACCTTGGCTCCATCAGTCTTTCTTCTAGAATCCCACTGCCCTCTGTTTTGAATGTTGTGCTGTCTGGGACATTGGCATCACTCCATTACCTAGGCTGTTCCTGCAGACAGAGTAAATCAAACTAATCTAATCTACATGCTCCAGGGATTCGTGATGGCAGACACTGTCCGGCAAACCAGCAGGGAATGAAGGGGGACAAGGACAAAGGACTTTGAGTGTGGCTCATACATAGGGAATCTGGTTGGACCTGGAGGTTTTTTTGTGAGTTGTGGAGTTTCTTGGGTTAGGGAACCTCGGTGGTTGTTGCCCTGTGGGATTTCTGTTATTTGTCACTCCTGTTTATTTAAAGATGCTATCTTTAATTAAATTGTGTTCATCCTTATGCACAGCTGCTCTGCCTCCCTTCCAAGTCTTGGTGTTTCCCTGGGGTCGTAGCATGGGGTCCACGCCCATCGTCTTGCTCCTCACACCTCTGGGTGACTTCACCCAGGCTCCTGCTTTCCTACCCCCATACATAGATGACCCCTGCATTTTTTACATTTCGGTCATAAATTTATTATTCAATTAATTTTTTACATATAATTAATATAAAACTCATATCTCTAAAGAAATTTAAAAATACATATATATTCAGTGTTGCCAAATTCTATTCTTCTTTCATTTTAATGTTTCAATTACAGTTGATATTCAATTTTATATTAGTTTCAGGCGTACAGCATAGTGGTTAGACATTTAAATAACTTGTGAAGTGATTCCCCTGCTAGGTCTGGCACCCACCTGACACCATAGGTAGTTATTACAATGTTTTTTTAAAGATTTTATTTATTTATCTTTAGAGGGGAAGGGAAGGAGAGAGGGAGAGAAATATCAATGTATGGTTGCCTCTTGTGGGTCCCCTGCTGGGAACTGGCCTGCAACCCAGGCATGTGCCCTGACTGGGAATTGAACCTCAATCTTTTGGTTCGCAGGCCTGCGCTCAATCCACTGAGTTACACCAGCTAGGGACAATGTTTTTTCCTATATTCCCTGTGTTGTCCGTACTTGATATCCCCATGACTACTTTGTAACTGCCAATTTGTGCTTCTTAACTCCCTTACCATTTTCAGCCAGCCCCCAAGCCCCACCCCCACCATCTGGCAACCTTCAATTTGTTTGCTGTAGCACTGCATCTGTTTCTGTTTTGTTTATTTGTGTTTTTTAGATGCCACATATAACATTTGTTTTTCTCTGTCTGCCTTCATTCGCTTAGCATAATACCTTCTAGGTCCCTCCATGTCACAAATGGTAACATTTCATTCTATTTTTAATATATTTTATCGATTATGCTATTATACTTGTCCTATTTTTCCCTTCTTCATTCCCCTCTGCCCTGCACCCCTCCTCCCACCCACATCCCCCCACGTCCATGGGTCGTGCATATAAGTTTTTTGGCTTCTCCATTTCCTACACTGTTCTTAACCTCACCCTGTCTATTCTGTACCTACCATTTATGCTTCTTATCCCTGTACCTTTTCCCCCTCTCTTCCCCTCACACTCCCCACTGACAACCCTCCATGTGAGTTGTCACATTTCTGTGATTCTGTTCCTGTTCCAGTTGTTTGCTTAGTTCATTTTTGCTTTTTTAGGTTTGGTTGTCGATAGCTGTGAGTTTGTTGTCATTTTACTGTTCATAGTTTTTGATCTTCTTCTTTTCCTTAGATAAGTTCCTTTAACATTTCATATAATAAGGGCTTGGTGATGATGAACTCCTTTAACTTGACCTTACCTGGGAAGCACTTTATCTACCCTTCCATGCTAAATGATAGCTTTGCTGGATAGAGCAATCTTGGATGTAGGTCCTTGCCTTTCATGACTTTGAATACTTCTTTCCAGCCCCTTCTTACCTGCAAGGTTTCTTTTGAGAAATCAGCTGATAGTCTTTCTGTGTGTGTGTGTGGGGGGCTCTACCCGTAGCACCCCAGCTCCCCGGCTGCCACAGATGAAAATAAGTCTACCAAGATGTGATCTGCTTGGAGAGGAAAGGTGGCCAATCTCTCAAAGGAGAAGGGCCAGGAACCTGTTCCTCAATGGGCTTTTATTGGGTTTATTTGCAAAGGAATACAAGGGTGTATACATAAAGCTCATCACTCATTGTTAGGCAGAAATGATCAAACAATGGATAACATTTAAAGAACTCTGAGGGCTTATTCTGAGTCAGGGTAAGATAGTTAAAGGGCCATGAAACTTTGGGGAGCAAACTCACTTCAGGCTTGGACCATTATCATTTAAATTGAGGGTATTAGCAAAGTAGGTTTCATAGGATTTTATGCATTCTTTCTTAGGCCTGATTGTCCTAAGGAAACTGCCCTTTCTAGAACAAGGCCTCAACCACCTCCGGCATTGTTTCAGGCTTAAGTCAGGCAGGGGAAGTAAGGCAGACAAGAGATTAGGAGACTTCTTGCAGACAGAATGAGGACTCAGGCTATGTCAAAGCCGAGGGGCAAGGGTCCATCACTCCCTTTTTCTATAGCCCCCCAAGTCCTTCCCCGAGGGCCCCTTTGTGACCATGCCTGTCTTAGGTCATCCCTCTTTTGAGGAATCTTACCTGTCATTGGCTAACTGGGTCATCTACTTGGGGTCAAGCAGGGTGAAGTAAAGGGGGCAGAGGCAGCACCCCTGCAAAGAAGATAAGCTTTGTCTCCTAAGTGGCTTATGGTCTCAAAGTCTTTATTCAGTTTTAGCCAGGGGGTACTACAGCTTCTGAAACCAGGCAGGGTGGTTTCCAACTTCTCTCCTTATCTTTAATCTTGGCTAATGTAAGTATGATGTGTTTTGGTGTGTGCTTCCTTGGGTCCAACTTCTTTGGGACTCTCTGAGCTTCCTGGACTTCCTGGAAGTCTATCTCCTTTGTCAGATTGGGGAAGTTCTCCTTCATTATTTGTTCAAATAAGTTTCAATTTCTTGATCCTCCTCTTTTCCTTCTGGCACCCCTATGATTCAGATGTTGGAATGTTTAAAGTTGTCCTGGAGGTTCCTAAGCCTCTCTTCATTTTTTTGAATTCCTGTTTTTTTCATTCTGTTCTGGTTGAATGTTTCTTTTTTCCTTCTGGTCCAAACTGCTGATCTGAGTCCCGGTTTCCTTTCTGTCACTGTTGGCTCCCTGTACATTTCTTTTAACTCACTTTTCATAGCTTTCACTCTTTCCTCCATTGTGTGACTAGACTCAACCATTTCTGTGAGCATCCTGATAACCTGTGTTTTGAACTGTGCATCTGATAGGTTGGCTATCTCTTCATTGCTTAGTTGTATTTTTTATGGAGCCTTTATCTGTTCCTCCATTTGGGCCATTTTTTTTTTTTTTTATCTTGGCGTGCCTATTACATAGTAAAGGGCAGAGCCTTGGGTATTCACCAGGGAATGGCAACCTACGTCACTGTGTTGTGGTGCTGCTTGTGGGGAAGGGTCTGAGAGGGAACAGTGCTGCTTGCTCTGCTCTCAGCTGGCTTTCAGTCACTTCCCCTGCTTCCCATAATCAAATCGGGCCCTTCTGGTGCTGATTCCCAGGTGGGTGGGTTTGTGTACATTCTAGAACCCCATGGGTCTCTCCAATGAACTCTCCTGTGAGGCTGGGAGTTTCTCCCACCACCTCAACCACCACAGGTTTTTTGAGTCAGAGGTTTTGAGGTTTTACTTCCCTGTACTGGAACCCTGGGTTGTATGGTCTGTCTCGATCCCCACTTGTTCCTCCTGGTTTATCCACATGCAAATGTGGGACCACCCAGTCTGCTAGCTGCCTTGCCACAAGTCCTTTCCACCCTGGCTGCCTGTCCATGCCCCTCCTACCAGTCTGGATGAATGTTTCTTCTTTAACTCCTTAGTTGTCAGACTTCCATATAGTTCAATTTTCTGTCAGTTCTGGTTATTTTTTGTTTTTAAATTTGTTGTTGTCCTTCTTTTGGTTGTATGACAACATATAGTGTATTTATCTACACCTCCAGCTTGACTGGAAGTCAACATTAACTTCACATTTCATTCTTTTTATGGCTGAGTAATAGTCCACTGTATATATGTATCCCATCTTTATCCAGTTGTCTACTGATGGGCACTTAGACTGCTTCCATGTTTGGGCTATTGTAAATAATGCTGCAATGGACATAGGGATGCATAGATCTTTTTGAATTAGTGTTTTGGATTTCTTCAGATAAATACCCAGAAGTGGAATTTCTGTGACCTCTGTATTGTTATTTGGGGGACTGAAATTTTCCTTTTGACAAATAAAAAGTTAAGAAATATAATATCTAAAAAAAATTCTGAAAGCAATGAGGGAAGGCAAACTCTACTAGGTGTTTTAAAACTATGTAAAGTCTCAGTAAACAAAAGCATGGCACTGATACTTAGGCAGATCAAAGGAACAGACTAGAGTCACAAGTAGACACATGCAGGTAGACCAGATACATTTGGGAATGTAGTGTGAGGTGAGGGCAGCATTCAAATGAGGAAGGAAAAGATGATTCATGAATGATGCTGAGAAAATGGAACAGCCACTTAGAAAGGCAGAAGCTAGAACCCTATACCAAAATGAATGCTCAGTAGATCTGAAACAGAAGGAAAGGAAGGGAGGAAGGAAGATGGGGGAAGGAGGAAGGAAGGAAGGAAGGAAGGAAGGAAGGAAGGAAGGAAGGAAGGAAGGAAGGAAAAAGAAAGAAAGAAAGAAAGAAAGAAAGAAAGAAAGAAAGGAAGGAAGGAAGGAAGGAAGGAAGGAAGGAAGGAAGGAAGGAAGGAAGGAAGGAAAAAGTCTTAGAAGGAAATGTAGCATCTTTCTAACTATGATACCAGATCCAGAACACACATGTGCCTGGGCAAGACTGATGAATTAGACTGCATAAAAATATTTGCATAAACAGACTCGAAAGGCTTTCAGCTCATTTTTTTACAGAACAGAGTGGGGGTTGGGGGCTGACTGATATAAAAGACTCCCCTTTTTCTCCAGGCCTTCCTCCCCACCTACTGGGTTTGTTTTACCCACCACCTGAGGAAAGATGTCTCTTAATACCAGAGATCAGTGAAAAGGAAAGGAATTTATTTATTTGAAATAACACAAACTAAAGTTCACCACAAATGCACACAGTCCCCCTGGCACCCTCCACGTGGCAAAAGGGAGCACTTCCAAAGCCTCGTGGTCCTGACTCTCACCCACGCTGCATGGTCCCAACCAAGACACCAAAGCCACATGGTCCTGAACAGACACATGGTCCCCAAAAGAGAGACACCCAATGGCTGCTGTGCCTCTGTTTAAATCCCAGCGCCAGTCTTCCTCTGCAGCCCCATTTCTGGCTCCTTCCACAATTGGCCACAACTGCCAGCATTCTGGGCAGGTTGGCCCTGTGGTGTGGAGCCAATTATCTCCAAGCTCTTCTGGACCCTATTACAAATCCTTATTTGGGGCTCCCCTCTTGGCTGTACCCTGTTACAATTTCAGGGAGCTAACTTTATTAATATCAATACATAAAAAGTTTCTTACAAGCCATAAGAGACTTCAATAGTCAAGCAGAAAAACTGGTGAGGATATTTAGACAGTATATAGGGGAAGATGGAGGAATGGCTCTTGAACATGAAAAGATGTAGAAGCTGTACATGTGAGAAGTATAAATTAAAAATTTTCATCTACTGAAGCATGAAACATCAAGCCGTTTGATAACGTGGCTGGCAAGGACATAGAAAATAGGTATATCCATTTGGTGCTGATTTTGAAATGTATGCCTTGTCCCATTCAATTCTACTTCTAGAAATTTATTCTATGTATATTTTAGTATATGTGACAATTTCAGCATATATGAGCAAAGTGATTTATTGCCGTGTTCAGAGATAATAACAAAACATTGGAATAAGTCAACTAACACTGGTAAGCAGATTAAATTGTTGCATAAATACAATGAAATATTGAGTGAAAAAGTGAGGTGCAAAACAGCATGTGTAGTAAGTAGGCTATCAACTAGAGGAGACTACTTAATACTGGAGAAACTAAAATACACTCAGATACAAATATTTTAGATTTTGTGGGCCACAGAGATCCTGCACACTCTTGAATCTTATTTTTTTAACTTGCCACGCAGCAGACCTCTTTCCAAGTCACTTCATATACATCAGACTCACTGTATTTATTCGTTGCAAAGTACTCCAATTATTGGTTAAGCTACGGAGAGGGTCTTTGTCATAATCCATTTGCTGCCAGAGGGTGAGATGCCTTTATGCACTCAGGCTAGTGGGTAATTTTGTTGGCTGTATTCTGTAAGTTCAGTTGCTGGTCACAGGTATTGTACTTCTTTAAAGCTGATGCTGCTGTCTGACTTGGGAAATACTCTCTCTACTCTATGAATACTCATTCTCCCACACTCTTGATGAGAGAAAAATGGAATCACATTTTAATGGACATTTCTTTATTGGTGAGAATGAATACCTTGTGCTGGCTTTTTATTACCTGTAATGTCTTATAACAAAGCTGGCGAAAGGGTGGGAAATGCAAACATTTGACAAAGCTGGGTGTTGGATACTCAAGTGTCAGGATGCTCTCCAAATTTTACTATATGCTTATAATATTTCATAATAAAAAAGGACGACTGTTTAGGTCTCCTGATAACTTCCTTTTGCTTCCTCTCCCCACCTTCCCAGAGTGACTTGTCATTGTCCCCTTGTCACTGGTCTCATCTGTTGGCAGCTTTCTACAGCCTGTGAGCTCTGGAAGGTGCGACTATATCTGATACATCTTACCATTTAGACAGTCTTGCACAGTGGGCAGTGGGTAGTGTGTGTTCAATACTTATTTATGGAACGAATGTATGGAAATTACTCTCTTTGAGAAAATCTCGACTTTCTGCATTACTCTGTTTATTACATTAACCTGTTGCTTCTGATGGCTTTGTGAGAATTCTGAGATTCTGGCATAAATATGAGCAGAGTGTTATAAGCAAATTTGTGGGGAGAGAAAGTATTGGAAAGAGAAGGATAATACCAGGGAAGTTACACAGTTGCTAGGTGAAACATATTCTAAATTACCAGCCCAAATCCATGGAATGTCTTAGACTCTGTCACACCCTCTTGTCATGTGTAAAAGTCCTCGGCTCCCCTGGAAGTCCGGTACTTCTCTGGCTTTGCTTTGTCGAGACAGTCATCTCAGCTCATAATAAGCTTGCAGGTTTCCTGCCAAGAATGTGAGCTGGGGCAGAATCTGGTTTGCTTTACCATCATGGTCCCTAAAGCCTGGAGCAGAGTGGGTGCTTGGTACTTAGTTGTTGATAAAAAAATCTGTGCTTTTCTAGCTAAATTCTTGACTTAATTTGTTATTTTAATTTTAGAAATCCATTTGGAGTCATTTCTGCAAAATCGCAGTAGTGTCATGTACCCCTGTGCAGGTGCTCTTTGTGGTGGGGCGAGGGTGCGGGGTGACAAACAGGCGGCTGTGTACGGTGGGTGAAGACTTGGTACACACAGCTCACATGTTCAAAATGCCTCGTGGCCGAGTGTGTTTTCCCTGGCTGTGTGTGCTTGATTTGGGTCTTTAGCCCCACCTCAGAACAGCCAGTGTACAATTGACTTTTTGAATTCTCCCCTAGTCTTTTTTTCCTGTGTTAAAACATACAAACATGAAATTACCATCTTAACCATTTTTAAGTGTGCAGTTCAAGTGTCTTAAGTGTGAGCACACTGCTGAGCAACCGTCACCACCATCCCGATGCAGGTCTCACCGTCCCAGACGGAGCCCAGTCCCCACTAAACAGTAGCTCCTCAGTTCCCTTTAATCTTGACCAAAAGGTCCATCTTTTTCATTGATAAATAGCCCAATCCATTAGAAAGAATATTGTTTTTGTGTGTCTTCTTACAAATTATAAGACAATTACAAGAGTAACGTGTATGTACTCAAAAAACTGATGTGTGAGCAGTGAAAAGTGAGTGTTCTCATTCACTCTAGTCTTCCAAACATGGAAAATATAAAAATTATAAAATTTTGTTCTTCAGAAGCCGGGAGCAGATTTGCTCATCCCAGTCTCTCTTCAAACCTCCTCTGCTGATGGATTTGTGGTGACTATTTCAAAGCCAGAGATACACTTTTTACCTTTGACCAGAAGACTGTCAAGTAGGGGAAGAATTCCTCATCTGTTGCTTATCATTGTAATGGAGCATTAATACTCCACCCGAGGTACCAGCCACCTGCTTGGTTTTCATACAGCCCCAAGCTAAGAATGGTTTTTATATTTTTAAAGAGTTGTAAGAACAAAAACAAAACAGGCGAATACATGATAGAGATCTCACATGTCCCTTTCTAGAAAAAGTCCACTGACTTGCTTGCATTATTGGCCTATGATATTCCTACTTCGATTGCAAAATATTGCCCTTCAAGTACTCATGTGTGGTGCTTCTCTCTCTCTCTCTCTCTCTCTCTCTCTCTCTCTCTCTCTCTCTCTCTCTCTCTCTCTCTCTCTCTCTGTTACAAACTTTACCTTTTCACCTCTATTTTTAGAGGTAGGTTGAGTGGAGGCCAATGCAGTACCAACCTAGCAGTTCTTGGCACAGGTGGGAGGGAGAGGTGGAGGGATGCTGCCCCCTTGTGGTGACTTAAATCTGACCCGAGGTTGATGCTCACAGGAGGTTGGTCCCTTTTTTAGTTTTTTCTTTTTGGTATGCTAAATATTTTGTCTCTTATGTTAAACAACTTATTTTTAAGCAGTCTATGGTTTACTTGACAACTTTTCATGTTAGAGGAAGTTTCCTCTGTGACCCCAGGCTATTTGAAACTAAAAGTTACCCCCATCATCAAGTTTAACTTTTAGTCCAGGTTTTTTTTTTATTTTTAAATTTTTTTTGACTACTTTACTCTTTCTTTAACTACATCATTCAGGTATAATCTACATGCCATAAAATCCACACTTTCTAAGTGTGCAGCTTAATGATTTTTGGTAAATTTATCAAGTTGTGAAACTATCACCCTGCTCTGGTTTTAGAATATTTCTCTACCCCACGAAGTTCCTTTATTCCTATTGGTAGTCACACCTGTTCTTTACAGCAATCTCTGTTCAACCCCCAGTTCACATGACCATCGCCTGCCACAATACAGTACACTCCCCTCAGCCAGCTACTCACCAGGCTGTGGTGGCAAGGGGCCAACGCCACCCAATCCTGGCCGCTTGGCCATGCAATGTGTCCAGGCTGGGAGCTAGGGTGGAGGGTCATGGATTGAAACCTGGACATCTGAGTAGTATGTACCTCTGGGTCTCATTTAAACCATCTGCTTTAGCTGTATTTTCTGAGTCTGCTCAAGGGGTGGGGTCCTGCCTCATACTGCCAGGTGTGGACACCCAGGTTCCCTGATTAACCTCCATTAAGGTCTGAGCAGTGAGGCTCTCCCTACTGCTGGTGGGTGGGAGGGCACAGATCTGCTCTCCACGGGACTCTAGTGACACTTTCACCGTAGGGACCAGTGGGAGTATATCATTATTGCTCACACGTGGCCTCATTGTCATCGGGTGGTGGTGAAAGCCTCCTCTGATACCACCCCAGTGCAGGAAGGGCCACCCCTCTTTACTGTTGGCTCGGGGATGGGGTGGAAGTCCAGGCTCTTTCCATACCTGCCTGACACCAGGGAGTGAAGGACTGACTTTCTTAATATCTGGCAGGGAGGAAAAAAGTCCCGGCTCCCTGCTGAGCCTTTGCTGACACCACCGCCAGCCACAGCCCCTGGTCCCAAGGGGGCTGGGAGACCTCATTACAACCTGGCGAGGATGAAAGTCGAGACTCTCCATTAGGTCTCTGTGGGTTTCGGTGGGTGATTTATTTAAACAAATGATCTCTGGTTTCTACTCTGTGCCTGGCTTGATTGCCCTGACCCTGTGGTGCAGATGAGGAGAACAGTCATCTGGCTTCTCCAAACCAGGCCAGGTAGTCTCGGTGTCTGAGAACAGTGAGGGGGAGGGTCAGAGGGAGAAACGGTTTGCAACCCAGATTAAGTCTCTGTTTAGTCCTGATTAATGATGGAAGGGAATGAATGCGCTGACACGTGGGCAGAGGACGGCAGCTGGGAACATGAGCTTTGGAAGCAGACTGCCCTGGGTGCAAATTCTAGCTTTCCACAAATTGGCTGTGTTACCCTGAAGGTTATTCAACTTCTCTGAATGTCATCTATAGAAATGAGAATTGTTTATTTAATGTGTTTTGATCCCCTACTATGGGCAGGTATTTGTTTGCCATTATTTTTATGATTATTACTCTGAATCTACTTAGTCACTTCTCATTTGCCCTTCCCAGTATCTCTGCCAGGGACCTTGTGGCCAATTGCAAAAATGGCTGCAAGTTATTCCCCTCCACCTAGCCATGCCCTGCGGTGTTCCCTCACACACAGACTCTAACAGTGATTGTGTGACGTGCTCTGGCCACGGGGAGGCTGGGCAACGTGAAGCACACAGAAGAGTAGACGTGAGTGTGACAAATGCTGCTGCGCGGAGCTCACTCTGTCCTGCTGCGCTCTGACCCCTGCTGCCATGTGACAAGGCCAGGGCAGCCTGCCAGAGGGCAAGAACCCCGGGGCCCAGGCACACCCCATCACCCAGCCAGCAGCTGCCAACCCTAGACATGTGAGGGAGGCCACCCGAACCCAGGAGCCGACCTGCCAGCTGACCACAGATACAAAAGGAAACCCACAGCCAGGCCCTGCGCCCAGAAGGGTGGACTGAGTAAATGTTATTGTTCTAACCCACTACACTTTGGGACGGTGTTTTACAAGCAATGGATAACAGATGCAAAGACCTCATCTTCCCATTTTATAGATTAGAAATGTGAGGACCCTTCTGATGTGCCCAGGCCCCTGAAGCAGGGCCAATTACCATTAAGACAGGGGTGGAGGAGTCCAATTCCATTTCTGCAACTCTCACCCACTCACTCACAACTCTCAGTTTTCCTATCAATAAAATGGGGCCACAGCATCTCCCAGGTAGGGTTACTGTGAATATTAAATATTGTAAGACAGGAACACACAGTAGGAGCTCTGTACCCCCCTACTCTCCCAGGCACATGGGAGAGGTGTGTGGGCACGGTGCTATAATTATAACCCCACAGGTGGAGCCCTCCTCCCACAGAAATGAAGGACGTCCTGTCTGCGTTTCAGGGGTAGAAGATCAAAGGCTAATTGCTCACCACAGGGTTAAGGAAATGGAGGGTGTCGGAGGGCCATAAGATCACCAGGATTCGGAGGGCAAGTGGGCAGCAGCACTCCAAACGCTGGTGCCCGGGAAAGAACTGTACCCGGGATCTGTGGACAGTCCTCATTGGGGAAACCGGAGGCTGGGACGCCTGTATGAGTCCTCTGGGAGGCGCCCTGGAGACAGCCCACAAGATCCATGGGATCCTGAAACCAGAAGCGGGGTACAGGGAGAGTATGCTTCAGGGGGTGCGGGGAGGTGAAAGGAGAGGACATACACGACCAACCGGACTCGCCGCCAAGGCTCCAGGTCCCTGACTGGATGGCTGGAGCAGTCCTGGAGTGTTCCAGGGGGAAAGGTGAGCCTCTGCGTGCTGCCTACTTCCACAGACCAGCGGAAGGGCTGGGCCCAGGGGACCAGGACGGATGAGGGGGGCAGGTCGCAGTGTTCCGAGCATGCCAGCATGTGGAGTCCTGCCGGACCTGGCCCTGCCGCTCCTGGGACTACCGTCCCACGCCGCGCCCTCCCAGCCCAGGCGCCCAGGAGCTCCTGGGGGCCGAGCTCCACTGCACCTGCCACTGGGGCCAGGAACAGCGCTCCCGCCCATCTGTACCCAGTCGATCTGCACCGTGCTCCAGTGCATCCAGCTGTGGCGCTACAACAGGAACGTGGAGTCAGTGGACAAGAGGCACTCCCTCTGCAGGCTGCGCTCCAAGAGATCTACAGCTATAGCCACAGCCTGGAGGAGCTGCTCCCCAACGCCAACCAGCTGAGTCTGCTGCCCAATCCCTTCTTTAGGCTGCTGAACCTGCGCAGGCTGGGCCTGAGTGACAAAGAGATCCTGCGGTTGCCCCTGGAGGTGGCCAGCGTCATGCAACTGGCAGAGCTGGACATGTCCCGGAACACAGCCCGGAGATCCCTGAGAGCATCGAGTTCTGCAATGCCATGAGACTGTGGACTACAGCGGGAATCCCTGAGGGCACTGCTCAGCTGCACAGCCTTGCTCACCTGGCCCTGAATGACAACGCATAGTTGCAGGCTCTTCCCCGGAATCTGGGCAACCACACCAACCTGGCGACCCTGGAGCTCCAGTGGAGCGTGCTCAATTCCCTGCCTGCATCCCCCGTGGTTTGGATCTGGGAAGCAATGATGTGGAAGTGCTGCCTGACACCCTGGGGGATCTGACCAACTTGGTGAGCTGTGGCTGGACTGGAACCGGCTGTTGACACTGCCTCTGGAGCTTGGAACCTGCGCGCTGCCTGGTGTGCCTGGGTGTGTGGGACAACTGACCGAAGGCTGCTGGGGAGCAGGGGTGGGGAGTGGTGCTGTTCACTCTCTGGCTGCTCTCCCAGATCCTACTGCAGTGGCTTCCTCACAGCCTAGGTCAACTGAAGCAGCTGTCCACCCTAAAGGTGGACCAGAACCACCCGTGCAAGGTGACTGAGGCCATTGAGTCCTGTGAGAACTTGTCTGAGCCAGTTCTCACAGAGAACCTGCTGATGGCCCTGCCCTGATCCCTGGGGAAGCTGACCAAGCTGACCAACAGCGACTTGCACTGGAACCTCCTGGAGGTGTTGCAGCCCAAGATTGGGGTCTGTGTCCTCTCCTCGAGGGACAACCACCTAGTCATACTGCTGCGGGCACTTGCCCACACAGCTGAGCTGCCGGCTGGATGTGCCTGGGAACTGGCTGCAGAGACTGCTATTGTGGCTCATCAACCTCAACCTCAAGGCTCATGGCTGTCTGAGACCTAGGATGATGCCCAGACCTGTGAGAAGGAGTTCACCAGCTACCTGTGGTCCCAGCAGCCCCCACCCAGCCTTGATGACCTGGGGCAGAGCAACCCTTCTGAGAGCTGAAGCGACACCCTGAGTCGGTGTCATCAAGTTCCTGGGGGCCCCTAAGGTGACAAGAATACCCAGGAGGCAGTTGCTGAGAAGCAGGGCCTGCGGCACTGGGGCCACATCTCACCCCTGCAAGCTCTAGGTGATGAAGATGGTGTGGAAGAGCATCGAATCGGTCCTGGCAGCTGTGGCTCAGTTGGTTGGAGTGTTGTCCCATAACCAAAGGGTTGTGGGTTCAATTCCAGGTCTTCTCGCTCACTAATGTGTCTCTCTCCCATCGATGTTCCTTTTTCTCCCTCTCTATCTCTCTAAAAGCAATGAAAAAATGGCCTCAGGTGAGAATAAAAAACAAAAAAAGCATTGAAGCCTGTGTAGGGCTCGGCAGAGAAGCGAGTGCTGTGGAGGGCAGCCAGTCTGACACAGAGCAAGTCCCAGGAGGGACAGGGCAACCCCTGAAGAGGCTGCTCAAGCACCCCGCCAACTCCCTCCCCTGACCCACCCCCAACACCTCCCTGAAACAACTGTCCCCAGATTTTTTGGAGGAGCTCCTGGCCCCAAGGAGGTGCACTTTGGCTGGGCCTGGTATCCTCCTAGAGCAGGGGTATCAAACTCATTTTCACCAGGGGCCATATCAGCCTCGCAGTTGCCTTCAAAGGGCTGAATGTAATTTTGACTCCTTAACAGTTAAGGAGTAGTTACATTTATCCAGTCCTCAAATTATTTTGGCCCTTTGAAGGCAACCACAAGACTGATGTGGTCCCTGGTGAAAATTAGTTTGACATCCCTGTCCTAGAGGGTCATGGTATTCACACTTACCCTAGACTTGGGATGAGGGCGGGGAGGGGGGGCTCTACCAGCCCCAACTCCACCCTTATCTGAATGTTTTAACCTGGGTGTTAGCATTTTAAAGCTATCCCTCAGGAGTTCTGGCCGTTGACTGCACCCTCCCTAACCTCTTGGCAAGACTATAACTAGTGATGTTTGTACAACCAAAGACTATTTTGTGGTTTAAGAAGAATAACATTAACTATGCTTTACCCTCCAAGACAAAAGAAGTGTTGCTTCCTTGATTTATTTTTCTTACTCAATGTCCATCTACGAAAACCTGGGCATGTGCATTACAGGTTAGTTACAGTTTCCTTGGAGGGGCTGGGATGATAGTCTCTGGCCAACTGATGCCCAGTTCCACAGGCTCTCAGATATGGGAGCACCAGGTATACACTGTTGGGAGGGGACAGCAGCAGTTTGTCCTCTTTGATTAAGAATATTTTAGTTGCCATTCAAAAAAGACTCAAGAGACCCATCCCCCCGGCGTAAGTGTCCTCTGCTCTTGCTTATAGTTTCCCTCATCCTGACCACTGCTTCCCATCTGATTTGCTAAAGTCAGCAGAACAAATGACCTGTGCAAACAGGACACTGCATGACCTGATACCCCCAGGGCTTTCTTTTCTGTAAATGCTGGTGGCCTCAAGAGAAACAAACAAATGACAACAACAAAAAAAAATTGCATTTTCTGGGTCAGTCATTTCCTGAGGAAAAAAACCCAGATGCTAAGCAAGGTGAGCCTTCCTTGCTAGCTTTCCTCCAGAGAACCAGCTCAATTCCAGCTTTCTGATGGGAGTGAGGATTACTAGTGCAGTGCAAGAAAGCGACTTTCTAGGTAAAGACCTATGGCCATGTTTCCACAAGCAGCTGTATTCCCTTTAGATGGTACACGCTCGTGTCATGGGGTGTGGGGTATGCCTATGTGTGAGTTGGTGTGGTGTGATTGTATGCACATGGGTGGTTCTTTTCCCTGGAGTGACATCTCCCTTATGGAGCAAAATGGCATACAAAGTCCCATCACCGTTGCTGTATGGGTGTAGGTGTGCCCTCTTTCCCCCCAAACTGGGTACACTGCAAAGCCATTCTGACGCTAACCACCCAGAGTTACTGTTAGAGCCCACAAGGTAGGGACAAAGTCCTTTACAAGGCTGCCCTTTCTTCAGACACCAGCCAGATGTTGGGGGTCCCCAGGCCACCCATGTTTCCAAAAGATTGGCTATAAATTCAGAGGTTCCCATGACACCTTAAATTGGATAGTTCACTCATTATAAATGACTCAGAATCAGGAAAGCTCTACACTTGTCATCATAGTTTTATTACAAAGGGCACACACAGGGTGAGGTCTGGGAGGACCCTGGCTCCTCCCGGCCCATCAGCGTGCTCGCCAAACAACAAAAATCCACTTAGTTCAGCATCTGCAATGTTTACAAGGCTTTCGCTCTGTAGGCAGAATTGATGAAAGCATTGACTGCATGATCGACATGAATCTCTATCTGTCCTCCCCTCTCCTGGTCTTTGGCCTTGGTTACCTTATGGCAACGTGATCCTGCCTGTCTGAGCATCTCCACTGGATATAGTGTTTGCATTACAGATGTAGCAACAGTACCATTGTGAATATACCTAATATTTGGAGGAGTGTGTGGGGGGTACATTTAATAGGTTTTCAGTTTAAATGTATTTCCCAACACATTTGATTCTATTGGTATTATAATTTTACCAACAATGCCAGTGTTAGACCACATTGCAGTGATGGTAGCTATAATCTGAAAAATAAGGTCAAAAGTACTGGCACATTCCTGGAGTTCCTTTTAGTCATTAATGATTAGTCCAGTCCATCATCATATCATGTGATAAGAATGTCTCCTGGAGCAAGGCCACACAGGTGTGCAGGCTTCCTTTGAGGTTCAGGTTCCAAAAAAAGGAATGGGCTCAGCTACATAGGGCTGTACCATCTCGGGTATCTGGCATAAGACAGCTCAGAGCCTTTTTGTGAAAAACACTGGATTTCTCTCACTGCATAACCCATGGCTTCATTCCTTCACCCTCAGCTGTTATTTCCCCTTCTCCCCGTTGGTACAGGACCAATGGGCGATTTCTACCATTAGGCCACATAGGTACATTCGTCTTAACCCTGTTTGTGCCAGATGGAGTGAAAGCACAACCCACTCAATCAGGGCCTTAGGAATTGTGACATAAAAGTGTAACAGCATATTCACAGTTTCTTGCCTAGGAAGCACGCCTGTTTCTGACCATTGTAGTTGCCTCCCAGACCTGGAGTTCCTGCCTCAGGTAGGAGAAAGCTGTGGTGTGTGGAAGAAAGACAAATGTGTCATCATTCCCATTATGCTCCCATGATGGGAGGAACAGCGTAGTCGTACCAGCCTCCTCTCCCACCCCCTCACCCCCAGACCCACCGGAGCAGCGGAGGGATCTGTCTGAGGGGGCATGCCCTCAGCACCCCCATGGTGAGCATGAGCAAACACTCCTGAAGGCATGTGAACCAGCCCATAAGCGTGTGTCTCCAGCTGTTTTAGACAGCCAGTGTTTCACTGCCCACTCCAGTTATCTATCAAACCATTCCACGTGTGAGTGAGATCATATGGTACATGTCTTTCTCTGACTGCCTAATTTCCCTTAGCATAATACCCTCTAGGTCCATCCATGCTGTCGCAATTGGTGAGATTTCATTCTTTTTTATGGCTGAGGAATATTACATTGTATATATGTACCACTACTTTTTTATCCACTTGTCTATTGGTGGGCACCTGGGTTGCTTCCATATCTTGACTATTGTAACTGCTGCTTCAATGAACATAGGGGTGCATATATTCTTTTGAATTAGTGTTTTGGGGATTTTCCCCTGATATATACCCTGAAGTGGAATCACTGGGTCATAAGGCAGTTCCATTTTTAATTTTTCAAGGAAACTTCATACTGTTTTCCACAGTGGCTGCACAAATTTGCCTTCTTAACAACAGTGCACAATGGTTTCCTTTTCTTCACATCCTCACCAACACTTGTTTTTTGTTGATTTATTGATGATAGCTATTCTGACAGGTGTGAGATGATATCTCATTGTGGTTTGGAGTTGTATTTCTCTGATGATTAGTGATGTTAAGCAAATTTTCATATGTCTATTAGCCATCGGTATGTCTTCTTTGGAGAAATGTCTAATTAGATGTTCTGCCCACTTTTTAATTGGGTTGTTTGTTTTTCTGGTGCTGAGTTGTCTGAGTTCTTTATAAATTTAGGATATTAACCCCTTATTTGATGTATTATTGGAAATAACTTGTCCCATTCAATAGGTTGTCTTTTTTGTTTTTGTTGATGGTTTCCTTTGCTTTGCAAAAACTTTTTAGTCTGATGTAGTCCCATTTTTTAATTTTTGCTTTTGTTTCTCTTGCCCGAGGAGATATGTCAGAAAAAATATTGCTAATAGAAATGTCCAATATTTTACTATGTTTTCTTTTAGGAGTTTTATGGTTTCAGGTGTTACATTTAAGTCTTTAATCCATTTTGAGTTTATTCTTGTATATGGTATAAGAAGGTAGTCTAGTTTTATTTTTTTTGCATGTATCTGTCCAATTTTCCCAGCACCATTTATGGAATGGGCCTTCTTTGCCCTGTTGTATGTTCTTGCTTTCTTTGTCATAGGTTGATTGATGATGTGTGTGGATTTATTTCTTGGCTCTCTACTTGATTCCATTGATCTATGTGTCTGCTTTTTATGCCATTTTGATTACTGTAGCCTTCTAGGATGATTTGGTAACAAGTAGTGTGATACTGCCCACTTTGATCTTCTTCTTCAAGATTGCTGTCACTATTCAGGGTCTTTTGTGTTTCCATACAAATTTTTGGGTTGTTTGTTCTACCTCTGTTAAAAATGCCATTGGCATTTTGATAGGAGTTGCTTTGGATAGTATGAACATTTTAATGATTTTAATTCTTTCTATCCATAAGCATGGTATATGTTTCCATTTATAAGTATTTTCTTAATTTTCTTTTTTCAATGTCTTATAATATTCTGAGTGCAGGTTTTTTACCTCCCTGGTTAAATTTATATACAGATAGTTTCTTTTATTTTTAGTGCAACTGTTTTTCTTAGTTTCACTTTTGGTGAGATTGTCTTCTTAGTTTCACTTTCTGATAGTTTATTATTGGTGTATAAAAATTCAACCAATTTCTGGATATTTATTTTGTATCTTGCTACTTTACTGAATTCATTTATCAGTTCTAGCAGTTTTGTGATGGGATCATTAGGGTTCTCTATATATACTGTCATGCCATTTATAAATAATGACCATATAACAGTTTTACCTCTTCCTTCCCAATTTGGATGCCTTTTATTTCTTTTTCTTGTCTGATTGCTATGGCCACGACTTCCAGTACTATGTTGAATAACAGCAGTGAAAGTGGACATCCTTGTCTTGTTCCTGATCTTAAGGAAAATGCTTTTAGTTTTTCCCCTTTGAGTATGATGTTGGGTGTGGGTTGGTCATTTATGACTTTTATTAATAGAGGCATGTTTCCTCTATTTCCACTTTGCTGAGAGTTTTATGATAAAAACTCTCATGATAAAATTGTACTGAATTTTATGAAATGTTTTTTTTCTGCATTTATTCATATGATCATGTGGTTTTTATCCTTCATTTTGTTTATGGTGTATCATGTTAATTGATTTGAGATTGTTGAACCATTCTTGTATCCTATGAATAAATCCCAGTTGTTCATGGTGTATGATCTTTTTATTTTATGATATTTTTATTTTATTTATTTTTAGACAGAGAGGAGGGAAGGAGAGAGAAAGGACGAGAAACATCGATGGGTTGCCTCTCGCACACCCCTACTAGGGACCAGGCCTGTAACCCAGGCATGTGCCTTGACTGGGAATTAAACCAGCAACCTTTCAGTTGGTAGGCTGATACTCAGTCCACTGAGTCACCACCCAGCAAGGGCATGATCTTTTTAATGTATTGTTGAGTTTGGTTTGCTATATTTTGTACTTGATTTTAGCATCTGTTTTCTTCAGGGATATAGACTTACAATTTTCTTTGCAACGTCTTTATGTGGTTTTGGAATTAGGATAACGACTGCCTCGCAAAATGAGCTTGGGAGTCTTCCCTCCTTTTGGATTTTTTTGAATAGTTTGAGAAGGATAGGTGTTAGTTCTTCTTTGAGTGCTTGGTAAAATTCACCTGTGAAGTCATTTGGTCCCAGACTTTTGTTTGTTGGGAGCTTTTTAAAATTACTGCTTCAATTTCATTGGAGGTAATCAATCTGTTCAGATATTCTGATTCTTCTTGATTCAGTCGTGGGGACTTGTCTGCTATAGAAACTTACTCATTTCTTTCAGATTGTCCAATTTGTTGGCATATACTTGTTTGTAGTATTTCCTTACAATATGTTGTATTTCTGTGGTGTCAGTTGTTAAGTTTCCTCTTTCCTTTCTGATTTTATTTATTTGGATTCTCTCTTTTTCTTGATGAGTCTGGTTAAAGGCTTATCAGTCTTGCTTATCTTTTCAGAGAAAAAGCTTTTGGTTTTGTTGATCTTTTGTAATTGTTTTATTTTAAGATTCTACTTTATTTCTGCTCTGATATTATTTTTTTTCCTTCTACTCACTTTGGACTTGGTTTGTTGTTCTTTTTCTAGTTCCTTTAAGTGAAGTTTAAATTCTTAATATGAGATTTTTCTTGTTTTTTGAGGTAGTCCTGAATTGCTATGAATTTCCCTTAGAATTGCCTTCACTATGTCCCATAGATCTTGGATTACTGTGTTCTCATTTTCATTCATCTCAAGGCGTCTTTTGATTTCTTCCTTGATCTTGTTGTTAACCCATTTATTGCTTAGTTATCATGTTATTTACCCTCCATGTGTTTGTGTGGTTTTCAGTTTTTTATAATTGACTTCTAGTTTCATACATTGTGGTCAGAGAAGATGCTTGGGATGATTTCAATCTTATTACATTTACTGAGGCTTGTTTTATGGATTAACATGTGGTCTATCCTGGAAAATGTTTTATGTACACTTTAAAAAATTGTATACCCTGCAGTTTTAGGGTGTAATGCTCTGAAAACATCAATTAAATCCATCTGGTCTAATGTGTCACATAAGACTGCTGTTTTATTGTTGACTTTTTGTCTGGAAGATCTATCCATTGATGTCAATGGGGTATTAAAATTTCCTACTATGATTGTATTACTGTTGATCTCTCCCTTTATATCCATCAATATTTGCTTTATATATTTAGTTGCTCCTATGTTGGGTGCATAAATATTTACAAGGGTTATTTTGTTTGCCTGACTATGCATGAGGTTTTCTATTTCATATCCTGTGGTTCCATTTTATATTGAAATCCCATCACACTGCCTTTGCCTCCAGAGAAGTGGAGACAGTACCCCTTCCCCAAGAGAACCTGATTTTATGGGTAGGGTTGGAGGTGCAAAATAAGATTCAGAAATGGGAAAGGACGAAGCAGCTTCTTCCTCAAGAAAATCAAGAAGCCCTCTTCTGAGGGCAGGGGCTCCCACCTCAGTGCTGAGGGTGAGGTAGGTGAGGTGGGTGAGGTGGGTGTGGTGGGTGTGGTGGGTGTGGTGGTGGGAGATGGGAAGGCTGAAGCTCTGGGGGAGGCACCAAGCAGGCTGCTCCTCTGGAGGACATATGAACTGCCTGTTAGGGACCTTAGGGAGGGGCCTGACAATGGTGACAGACACTACATTCTGGGTCCCAGAGGAAGCTCCAAGCTGCCAGGAGAGAACAAATTGGTAAATTGGACTTCATTAAAATTAAGACCATCTGCTCTGTAAAAGGCACTGTTAAGAGAATGAAAAGACAAGCCACAGACTGGGAGAAATATTTGCAAAACAGTTATCTGATAAAGGACTGGTAACCAAAATATACAAAGTAAACTTAAAGTTTAACATTAAGAAAACAAACAAACCAATGTAAAAATGGGCAAAAGATTTGAACAGACACCTCACCAAAGAGGATATACACATAGGAAATCAATGCATGAAAAGATGCTCAACATCATGGTCACTGGCAAATTGAAATTAAAACAACAACGAGATATCACTACACACCCATCAGAATGAAGAAAACCCAAAACACTGACAACACATTTTGGTAAGTACCAAAAAGCGCAATGGAGATGAAGGTGTGAGGCCACAGGAACTCTCCTGCATTTGGTGAGAACGAGAAAGCGCACAGCCACTTTGGAAGGCAGTCTGGCATTTAGACAAAAACTCATATAATACAGCTGAGTAATTGTGCTTTTTGGTATTTACCAAAATATGTTGGAAATACAGGTCCACACTAAAAATAGCACACAAACGTTTATAGCAATTTTATTCATAATCGCCAAAAACTAGCATTCACCAGGATGTCCTTCAGGAGGTGAACAGATGAACAGACTGAGCTGCATCAGCACAGTGGGTATTATTCAGCAGCAGAAAGAAAGGCGCTATGAAGCCATGGAAAGACAGGGAGGAGCCCTAGACGCATATTTCCACGTGGAAGAGGTCAGCTGGAAAAGGCTCCATACTGGATGGTTCCAACTGTATTTCTGAAAAATGTATAACAATGGAGGCAGTAAAAAGATTAGTTTCCAGTCTAATTAAGAAAATAATGGTTCTCCCCCAGGAGTTTGACAATGAGGTGGGTGTGTGTGTGTGTTATAAAAAGTAAACTCTAGACTTTATTGGAACTTCACCAGTTTCTCCATTAATACTCTCTTTCTGTGTGACAGCCAATCCCAGGTACCACATTTAGTTTTCAGGTTTCCTCACTCGCCTTCGGTCTTTCCTTGTTTTTCACGAGGCTGACTATTCTACAGGTCAGATTATCCTGTAGAATGTCCCACAGTCTGGGTTACCTGATGTTTTCTTCATGATTAGACTAGGGTTATGGGGTTTTAGAAAAACATCAGAAGTGAAGTGATCTTCTCATGTAATTTTGCTTTCATCCAGTGCGAGACTTGCTGAGTTTATTGAACATATGATTTCATGTGCTTCTTCAGTTTTGGCCAGTTGAATGTCAAGAGTAAATACTGTGCCCAGGACCAGGCCCTATGAGGCGCCAGGAGGGGAGCCACCTGCCTTGTGCTAACACGCTGGCCCTAGGTGCCCGAGAGACCCACAGAGCAGACCTGAACCCAGCCTGCTGCTTGGAGCCAAGCCACTCTTAGCCCAACCTACATCAAGGGATCCCTAGATGTCGTACAGATGCAGGAGCAAGTATAAATAATCACAGTCTACACCACAGAGCATGAGGTGTGCTTTACTGTTTGCAGTAGCTAGCTGATGCAGAGCTGGAGCAGCCACGGTTCCTTCTTCCTCCCTCCCCAGCAGCTAGCTGTGTTCAGAGCTTGGTGCTCATGCGCTTCTCCCAAGGCACAGGGGTCCCCGTCACCCTTTGGCCTCCTCTCCTCTCCCTCCCTGTGATCCAGGTCTAAAAACTGCTCAGATCCAGAGGGCCTGCTTTGAGCTCACCTCCCTCCCTCTGGAACAGTGTCATGGAAAATTTAAGCACAGATATATTTTCTACAGAGAGGAAAATTACAAAAAGATTGAAAAAAACCAATCCCCCAAGAATCTCATTTCTGCTATATGTGAAGTGATTTATATGAACTGCTCAACTAGCAGTTAATTGTCATGCAGCAAAATAACTCTAGGTCCTTAAATACAAGATTAATAAGTTTTATTTAACAATAATATTACATTTCATTTATTCTTCTTAGATGCCCATTGGTTACAAAGTAAAATAATCTACTCCCACAACAAAAAATATTGAAGGTATATGGCCGATCACTCTCTGCAGCCTGGCCAAGGCAGGGCAGACATGGTGATAACCAGGTAGGAGGTGGCTCTGTTCACTCCCCTCAAGGTGTGAATCCTCAGGACTGGGGTTTCATGGTCTCCTATAGGCCCAGAACCTTTGGAGCAGGATGGAGCGGGAGGAGGGGAAGGAGGAGCTCTGTGTGGGATAGAGCGGTCAGCTTCCACGGTTCTCTTCCCCACCTCTACCAGTTCATCCTGGTCCCAAGCCCTGCCCTCCACCCTATTGCCCCAGCTCATCCTCACTTTGGACTCCTCCCACCTGACAGTTTTCCACTGTTGCTCTCTTCTCGTGTTCTATCCCCCACTCCACCAGTCAGGCCAAAGCTCTGCAATGCCAGCCATGCCACTCTCTACTCCCCTGGGATCTTGCCCATGCACCAGAAAGGTGCCAGTGAACTGGGGCTGCAAGATCCTGCACACCATGTGCACCAGCCAAGGAGGGAGATGGAAGTGGGGCCTGGGGGCCAACCTGGGAGAGACGGAGGTAAAGGCTAGGGCGCCTGAACAACCCTCCCGTCACCCTGACACAGGCAGTTCCTTCTGTAGAGGGAAAAGCTAATTGCTCCTCAGTGCTTGGTCTTGGTGAACTGGAAAAGAGCGAATGGAGAGCCTCCCAGAGGCCAGGAGAGCCCCCTAGGATGGGAAGGGGAGCCAGCGTTTTGAAAGCAAGGCTGCTGACCTTTCCTGAGCACCTGCTCTGGGCTAGCCATGGGGCCAGGCACTTTGCCATTCCTTTGCAGCCCTTTGAAGAAGCCTGAGCTCCCCTCATCTTAGTACTGAGGAAAGGGAGGCTCAAAGAAGCTAATTAACTTCCTTCTGGTCATTTAGCTAGAAGGTAACCAAGCCACAACTGAATCTAACCTGTCCCATCTCCCCAGGACCTCAGATCCAGAAAGGGGCTCCAGAGAGAACCTGACCAGGTCCTGACAATGGACAAGTAAAGTGTTAGTGCTGTTTTTCAGAATCCGGGGACCCAGAGAGGTGGGAGGTATTGAAGGCCAGGAATGAAAAGTCTCATCCATGTATCCAAAGCAGAGGAGACTGAATGCCAGACACAAAGGGCTTCCCAAGTCTTTGACAAAGGAAGGAGTGGGCCCAGCCACAGGTTAGGAGGAGAGGCCTACACCACACCCCAGAGCACCAGAGCCTCCAATCTTCCTTCCTGAAAGGACACTTGACTACGTCAGTGGCCAGGGCCTTCAGTGGTCAGTTCTCCTTTCTACCTCAAGGAACCTGAGAGACGGTGTAGCCAAACTCCTCTCTCCCCAAAGCCTGTTTCTGTCCCAAAGACAGGACCGAGGCCCCAGAAACTGCTGAGGCCCTGCCCAGTGCAGAGCCCACGGCAGGACTCTGGCCCCCATGGGCCATTTGGTTCTCCACAAGGGACGAGACCCTCACAGCCCACCATCTGGGAGAGGCTCAGAAGAGGCTGCTTCTGGGCTATCCGTCCAGGCCGGTGCAGGGTCTCGCTAGGGCAGAGCTCCGCTGAAGGTCATGATGGGCAGGCAGAGGAGGGAGCAGAGGTCGGACGTGGCCTGGGCGGTGGGGTTGGGGGACCTCTGGGGTTGCAGGCAGAGGCTGCTCTTCTCTGGCTTGTAGCAAGGTGAGACCTCACACCTGGGAGGCAGGGCAGGAATAAGAACAGGCCTCCCGTCCCTCCGACAACTTCCAGGCCTCTGGGTGGGAATATACAGAAACTGACCCCTGCCCCAGACCCCACTTAGCTGAAGCAGATCGAGGGCCCCCTTTCCTACCTGACCACACTCTGCAGGATCTTCTTCTCATCTTGGTCCAGACACACTGCAAAGGGGCAGCCATTGGAGCCGATAATCTGCACCTTGTCCACTTTGACCTGCGATGTGCTAATCTGGAAGGAAGGCCCAGGTCAGTCCCTAGAGCCCTGGCCACAGACATCCCAGGCCCTGGCAGTTCCTTCCCCTGGAGCTGCCCAAGCAGCTGTGGTGGAGGGGTGGGGGTTTGTCCGGCAGCAATCCGCAGCTAAGGGCCAGCTCGGGGGAGGGGTTCTGAGGATGCCATCAGGCCCTGGCTCCTCTCCATCCTCTGCCCTTCCCTGAGTCTGGAAGAAGCAAGTGCCCCTGAGGGGAAACTGCACTCCCTGCGGCAGCGCTGGGGCCCCTGTCTCCACCCGCTCTGCCTCAGACTCAGGGCAGAACTTTACCACACACACATTTTCCCACACAGGTGTCCTTTCCTCCTAACACCCCACAGCACTCCACATGTGTGCACACCCCTAAACCACACCCTCTCCCTGCTTCTCCTTCTCCCCCAGCCCCCCATACCTTCCAGACACCCCTCCTCTCTCACACACACACCCAGGCATGCACACATGCACGCACACACATCCAGTAAGTCTCCTGAGGGTGTGGCTTCATGGAGACCGAAGCCCTTACCTGGTTGAATCCCTTCTTGGACTTGGGATTTTGCCTTTTCACCACTTCTGTCAGGTTTAGCGTCAGGGCCTCCATGCCGGCATCTGAGGGGCAGGGCAGCTCAGGCCAGGCTCGGACGCCCTCCCTGCCACTGCCCCTGTGCCCTCCCTGCCGACCCGACTCACCCAGCTCCTCCAGCTTCCGGCAGGCCTTGTTGAGGTTGATGGAGGTGCAGACCTTCTCCATGTTATTCCAGCGACTTCGTCCACTGACGGCCCCCTGGGGAGGCAGCAAAGCCAGATCCTCTCTCAGCTTGGAGGCCCCGCTGCTTGCTACCTTCCCTTCAAAGAGGGGGTCCCAGATCACCAGGGACATGGAGCTGCCTGACACCAGCACAGCCAGGAAGCTCCTCTCTCTCATTCATCCAGGCCTGCCAGCTTCTTCACAAAGAGCCCCTGACCCCTGCACAGACCTCGGTGATTCCTAGGTCATAGGACACGAGAGCTGAGGGCACCTCAAGGGGTTCTTGATGATCTGCCAAGCCCAGAGCAAGGAAGAGAGGGCCCCACAGTCCCAGAGTCCCTGGCAGAGCCAGCCTGGAGGCCCTCTTTCTTTGGGGACCTCCATGTTGCCAAACCTAAGAGCATTTCTCAGTCCTTGGTCAGTGTCAAGTTGAATATACTTGACCTTATAGGAGAATTTAGTTCTGTTCCCCCCTCTCCTCTCCTGGGCTTTTGTGGGGGCACACTCTTGGTTCTCCACCACATTTTTGGCCAGAGCCTCTGCTCAGCATGACACCCTCCTCTGCCTGGGTCACATGACACCGGTCTCAGGACCCTCTCCTGGGTCCTCTGCTCCTGCACTCCTACTTCTCCAGTAGAGAACCCTGGCCGCCTACACACCCATCTCCGTGTTCCATGTCTGAGTTCAGGCCCATCCGTCCAACTGCCTGTGCTGACTTCTTCCTTCTATCTCTCCAGGGCACTTCAAACTCACCGTGGCCCACCTGTCCAATCTGCTCCTACCAGATGCTGGCCACTTCTGAGAAAATGGGGCGGTTAGTCACAGAAGACTGAAATCCAGCCCATTCCTAAGCCCTGCTGCTCCCACAATCCACATACAGCTCTCATTTCCTCCATCGCCGCAGCTGCCACTGGCCCTGTGCTGGCTGCCTGCCTTGCTCTCCTGGAAAATGCCAGAGCCTCCTATTGGCCTTGCCAGGGCCCCCCCGGCCCCTCCAGTCTGTTCTCCACAGAGCTGCCAGAGGGAGCGTCCAAACCTCACATCTGGTCCTGTCACACACATTCCCAGCACTGCCCGACACTGGAACCCCTCAAAGGGTGCCCACTGCTCTTAGTATAGGACAAAACTCATTAGAATCAAGGTCCTTGGCATTCTGGCCACCTATCCCTTTAGCCTCACCATTTTTTTAAAATATATTTTATTGATTATGCTATTACAGCTGTCCTATTATCCCTTCATTCCCCTCCACCCTGAACACCCTCTCCCACCCACATTCCCCCACTTTAGTTCATGTCCATGTGTCATAAGGTCTTTAGCTTCTACATTTCCC
>CM052545.1:62387179-62415064 GCA_028533065.1 Trachops cirrhosus | reverse complement strand
TTTGTTTTTTGGTCTTGTTGAGCTCCTGTAGTGAGGGGCGGGGCCTTAGGAGTTCACCAGGGCGGGGCACCCCAGTTGCAGGGTAGTGACGCTGAATGTGGGGGCGGGGTCCGAGGAGGAGCAGTGGTGCTTGCTGTGCTCTCTGTAGGACCTGAGACCCTTCCGCCATGTTCCGCAAGCTAACTGGGCCCCTCTGGCACCAATTCTGGTGTGGGTGGGCCTGTGCACCCCGTGGGACCCTCCTTTTCAGTCAGTGACCCAAAGCTCTATTTCCTGGTGCTGGAACCCTGAGTTGCGTGAAGTGCCTTGCTTCACAATGGCCGCCTCGCTGGGTCTGCTGGTCGCCACACCCTGGCCGGGGCCCACCAGCCACCGCCGCTTGTGTGCCCAGGGTCTGCCTGCTGTGGACTTGCATGCCGCCCCGGTTGCTCAGGTCTTTGCTCCACGTCCCTTGCCCGGCTGGACTCTGCCCCTCCTACCGGTCTGGATGAACGTGTCTATTTTTAAATCCTTGGGTGTCCGACTTCCATACACTTCAATTTTCTATCAGTTCTGGTTGTTATTTTGTTTCTGTATTGTTGTTGTCCCTATCTTGGTTGTGCGAGGAGGCACTGTGCATCTACCTATGCCTCCATCTTAGCTGGAAGTCTCTAGCCTCACCTTTTTTTTTTAAAGATTGTATTTATTTATTTTTAGATTGAGGAAGGGGGGGAAAGGACGGAGAAAGACAGGGAGAGAAACATCAAGGTGAGAGACAAACATCGATCAGACACCACCAACATGTGTCCACAGCAGGGACCAAACCTACAACACAGGCATGTGCCCTGACTGGGAATCGAACCAGCTACCTTTTGCTTTGTGGGACAACACTCAACTAACTGAATCACACTGGTCAGGGCTCACTTCATCACCTTTAGTGTTCATGTTCTCTTCCACTTGGGGTCTTTGAACATGCTCTTCCCTCTATCTGGAGATACGCCCCTCTCTTTTAGCTTAACTGACTCTGGTTTTCTTTCCAACAGTGGCCCAAAGCCCCTTCCCCAGGAAGCCTTGTCTAACTTTCCTGACTGGGCTGAATAATCCCCTTGGAGGTACTCACAGTACCACATACCTCACCTTCACCCAGTGGCCATAGCTGTATTCACACATCTGTGGGTTCGTCTAACCAATGTCTACTGTCCCCTCTAGGCTGTAAGCATTTTGTTCACCCTTAAGAACATGCCCGTGCCTAGAACAACATCTGGGACACAGCAGGTGTTTAACAAACACCTGGCACAGAGCTCTCAGGTGTGTCCCTCCTGCCCATCCCCCTGGCCACCAAATGGAAAGCAGCTCCATCATCACCACCCCACCAATCCTTCTGTGGCCTTGTCATCACTCACCACCCTGACGGTATCGTAGCCATATACCTGTCTCCTTCTTTCTTGTCTGCCTCTCTCCTCTAAAAAGCTCAAGGGAGGGCCCAGCCTTTCCTGCTTACTGCGTTTCCCCCACCCAGCACGGAGCCTGGTAGGAGGAGATGCTAAATGAATACCTTTTGAATGGTTGAAGGGGGGAAGAAAACAAAAAGGCAGGAGGGCTCCCCACTGGTGAGTCCAGCCTCTCGTGGCCTGTATCCCATGGTGTGACATACTCAGAGACACATATCCTCTGGCGAGCTCATGGGCACCCCCTTCTCCAAAATCTCTTCACTCCCTTCACACCAATCCCACCTCCCAGGCCCACAGCCAGGCCCCCTGCCCCAGCCCAGGCCTGTGCCTCACTGTGCCTCAGAGGCCCCACCTGCTTGGCTCTCAGCCTTAGCCCTGCAGCCAGGCCCTGATTGCCTGGTTCTGCAGCCTCGAGCAGCTTAAACACTGGGGCCCGGGGATCTCAGAGTCTGGCTCTGGGTGAGGAGGGTCAGGAGACCCAGGGGTCAGGGTCAGCTGGAGGGGCTGGGAGGGTCCCAGAGGGGCATGGGGCCCAGCATCAGCCTTACCTTGCTGTAAATAATCTGTAGTGTTAAAGGGACGGCCTCCCGGTCCCCATCAATGCCCAGCCTCTTGCTGCCAGGACCTGTGTCATACAGACAGGCCCTTTACTGGGTGCCACTTACAGACCCAGGGCTCCGCCTTCCCTCCCCCAGCCCCACTCCCACCTCTGGCCCTGCTTTTGGTGACCCTGCCTCTCCAGGGTCATACTTCCCCAGAACTCCAGCCCTTTATGAAGCCTCCACTCTCCCCAGAGCTCTACCACTGGGAGCCCCACCTTTCTAGTCCCCCACCTGTCTCCACCGGGACTTTGGCAGTGCTCACCCGAAGCCTTGATGGCTCGTGTGGCAGCAGAGTGACCCAGCTCCAGGGAATGAATGAAGATCTCTGTTGTCTTCTCCCCGGTGATGAAGGTCAGCTGGAGAGGGCAAGACCAGAGCATCAGCGCAGACCTCCTATAGGGATCCCCCACCCCGGCTTCTCCAGCACAGGGCTGGGGCTGCCATGGGGTGGGGACAGGACCTACAGGCCCACAGGCACAGGCAGGGCTAGGAGGCCTTCCAGGGAGCCTGAAGGAAAGGGAGGCCTGGGGCAGCCGGGCAGCTTACCTCTGTCTGGTAGACCTGCAGTAGCACCGGCCGTGCAGCAAAGCGGCAATAATACAACAGCATGTCAGCCAGGATGGGCAGCTGGGTGGGGGAGCCCTCCAGGGGCCGGGAGTCGACTTTCAGGGACTGCTGTATGGGGGGAGCCCAAGCCAGAGGGACAGGGGGTGGGGAGGGAGAGAGAATGGGAACATGAGAAGGAGAGACACAGAGGAGCGCGTGCGCATGCACACACACACACACACACACACACACACACACAGAAGAAAGACACAGAGGCAGTGAGCCAGGGTGGGGGGCAGGGAGAGGAAAGTGAGAGACAAAAAGGTCGGGGAGGACCCATGGCCCAGTCTCTATCCCTCCCCCTAACCCGGCATGTGGGCCTCTAGAAAGGCCCCGAGTAGAGTTGGATAAAGCTGACTTGAGGACGGGGGCTAAAGCCTAAGGTCCCCTGGATCCTTCTGAGGACCCTCCCTGTCACGGTGGTGACTCCAGCCCTTGGCCCCCTCCCCACACCCATGCCCTGGGTTCTGGTTCAGTCCTGCTTCTCACCTATTCTCCCTGCTCATCTCCAAGTGTGCCCTGGCCCTCCACGAAGCCCTCAAGCTGGACCTCCCCAAACCAGAGCCTTCTAAGCAAGGCTGATTGACTACAGCCAGTGGGCCTTCTCTGCCCACCCCAGAGGCCACTTACCTGGCACAGGACTTCAGGGGGCAGGTGCATGAGGCCCAGCACATTGCGCTCATACCAGGGGTCGAGCATGCCGAGGTAGTGAGAGATATCATTGGTGCTCTCCTCCCAGTGGGCCATGCCCAGCTCCTGAGACAGGGGGCGAGAGTCATCCTCAGGTTCCTAGGTAGCCAGGAGGCCTGCCGTTGCAGCCCCAATCTGACCTTCTTCCTGCTCTTGGACCAATCTGACACCTCTCAGTTGGTATCATGTAGCCGAATGCCACCCCCAAGTGCACGGCAGGGACCACTCCTGGGAACCAGGGCCAGGCAGGAGGAGGTGCCCCACGAACTCAAATAATTGCTTTTGGTGACTCCCAACCAGCCCTTTCAGGTCACTAGAACCTGCTCTTGTCTACTTCACTTTCCCACCCCATTTGGTCTCAGGCTGAGGACATACTGTTGGGATGGGGTGCCTTGGGGAGTCCGGGGGGAGTGGGGGTGTCTGGCTCGGAGGGGCTGGGCAGGCGCTGGAGCTGGCCCCCTGGCTTCGCTTCACGGGCACATAGAAGAACTGAAGCTTGAAGAACCGTGTGAGGAGTGGGCGATTGTTCTCCAGGCGCCTAAGAAGATGGTGACAAGGAGCTCATTGGTCTCTGTTGGCCAAGCCTCAAGCCTCCAACACCACTGCCACCGCCACCGTCACCCTGTCCCAAGGCAGAGTGATGCACCCCTATTCCAGTTCTTACCGCAGGTTGCTATATGCTCGAGCTACCTTCCCCGAAATCCGATCAGAGCCGAAGACCACAACGCGTAGTGTGGAAGCCTTGGGGTCCTCATCCCCACTCAGGAAGGGGCGGCGGCGCTGATGCCGTGAGGCGGGGGCCAGGAGCCAGCTGGGCAGCTGGGTGTTGAGCTTGGGCTGGGGCAGGGAGTGGGAGCGCTGAGCCCGGGTCAGGGGCGACCCTGGGCTGCCCAGGGGGCTGCAGAGGCTCCCAGCCCGCCGCAGGGGCAGCGCCGAGTCCGAGCTGCCCTCCATGCCCCGAGAGTCCCTTCGTAGCACCAACTGGCTGGTGCTCTTGAAGAGTTTGTAGATCCTGTTAAACTTCTGCCCGGGCCTACGGTAGCCCCGGCGTTCCCGACTGCCAGGCCTCTTGTACCACTCAGGGGAGCTCTCTTCACTGTCCTCCACGTAGCCACTGTCCATGCCATCCGAGAGGCCCGAGACAAAGGAGGTCAGCAGCTGGCGGGGCAGGGTGGCCCCCGAGGCCTGGTACGAGGCAAGGGACAGGGTGGAGTCACGGGAGGTCTCCGAGCTGGTCGAAAGCAGTGAGTCCCTCTTGGCACACTGCCTATCCGTTTCCAAGTCCTCTTCCTCCTCTTCCTCCTCCTCCTCCTCCTCGTCGTCCCCCAGGATCCCTGGCTGGAGCAGCTCCTGCTCCTTGAGTAGGATTTCCTGCAGGATGTCTGCACGGAAGCAAGAGGAGGTGCCATCTGGGTGTCTGGACCCTCAAAACCTCTCTTGCTCACCTTTGGGAGGGGTGTCAAGTTCAGATGGGGTGGACCTGGGGAGAAGATGATGGGACCCAGAGCACTTCCTCTGCTCCACTGAGTGCCGGCTCAGGCGGGAGGGTGGTGAGGTGTAGGGCTGCTGCACAGCGGGACAGGGACCGGGACCAGGAAGAGGGCCCCGGTAGTTTGGGTAGGCATCTCAGGGGCCCTGGCCAGCTGCTTACCAAAGCTATCCTGGTTCCAGCTGTAGGTGTAGCACCTGGCAACAGGGATGGGAATGGTGCGGAGCTTGCCGGGTTTTGCAGTGTCTGTAAGAATAGGATGGGCAGAGGGTGAGGCCCGGGAAGGGGCCTTGAGATTGGCCAGCCCAGTCCTCTCATCTGAGAGAAGAGAACAGGGTTGGGAGAGGACCGGCCTCGGCCACCAGGCTGGGTAGGCTGAGGCTGAGTGGGAAGCTGGGGAGCCTGGCTCGTGGCCAGAGGGCCCCATGTGGATGCTGTGCCCTTTTATAAGCTGTGTAAGTATGTGAAGTCACAAACTGTGAGCCTTGTTTTACAGGGTTCAAACAGGAAGACAACAGCATTATCTCTTCAGGTGTTTTGAGGAATATTGTGTCCTATCTTCCCTGGTAGCGGAGTTGCAGAGAGGAAGTTTCCCAAGCACCTTGGGGTGAGAGGTGTGGCCACATGACTGAAGTGGGCCGAGGGGATACCTGTAGCCCTGATGTGTGCAACTTCCCTATTATCTTCAATGTAAAAGGAAAGCCCCTTGCCCTGGATCAGCACATCCCTTTTCTCTTCCCACAAGCCACCACATGATGGCAACCCAACCCTAACCCTGCAGGCAGGAACAAAGCACCAGGATGGGGTGGAGCCACAGGGGTCCCTGAGTGACTGTGTGGAGCAGAGCCGCCAGGCTGACCTGGCCTGCCCACTGTGGCAGCCAGAGTAGATGACAGGAAAGTGGGCCCCACTATTCCAAGAGCCTCACCTAAGACATCTAGGAAGCCGGCTTTCTCTGCCACCACCCGCAGCTTGGTCCCGAGCCACTTCCGGGCCTCGGCTGTATCCCCGATGCCAGATGCCAGCTCCTGTGTCTCTGCAGTCTCTGTGAATATGTCCTCGAGCTCGGCCAGGGTCTTGGACTGAAATCCCAGGAGGAGAAAGGCTTGCTCCCATACCACGGCCTGGCTGCCTGACTGCCCAGGGTCCCAGCGAGGGCAGCAGTGGCCAGTCCCCTCTCCAGCCTCATCACCCATCTGCATCCAGAGACCAGGGAGCCGGGCCTGCCTCCAACCCCTATCTCAGGAAGCGGTCACAAGAGAGAGCCCAGAGCCAGAGCACCGCAGACTTGGGAGGCACTTCAGAGCTCACCCCTGCAGCCCAGAGAGGGGACGGGGCTGTCCAGGGCCACACGACTGACCCATCACAGCACTTGGACTAGCACCCAGGTCTTCTAGCTGTCATCTAAACCTTGCTCCTCTGAAGCTCTGTGCCGATCCGCCCCAGTCGGGAACCAGCACAACACAAACCCTGTCAACAAAGCCAGCTCTCCAGCCCCTGCCTGCCCTGCCCCTGGGAGCAAGGGAGGCCAGTACCCTGGAGACCTCAGTGCTGAGATGGAGTAGAGAGGGGACTCTGCCTCTCAGGAGACATGTTCTGCTACAAGGGGGCTGTGCTCAGCCTCAGGTGACAGATACATACCTGCAGCTTGCAGTGCAGACCGGGGAGGTCACAGTGGGCCCCGAAGGCGGCCTGGAAGGCGTGTAGGAGCAGGGTGATATAGGCACTGTGGGGCGAATGGCCGGGCGCGCTCAGCTTGTTGGCCACGGCGAGGAACTCCGCCTGTACCTCCACAGGGTTCAGCAACAGCACGGTGCTGAGGGCACAGAGGAAAGGCTGTGGGCGTGGGAGGCGCAGCCATCTACCTCACCGGGCACACTGCCCTGAGGCTGGGCCTCCTGCAGCCCAAGGCCAGGAGAGAGGGTGCGGCTCCAGGGGCCCTGTTCCCACAGGGAAGTTTAGGGTCCACTTGAGTACTTTTCACCCAGTGTTTTCAAAGACCTTTTAAAATCTGTACTTAATTTTAAAAGAGAAATGTATCTTCATTTTTATATAAATATATTTTTCTACAGGATATCTGAATGGATGCAAGATTACTCAAGAGAGGACTGTCTTTTAGGTGAGGTGACGTGAAGATCACTTTGGGGAGGGGGCAGGGGGCAGACACGAGCCGTGGTGCAGTGTGGCCTGAAATTTCATTCCACGCCCTGCTCCTCAGGCCAAGGGGTGTGATGAGGGGTGGCCTCTGCCAGGTGGAAGGGGAGCCACATCAGGGCTGCATCTGAGTCCTCCACTCCCAGGGGACCCTTTTCTGACTTGCCCAAGCCTTCACACAGGCTAGCGCAGGGCTGGGGTGTGTCCAGCCAACGCTGCCTCTCCTCCCACTACACGGGCTCCTCCCTGGTGCCCGTGGGAAACTGTGTTCATTATGAAAATCTCAAACATACACAAAGGTTAAGAGAATAGTGAACCCTGAGGGTGCCGATCACTTGGTTAACGGTTAACAACATAGGACTGTTCTCACTTCGCCCACACCAACCCTCATCACTGTGTTTTCTCGAAGTATATTCAAGCCATCATGGTGTTGTTATGCCTGTAAAGGCTTTAGTGTGAATGGCTCACATTCACTATTGCTCTCTCTCAAACCTTTGTTGTGTGTAAACTCAGCACAAAGAGGCACCGGGCAAGTGGCATGCCCTCCAGTCTCTGGGCATCTGTCCCCGCACTGGCCCCAGGCTCAGGACAAGGCTCCGTCAGTCACCGCCATTTGGGGAGAAACTAATTTTCATTTTTCTATTTGTAAGAAAAAGGGGGCAGGCTCATGTAAGCCACCCCTAACTGAGCACCCCCTTCCCTGAGGGCGTGGTGGCTTCTTGCACAGACACGTTGAGCCCCTCTGCGTGCAGGAGCAGTGGCCAGGCCTGTGCCCGCGCCGCCTACACGCTCTCTCTGCTGGACAAGTTACCGTCATCCCCAGGATGACAGAAGGGAGGAAACAGAAGGGAGACCATCTCTCAGCACTAAGACCTTCCACTAACCTCTCTGCACCTCAGCTTCCTGACCTTAAAAATACCTTTTCCATAAGGTTCACAGGAGGATTGGATGAAGCAGTGATGCCAACAGCGATGCCCAAAGCTCAGCAAGTCCACAAAGATGTGGCACACGATCCCCAGCTGCCTGCCTCCACCCCGCCCCGGCGGCTCAGTTACTTACTGAACTAACTTTCACTGAACAGTTTTATGCCCTTCTGCCTCTCTCAAAACCTAACACTGGCTTTTTTTGTTTGTTTTTACCTAGAAGGGACACAACACATGTTTTCTCAGCAGTGTGAGTGCACGGTGGCCCCTGGGCTGAGGATGGGGAGGGACTAGGGTGACTTTAATTTCTGCTGGTGGAGGCTGGAGTCTCTGGGCTCCCAGGTGTCCAGGTGAGACACCAGAGACTTGCTGGAGGGTCCTCAGAACGCAGGCTTTTTCTAGTATTTGTCAAACCCTAGGCCAGGACCCATGAGCGGGTAATGGAATCAATGTGGGGAGTCACAACCAGAATTGCCTTTTAAGTAAAACGGAACAGAATGGGACAGAGCCCGTCCTCTGATGTCAGGGGAAGCTTCACTTCATGAAGCCTGTTCCAGCTGGTGTATGTGTGTGTGTATGCATGCCAGCCTGTCACAGAACATGAAATTTTTATTGTAGATTCTGGTCAAAAAAAGTCTGGGAAATGCTGTTTTAATAACATGCAGAAAGACACTTTGGAAAGAGTATGGAATTTTGAGTAAGATCAAGGTTCAAATCCTGGCTCAGACACTTACTAGCTGTGTGACCTTGGGGAAGTTACTTGGGCTCTCTGACCTCCAGTTTCTTCATATGAAAAATGGGGTAAAGTGAGGTAATGTGTGCCCAGCACCTGCCACAATCAATTCATGTAGTTCTTAACTTTTTTTTCTTTTGTCTTAGACTTATTGAGGAATCTGATGAAAGACCTCAGCCCAGAAAAATGACTGTACTAAACATCACTAGCAATTGCAGGGGGTTCCGGGTCTAAGCCGGTTTGTTGGTGGCTTGGGTAGGAGGGGGTGCAGTGATAGAGGGTGTGCCAGAAGCACAGTCTGGGTGGTGTAGGAATGGTAAAACCGTGCGGGTGGACCCCATCCCTGCCGCCCCCCACGCTGTGGCTCCCTCCCCAAGAGCACTCACACAGTGGAGCTGCGCTGACTCCGAGTGGGCAGACCCTGCTCAGCCCTCACCAGTCGCTGGTAGGAGATTCCTGTGGCCAAAAAGAAAAGAGCAGAGTTCATAGGTTTGCCTGTTCCTTCAGCTATCACAGCCCTGCACCTCACAGAGAGCCTGGCACTGGGCAGTTAGGCTGGGGGTTCCTGGTGAGGTTCAGGACAAGGGGCAGATTAGGCCTGAGGCCCACAAGGCCTTGGATCCACGATAGGAGTCCAGGCCCCACTGTGGCTGAAGCCACTCACAGAGCTTTGCCTCCGGAGACTGTGGGCAGAGCACCCTGGGAGGGGGACTGAGGCTGGGTCTCTGCTGTCCGGCTGCTCCTGTCACCACCCCCCTCCGCAGTGCTGGTGTCCTGTAGGGGGTGTCCAGGCACCCCTCAGACTAGTCAGTCAGTCTCAGCACCTTCCACAGCTCTCGCCTTCCCCTCAGCATCCTAGCTTGGCTCCCACGACTTTTCAGGGGACCAAGGTCCTGCCTGGTGTTGTCCCTTGAAGGCTGAGCCTCTGCACCCGAATGCCCCCCAGCCTTCCTCTCTGCCCTCAGCCACCTTTCTGTCCCCTCTGCCTTCAAATATGCAGAGAGGAAATGAGCTCAAGGTTTTCCACGTGTTCCTGCAACTTGGCTCAGCTCTGCAGCTGGAAAACAGACCCTTTGCAGTGTGTATTCAGTTCTGCATCAGCCTCGGTGAGGAGATGGAACATTCCGCCCTCTTCACTGACAAGGGGAACAGAAGCCACAGCCTCCCTGTCAGGGCTTGGAAATCCTTACGGGTCCCGTCTCCCTGTCGGGGCAGCGCCACCCTGGACGGGGTGTGAACTGGGCACAGGGAGGCAATCCCTGTGGAAAGTGTGAGGCCAAGCTGGCAGTTTCAGACAGCTGGAAACATCCATGTGTGCTTGACTTTCCTTTAAGGGGTTTAAACCTTTCATTCCCTAATCAGAGACAAAAAGTAGAAGATGCAAGTGTTTATGATCAGTGACGTCCCAAGAGAAACTGAAGACTTCACAATTCACCCGCTACCGGCTGACAGGCAAAACTGACCCATCCAGGTTTGCTCCTGACTGACAGGAGGCCGAGGTGGGGGCACTGAGTGAAAGGAAAAGGGGCAGGGGAGATCGCTGAAGGGCAGGAAGTACCTGGGAGCAGGGTGGCCCCAGGTCTTTCAGTCACAGTCACCTGCCTGGGTTTTTTGGTAGAAACAGCATTATACAATGTGAGAATGTGGTTTTTTGAGTCAAAGAATATGGTTTTTAGACTTGAGCAGACGGGTTCAGGTGGTAGAGCTCTTGTTAGCTACGTGACCTTGGGCAAGCTACTTAGTGGTCCAGCCTTCAGATGCATCATCTGAAAGATGGAAATACTAGAACTATCCAGGGGGGTGTTCTGAGGGTGGATGGGACCAACTCGTAGCAGTGTTTGATGTACTGTAAGCACACAGGTAATGCAGCCATTGCCATCACCACCGCCGTCATCATCATCAATTATAGTCCTACTTTTGACAAGGAGCACTTACGTAACCTGTCCCGGGTCATCAACTACTAAGTGACGTAGGTCTTTGTCACACCAAAGCCCATGTTCCTTCTCTCACACTTGACGTTATGGGTTGGGCAAGAAACATTCAACTTCTCTGAGTCTTGGTTGTCTCATGTACAAAATGGGAATAACCTTGCTTTTCCTTCTCACTTTGCAGGGCTGTGGTCTGGGCGAGATGCATTCGTGGAGGCTGGTGTACTGAGTGACTCTCACATGTGAGGCCCACCGTTACCCTCAGGCTTGCAGATAAATTCTTTGCAGGCAAGAACTGTGGTCTGCACACCTATGCAGGCATGCAGTGAATAGTCAACAAGCATGTGGGCTTCACCCCAGAGGGCTATGGTGGGCAGGACCTGGCGGCACTGGCTGTGAGGTTTCCTGCCACCCCCACAGCAGCGGAGGTAGTAGGCACCCTGTTGGGGGTGGAGTCAGGAAGAAGGGGGAGGCCCGAGGCTTCATACCTGCCCACTTCCTCTGCTACCCAACCACATCAAAGTGGAGTAAACTGTTTAATTCATCTCCATGGCAACTGGCTCCCTAGGGCTCCCTAGGGCTCCCTGGGTGGAAGGTCCAGCTCTACAGGTCTCTTGTCATCTCCCTGTGACCTTGCCAGGACTTCTCTCACAAGCTAAAATCACCCCAAACCCTACTGGCCAAGCAATGTGAAATCAATGTAGGTTAGCCTTTGTCCTCACAAACTGCTCTGAGAGGGAGATACTATCATCCTCCCATTCTATAGATAAGGAAACTGAGGTTCCTATAAGTAAAACATCTTGCCAACAGCCCCAGAGCCCCAGGGTTTGAAACCACAATGGTCTAACACCTAGTGCAGGTGCCTGCTGAGGGACACAGCCTCGGCCTCTCCTCCGAGAGCTCCCTCCCAGCCTGCATTCTAGCCCCCTGCCCAGTTCCCTCAGCGCCCACCTCAGCTGTGCACATTCGGGGTGGGGGCACTCAGCAATAAGGCAAAACTATAATCAACATGCCTCTACAAAATCACACCCCAGCACTTTCTGACAAGCCCACCTAAGGCTCATGTAGGTGAGGGTAATTTTGTTTAAATCACTATTTGCTGTGGATGAGGGCTCAGGTTCTGTGAAGTCAGAGGTTAATTCATGGATGTGGGATGAATGATTTTTATTCCCCACAAAAGATAACCTCAAAGGTCACAGTTTTATTCCCCTTTATGATATCAACTGACTTGCATCTAATTTTGCAATCTTATTCTAGCTTCTACGATTTCAGTTTCTCAGACCCTCCTCTACACCAGCTCCCCCACCTCGCTGGTTCCCTCGGGAGCAAGCTGCACACACCTGTGACACGGGCTCTCTGTGCATTTGGATGAGAGTTAGGTGCGTTCATTGTTTGAAAACGACTCTCTGACATGAGGGAGAGTTAATGGTTTCTAGTTTCAGCTCTGCTTTCCTGGGAAGGGGAGAATTTCGTGGTATGGGCAGCCTGGCCTGAGGGTCCCTTTCCAGTTAAAGAGGAGACCCCCCAAACCTGGAATTTATGTACAAAAAATTGTGTACTTATTCTCACACGTTTGAACTTCAGTCACCTTCAAAGTACTCTCCATTTGATGCAATATATCCATCAAGACATTTTTTGTACCATTCAAAACAGTTTTTGACCTCCTTAAATTTGATGCCTTTTAGTGCTTCTGCCATTTTTTCTTTTACCTCTTCCACATGGGCAAAACATTGCCTTTGAGGACTTTATTCATCCAGGAAACAAAAAATGTCACTCAGGCCAAGATCAGGTGAATGGAGGTGGGGGGGCATGGGGGTCATGCCATTTTTGGTCAAAAATTCCTGAACACACAGCACTGTGTGGGCAGGTGCACTCGTAAATTACCCATCACAAAATGGGCAAACACGTTGGAAGAGTCTTAAAAAAAAATTCACTGAAGCCAAACACAGCCTCTCACCACAACACCAGCTGGTGCACTGGTCCAGATGGTTTCCTAGAACACTCACCTAGCCAGAGAAGTCTGTACTGCAAGGGGCCCGTCCTCCAGAAGATAGTTCCAGGTTTTTTGGTTCCCCCCTCATATTTGCCTTCTTCCACATCACCAGCATATCTGAAGCCTCACATGGTCCCTGGGGCCATGTCCAGGGGAAGGCCCTCTGCAGTGAGGGACAAGAATTCTAAGCATCCTTTCTGCCCTGAGTCCCACTCCAGTTGCTGCTCTGCCTGGCTCTTGTCCCCCAAGCTTAGAACCCCATGGCCCCGAGTCTGGCCCTCACCACAGCCCACCCCTCTGCTCTACACCTGTTCTCAGGGCTTCCCAGAACAGAGTTCCTGCTCAGCTACCACAGAAACATCTCCAGGCAGAGCGTGCATGCAGTGGAGGAGAACCAGCTGGTTCCACTTGAAACTGGGAAGTGGTCTCCCCACATGCAGGTGACAGCCCTCCCCCAGCCCAGCATATCTCCCTTATCCATTTCAAAGTAAGGAAGAGTAATTTAAATGTCTGGTATGGACTGAAGGCCCTGCCTGGTATTTGCATTTAAATCTCTTCTGTCTAAATTATAAACAGGAAGAAGACTGCATTCTTATTAAAGGAATTCTGGTCAACCCAGACGTGATCTAGATCCACTTGTTTTGAGGGGGCAGTGAGGAGGATGGGAACGAAAGAGATTAACCTTAAGATCATTTGCACACTTAGGATGCCTTGAAAAGTTAGGTTGGCAGTTTCTCGATTCACCATGTGCACAAGCACCTTTCCTAGTTTGACACCTTCTCCTCAGGGGCTTCCTGATTTCTTAATTCTTCCACCCAAGTCTGTCCCATGAGGTGAGGTCCATGTAATTGGTAGGCGTGGGTCTGCTATGCTGCGCTGTAGCATACACAGCTGACTGGTTGGGGGCAGATGGATCAGACGGTTGGATGGGGAAGGAAGGCATGAACCCTCACAGGCATTTACAGACAGAGCTTCAGCCCTGAGCTTTCTAGAGTTCATGAATTGTTGGGGAATAAGACTTGCTACTTCTGTTCAGTGTGCGCTTAATGTGTACAAGGAGAATTAAATGTCAGTACTAAATAGGTCCTGGTGTGCATATGGATTTAAAAGGAAAAAAATGGGATTACAACATGCATAGTATTTTGGGACCTGCTTTTTTAAAAACTCATGTTACTCAACATTTTTTGATATCAGTAATTGTATTTCTGTCATTTTTAATAATAGACTAGCATGCCACCAAACAATTTGCTACAATATACTCAACCTAATTCAATATTTAGGTTTTTTGAAATTGGTTGATTATTATTAGAAAGAACACATCAATGAACATCCTTGTAGGAAAATCTTTGCATACCCATAATTGCTCAAATTTCTAAGAATGGAATTGCTGGGTGAAAGGATATTCTTTTTAATGTTTTAGAGAATGTAGCCCCCTTTTCCTGACCAATACTGGTACTTGTTTTTTTATCTTTGCCAATTTGATGGGGGGAAAACAAGGTCTCACTGTTAAGTTTTGCATTGTCTGTATTACTAGTGAGGGCAAATGCTTTGGGGGTGTTCCTTGGCTGTTTATGATTCTTTTTTATGTACTTAAATCATGTTCTTTATTCATATTTTCATTGGCATATTGCCTATTTTATTTTTTATCCTCACCAGAAGACATTTTTTCATTGCTTTTCTTAGAGAGAGAGGAAGGGAGAAAGAGAGAGACAGAGACATCAACTGGTTGCCTTCTCATACATGCCCTGACCAGGGATCAAACCTGCAACTTGGGGATGTGCCCCCGGCTGGGAATTGAACCCTCAATCTTTTGGTCCACCAGATGACCTCAATCTAACTGAGCCACACTGGCCAGGGTTATTTGCTTAGTTTTAATCAACTCCAAAGAACTCTTCATGGGTTTGAATACTATTAATTTTTATTGAAAATATTTTTCTTACTCATTTACCCTTCACTTAGAATAGGACTTGCCATGTAAAAAGCTTTAAATTTTATGCTCTCTTATCTGTTGGCCTTTTCTTTTATAATTTTTGCCTTACAGGGACACTCTGTCTCCATTCTAGGCTCATGTAACCTATTTTTCTTCTGCTACTTTTATGGTCTTGTTTTCTACACTTACACCTTTAATCCTACTGTAAGTTATTATAAAACACAATTTTGTTTTTTGGAGATAAAATTCTAATTCATTTTTTAAGGCCTCTCAATTATCCTGATACCATTTACTAAATGATCAATTTTTTCATGACTCATTTGAGGATGCCACTTGGTTATATAATAATTTTTTAAATATTTGATTTATTTCTAGCTATTATATTTTATTCCATTAATTTCTATATTCTTTTACCAATAGTGGATAATTTTAATAACTATATATAGCCTTAGCATACCTTCAAAGACCTAGTAAGGAAAATCCATATGTATTCTTCTTTAAGAATACATAAATATATAATAAATTCATAGATAAATACTATCGTAGAGTGCTGCTTCTTTCAGATAGACTTTATGTATTTTGTTAAATTTTAAAAGATGTTGTTGCTCTTTTGATCATGATAACATTTATTTCCATAACACCTGATATTATTATAACATTGATTCAATCTAGCAACATGTCTTAAATTATTTACCCTTCAGTTAAATTTGTTTTCTCTATGTAGGTTAGTCACACTTATTTTATTCATTTCATATTTTTAGTTGCTACTGTAAATTGTTTTTTTCATATGTCTTACTGGTTAAGGCCCTTATTTGGCAAAGCTCTTAGCTACTTATTCACGAGTCTGACAGTTCTTTGTGTGATGCTCTTAGTCTTGATGAATAAGCCATGGTTTGATTTCTACATATTAAAATTTCATTTTCTCTGGAAGAGGAAATATTCTTTTTTTGCATAGGCAAAATGCTTATAAGCATGAAGAGGAAGTTATTGAGTTAAATGGAAATGCCTCTAGTATTTCACTGTGGGCTATTACCTTATTAAGAACTCTTACATATATTAATAGTTTCCACATATCAGAGGGGTTTTAAATATCAGAAATGGATGTGGAATTTTATCAAATGTTTCAGAGGCACCTATTCAGTTATTTATTGACTTTAAGCTACTGAGGTAATGAATTACTCTTATATCAGGGTACCTCTTAGTAAATCATACTTGACTGTGTTTTCTCTTGCTCTACAATAGTTTTCTTCGATCTCTTTTTCAAACATATTATAGCACCTGCAATTTATTAAGAATTCCTACTCAGCAGAGCCCACACATGAAAACTGAGTGCCAGGCCATTGTCCACACTTGTCAAGGCGCCCATCAGCCATCAACCTGTCTACTCCTAACGGCAGCCACCCTCCATGGCCAAAACTGAATCTACCCACACACACATTTCCCTGTTTGCTCCTGAGGCAAAGAGAACAAATGAGGGCAACCTCAGAGACCACTTGGGTGAGTAGAGCAGAGGCTCCAGCCACACGGTGGGCTCTCCTTGCCCTGAACCCCTGCTCAGCTTCCAGTAAGAATTCCTCCTTCGCTGACTGCCCATGCCCCTGCGTCCAGCCATCCAGCGCTGGTGCACATATGGTACACACAGCACTGCGAAGAGTGGGGCGCCAGCGTTTTGAAACATGGGCAGAGATGAGCTGAAGGATGACAGATGAGGAGGCTCATGGCTGAAGAACGGTTTCAGAAGACCTCCTGATGGCACAATCCCTGCTCCATGTGCAGCTGACTCAGCACCTACCTGGGGCCTTGAGTTCAGCATCAATGAAGGTGAGAAGCTCCTGGCTGATGCTGCAGTAAGGGACAGGCCAGGTCAGGAATCGGTGGTAGGTTTCGGCTGCTTTCAGAAGGAGATCTGAGTCTGGTGGGAAGTGGGGGGTCTGGAGTGGAGAGGGAGTGGCAAGCAGAGAAGTCTGGGTGAGAGAAAGTTCACTGCTATTCCACAACAGAACCTGCCACTTTTCTGGAATGTTCCACAAAGGGCACACATTTTCTGGCAGCAGTATGTCCAAGGACAAGGTCAGGAAGAACGGGGGAGTAACCCACAGGGAATGTGTAACACACGGGTGAGATGGTGCCAAGGGACGTCTCTACTGGAAGGGCCTTGTGCTCACTAAGCATAACGCAGTCCATAAGGGCAGCTCTCTGAAAAGTGGGAGGTCATCTGAAATGGCGCTGTTGCTGTCTCTTGATTTGGGGAGTGGTCTTCGATGCCTAGACTTCATTTACTCTTATTAGAGGGAAATGTTTATTCTTTGAAGTGAACTGACTCAATGTACATGGGCTCATTTGATGCTACCGGTCTGGACAACACGCAGTCATGACATCGAGTAAAACTGACCATTGGGGTACAAAATGAGGTGGACATAAAATCTCCTTAACAGGACCTCTCTCATGGCTTGCTCCTCCATGGGTGCCCAGACATGCCAGGCACAATGGCCTCCACGTGGAGTTACTGGGACCTCTCAAGATGGCCAGTCTGAAGCCATCAGAAGGTAGACAGGCATCTCAAGTGTCACCGCTGGAAAGTTTCCCTCTCAGTGCTTATCCTCAGAGTCAGGAGGGCTATGCCTGCCCTAGGTAAGTTGTTTTTCCGTCTCCTCCCCCAACTGCCCCCGCTGGACCAGTCTGGAACTTACGCAGAGGACAGTGGAGTAGAAGAGCAGGGCCAGTGGGGGCAGCAGGTCATAGGTCCCCTTCTCTTGGACCTGCGGAGAGGACAGGAGAGGAGCGTGAGGCTCCTTCACAGGGTTCAGAACAGAACAGCACTTTCTTGTTCTGTTCTCTTCTAAGTGAAAAGCAATGTAACCACAAGACAAAAATCTGGAAAATAGAAGTTAGGGAAAAAACCCACTCACAATGCCCCACTTCCAAACTCAACCACAGCTAACGTTTCAACATGCTTCTCCTCACACCATCTCTCGGTGTTTTTCCTCTGCGGAGCTGTAACCACGGTGTGTGTATTTGTACTCTTAATGTCTTTTACGTACGATGTTATAAAACAATTTCTGTTCTGTTACTTGGGCTCTAAGACCACCTTTTGCTCCCATCCTTGTTGTACATTTACCCATTATTTATATTATAAATAAGTTTTTGGTCTGCTGCTTGTCTTTTAAAGTTATGGATTTGTTAGATGTCTGTAAATTAGAGGTGCTATTTTTTCCTTCATGGATTTCTGCTTTGTTGTGCAAGGATTGTGTGAATACTCTTATTACATATTTTCTTTCTTTGAAGCTTTATTTTCTTAAGGTTAAGTCTTTAATATACCTCTAATTCCATCTGCTATATGGTATGAATTAGGATTCTCACTCTGTATTTTTCCAAATGTTTAATCAATTTCCCCTAAACCATTTAATAAATATTACTGATGTAATTTTATTACATATTAAATTGTGTTAATACCCTTGGATAATATCTATTTTTTTATTAGCTGCATAATATTCCTTCTGGTAGACTTCCATAATTTACTAGTTTCATTTTAGATATTTGAGATTATTTCTTGCTATTTACTGCAATTACTTTTGCAATGAAAATCTTTGAGAAAATTTCTTTTTCTATGATGTGTATAATTTACCTAGGAGAGAGCTCAAGAAGTGGAAGCAATCAATCAAGATTATAAGCATATTTATGATCTTTGAAACATATTGCCCAAGTGCCTTCCATAGGATTTCACCATTTATAATATCTTCCATGTAAGAAAGTATTAGTTTTATTACATTCTTCTCTGCATTGCTCATAATTTTTTGCTAATTTGCTAGGCAAAGTCTGTCTCAATATGGTTTAAATTTGCATTTACTTTATTACCACTGGGGCAACATTTTTCCATATATGTTTACAAGCTCCAGTTATTCTTTTGTGCATTGTCTCTTTGGTAGAGCTCACCCCCACCCCGTGTCCACACCTGTACACATGCAATTAGAATTCTTGGGTCTCCCAGCCCACCCCAGAACTTATGGGGCTGGAGACACAGGGAGAGCCCTCCATCTCTGCTGTGCCTGCTGACCTCGGCGGGCTCACACTTAAGGTTCTCCTTTTCTTTATTGCGAGTAGACCACGCGTCTGCTCCGCTCTATCTCCAGCGGTGGTTCAGCTCTCCTAAAGGCACTGGGTCAAGGGTGGTGCCAGAACTGGGATCTCGGGTATCTTGATAAACCAACGCTTTCTTCTTAGAGATAAAGGGTCAGCTAACTGAGGAAGTCAAATATTTTCCAACTCAGTTATAAGAGGCCAGAATCCTCTTTAGAGATTCATAGCTGTTCTGGAAGCCCAGCCCCACTCAGCATTAAGCACACTCTTCCTCTTGGACGTAAAAGCCTATTTACTGAACTGTAAAGGAGGTCTCAGTTTACCTCTCCAATCAGTTTTCTCTGTTGTGTCTTTGTTTTTATGGATCTTTTTGAGGAAAGAAATTCAGTAAGTCTTACTCCATCCTTTCTGGTCAGTATCTTGACTTGCAAGCAATGTCTGTCTTAAAAAGCAGCTTCCAGGACCCTGTCTAACGTACCACGTGTTCCCAATGAGAGAGCCATATCCCCTCCCAGAAACCTGAAATCTACACACACAGCTGAAATGGGGAGCTCGCAGGGTCCCAGCGCCTATGCCCGGCCCCTTGGGGCCCAGGCACCCCAGAACTGGCACTCTGCAAGGACCTCTCTCTTAACACCACGAGGCTGGTCCCAGCTCTGCCCTCACCTCTTGGGTTTTCTGCAGGATCTGTTCCAGGAGGATGAGGAAGTGACCTGGATCCCTGCTGACCAGCTCCTGTAGGCTCCAGCAGTTCAGACACAGCCCGGCTAGAAAGGGAGAGGCCAGCGGTCAGTCTGGGGGTGGGGAGTAGTGGGGAGCTCTGGGGCTGCACTGGAGCATTCCTTTGTGAATGAAGAGTCTCAGAAAATTCTGGATCAACACTTAACCCTATCATGCCCCATTAACATGTAATGACAAGTTTCTTATTCCTAGAAGCTCAAGAGACACCGAGAGGGGCTGGAATCCCCTTTGAAGGCCAACGAACTGCCATGATTCTGGTCCCCGTGTCTCTGGAGGGCACCCTGCCCTGGGTTCCTACAGTAGGTGCCAGAACCTCTGAGATGCAGGCAGGAGGGCAACGGCAGAGATTGCTGGGAGACCAAGGAGAGGAGCCAGGGCGACCTCACCCCCAGCCAACACAAAGCTGAGGCTGTGGCAGCTGCGGGACTTCCCAGGCCTGCCTGGGATGGAGCCCAGGAACATTCACTCACATTTTGGAAGCTACAATGAACATTTTGTCACTCTGACTTCCCCCGACTTTCTTGTTTTGCCAGTGTCTTTTTCTCTGAAGTCAGCAAGGGCAAACCCCTAAAAATTAAAGGGGTGGTCACAGAGACCTCTGAGTGAGTGTGAGTGTCTTTGTGTGTAGTGGGGAGTGACAGCAGTAGGGGCAGAAGTGGCCCGATCATGTGTTTTGTGGAGCCCCAGGGCCCCTCCTGCACATGGGGGCCTCCCAAAGTCCAGGAGGCCCCTCCCCATGTGTCTCATGTGTTCACAGGTTTTCGCAAAATTATAAAAGTCAGATACTTTGCATCAGTTTACTTAATGATGGCCCTCTCAATTCTATAAGCTTAAGCTCCATCGAAATCTGGGTAGAAGGCAAGAAGAGAAATGATATCACTTACTGACCACCTACAATGTGCTCGGCCTTCACATACACCACCTCCACTGAGTCTCCCACCCTCCCTTCAGGAAGCTGGTTCCTGTTATTCTCTTTCTACAGACAAGGCAGGTGAGGTCCTGAGGGGTTCAGTGATTCACACAAGTTTACACAGCCAGTGAGACAGACTTTTAGTCCAGAGCTATTTAATGCCAAAGGCCAAGGAAAGCCTCTCAGAGGAGGTGACTTTTGAGCTGAGGCCTGGATAAGAGCCAGCTGTGCATGGTTCCAAGGGAAGAATTCCAGGCAGCAAGTGCAAAGGTCCTGGTATGTTCAGGGAGCAGTAGGTATCTCTCTCATGAGGTGGTTAGGGAGGCTAGAGAGATATGGGATAGGAAAAATCTTTACAAGCATAAGGAATTACTGCAGCTAGTCACCAGACTTCAGAGACTGAGCTGCCCCAACCTTCAGTCACTTCCTTTCCTCAGTCCTGGGCAAGCATGGACCATGGAGGCCCCATGCCTCCCAGAGCTCTGCTGAGATTGTCCCTTGCTCTGTGGGGAACAGGTTGAGGGGGCTGTGAAAGGAACTGGAAGCCAAGTAAACAGAGTTCTAGGGAGAGCTGTCTCTGAATTCACAGCTGTTCTTTTGGAATCAGCCATTGTGGTATTTCTAGCATATGCTAAGGAAGGCAGATACAGCCCCAAGAAGGACAAGGAAGACAGCACAGGAGAAAGAAGATGCTGCCTACTGAGGGCCTGCTCCCTACCAGCTGCTGAGCTAGGCACCTGCCCAAGTGAGGTCCAGTGAAGGACTTCAGGTCTTGTGCTCAAGTCACACAGAGCTGGAACCAGAATCCGCCAGCTTCCAAGGTTTGTCCAGTGCTCCTTGCGGCCCTTGAGGCTTCCTCGGGCTTTAAGAGCACTGCACTGTTCTCTCAGACCTACCTGACCAAGAGGTGGAGCGGCGGTTGAGGCTGAGTCCGTGCAAGCAGCGCTCCAGGGCATGCTGGATTCGGTCCTCTGTGCACGTTGTGGCCCCTGGTTGCATCCTGAGTCATTGCCTGAATGGGAGACAGACTTTGGTCAGCTCGGAGGTCCCCAAGTGTGAAGAGCACATGGCCCAGAGGGCAGATGGCACAGACAGTGGGCACCCACAGCCCAGTGCTCTCAGCCTTGCTATTATTGCTTGGGCGCTGTGGGCACACCATGAGGGGGTTACTGCTGCCTCCAGTGCTGGAATGGCTCCTGGAGGTGCTGCTCTGGGTGGCAGGAGGGGTGCTCCTACAGCCCAATAGTACGACACTACAGGAAGCAAGGGGTCAGGGACAGGAGGGGAGGGGTGCCTGCCCCTGGCAGTGGTGAGTGTCTCCAAGAGCCTGGGGAGTGCCCAGGATGTGGCCAGACGCCCCAGTATGCCAGGTGGGAGGACCTCAAGGGAAAACTCAGAATCGCTCCAGGGGCTTTTTCTGAATGTCCAGGCCTACAACCCCCAGCCCCCAAGGATGGGTAGGAAGCTCATTCTGCAGGTTGCTACAATGCCAAGGCCTGGTGGGGGCTACCTCACATGCCTGGCCCCCATTCCCGCCCTGCTACACCCTCTGCTTGGGCACCTGGGCCACAGGCCCCTGTTCCTTTTCTGCCGTCCCCTCCACTCTGGCCATTTTCTTTGCTTTCTCTGAGGCTTGGCAGTGTTACCAGTTACCCAACGACCCCTTGTGGCCCCCCTCCCTGTCCTACTTCAGACAGGCCAGGGGTGCTTAGGCCCTCAGACAGGCTGGAGGGCCACTGAAGAGGGGACTTAAGAAGGGGTTTTAGCACCAGATGGGGAACTGGGGGAAATGGCAAATTCTGAGAGCTTCCAGAAGGGCCAGCCCAGCTTTTTGGTTATGCCCCTCAGGAGGCACAGCAGGTGGCTCAGACAGTGAATGAGCCTGGCCTCTGGGCCAGCAGACTAGGTCTCACATCTTGATCCTGCTATTTGCTAGCCATGCAACTTGGGACAATTTTTTTTAACTTTTCCGAGCCTCCAGTTTACCTATCTGTAAAATGGGAGAATGAGGGTACTGTCACAGGGGTAGATAGTGCTGGGCAAGCTTCTGAGACATGGAAGCTGTCATGGAACAGTCTTGGCCACAACCACTCTTGCCCTTGGGAATTTTACCACATTCACCCTTCCAGGCAGATGCCATGGCAGGCTAATCAGGCCGGGTCAGAGAGGGAAGCTCTGTGGCACTGGGGACAGACCAGGAAACCACAAGCAGAAACACCAAGCTCAGAGCCAAGCCATGCAAACAACATGCAAAGAGCTATGGAATCCGAGCCTGGACTCAGCAGCTGGTCAGGCGTCCAGCTCATGGAGACCCCAGGAGTCAAGTCCTCCTGCTCCCCCAGCCTGGGAGGAATCACGCATCCAGGGGAATAGCCCTTTGTGAACTTCCCAGCATCGCATCACTTCAATGACATTCCTGGGCAGGTGCAAGGGTCTGCATGCATGCATTCTTTCATATATTTAATGACCATCTACTATGTGTCAGGCAGTAGGGACATAGCATTGAATGAAGTGGGCCAGCTCCTGCATAGGAGACAGAGACACTGGAGAACGATTTAACAGACCAGAAAGGAGGCCATTGCAGGTGGTCAAGTGGTGAAGAACTGCTGGTGCTGGGAGGGGCCAAATGGGGAGCCCACTCTAGGTTGTTGGAGGTCAGCAAAGCCTCACAGAAGAGACATTTAAGATGAATGACACAGTCGGGAGAAAAGGGTGTGGGAGGAAGGGAATGTTCCAGAAAAAGAAGACAGCATGTGGAAAGGTCTGGGCGCAGGAACGAGCCTGCCAAGGACTGAGACCTTGGAGCACAGGCCAGCCCTCCTGGACCCACACCTTCCAGCTACTCAGGTGGCAGACTGAGTTAAAAAAAAATCTCTCCTGGTTAGTCAGGACCATGCACCTTGGGTGTTTCCATCAGTGGCACCTCAATGTCTGAAGATGTCCTGGGGCCCTTCCAGGGCACCTTTCACTGCCGCCTTTGGCCCTTGTGTCTGCTGGCTGCTCCCGGGGAGTCCAGGCAGCGAGTCCATGCACCCGGGCCAGGCGGGCAGGTTTCAGGCTTTCGGGGTCCTCCTCCATGCAGACTGTGCTGGTGCCGGCATGTAGGTGTGTCCCTGGGAATGGCTGCTCCTGATGGGGCTCACCTTCTGCCCCCTGCAGTGGCAGCCCAAATACAAGACCCTCTCAAGCCTGGTCCTACCTGGCTGAGGACTAACGGAGCTGCTGGAGGAGCTAGGACACCAGGCTCCTCAGAAGGGTGAGTGTGGGACGTGAAGGGCTAGCTGGCACAGACACCCTCCACAGGTCTTTATCTCCACAGGCCTTCTTCCCTTCAGCCTCAGGGCAGGTTTTTGGAGGGAGTTTGGAGGTCAGCCCCTGCAAGTCCCTCATTTTACAAATGGGGAGGCAGAGACCCAGAGAGGAAGAGGGGCTACCTGGGGGTGGGGCCAATCTGGGGGGATCAACACAGGTATCTCCAGACAAGGGTACTGAGTAGGACTTTTGTATTCCCAAAATGTGGTCAAGGCCCAACTTTGAGGACAAACAATGCCTGATGACCTGTATGCTGAAGCTCTAGAGTTACAGTGGGTGTCAGAGACGGGGGCCAGCAACCACACTGGGGGGGCTGGCCAGGCAGCGTCAGTCCAGAGCCAGCATGGCTGCCTGTCAGTCAACACTGGGGAGAGAGGAAGGCTGTCAGCCAGGGCAGAGGGGCCTTAAGAGAATCCGGTGTTCTGACTCCCAGGTGGGGGCGCTGCCATTCCGCTTTCAGTTCACTCCCCTAGTGGCCAGCACGCCTCCTCCTGTGCTCCCCACGAGAAGAGGGGCAGAGGGATAGCTAGCAAGTCCATTGTTGGCCAAGGTAAAGATGTGAGCTCCATGTGCATATGTGGAGCTGGTGGGGGGATGCGATACTAGGAACAAAAGTTGGACTTGAGTTGCTTTGTTGATACTTCACCCAGGGGGGCTCCAGCAAGGTAAGGGGAGCTTAGCAGTAGAGGCCTGAAGGCTGGACCACCTTAAGAGGTGGGGACAGGATGAAGAGCTGGAAAATCTGTGGCACAGAAACCTTAAACCATGGACCTAAGGTTATGCAGTTAGGAGGTAGCAAAGCCAGGAGAGGAACCCAGGAGGTCTGGCTCTTGACCACTCCCACTCCATAAAATACAGTTACTAGAAGAAAAATAAAACCCATCCATGCTTCTACTTCACAAGTGAAGACTCGGTTAACTATGACATGATCTTGCTTTAAGTGACCCACACTCCCAGTGGCTGGGAAACCTGAGGCCACCATGTCTGTCTACACTGCTGCCACCCTCCAAACAGAGGACCAGGGCTCATAGCAGCGACATTCTTGGCTGGCCTGGGCGATGATCACGGTGGCCCACAGGGTCTCAGACTAGAGCCACTGGAGACCTTTGGGCCTTTCCAGGGGAACGGGATTTAAGGGCACCCTCTGCCCAGCTCTGCTGCAGTGGCTAAGTCCATTGTGTCATGAGGTAGAAATGAGTCACCCTGCTCTGCTGTGTCACTGTAACTGATACCAACACAAGATGCAAATGAACAGTCTCAGACATTGCAGGCATCCCTGCAATGCCTGCTGGACCACACTTCTCTCCTTCTCCAGGTGCCTGGGACCTTTCCATCTCCTGGCCTCAGTGTCCCCGGCCATTCACGGGAAGGCACCAAGGCCGTCTCCATGGACAGGTAATGGCAGAGCTCCCAGCATGCCAGCCTCCCTGGTGTGGGAGGCCAGCTAGAGCTGGCCCCCAGGTCCTCTCAGAGGCAGGACCTGCCCAAGGCACAGGGGGCTGAGCCGGGATGCCTGGTAGAGCTGCCCTGGGGGTTAACCCAGCTCACTGCCTGGTCCTTTGGCACTCTCATTTCCGTCTGATGAGTCAGTCATCAGCCGTTTCTTGTGACTTGTCAGCAGAACCCCAGTGTCTTTGGGGAGGAGATGAAGGGGGAAGAAAGTGGTATCACTTTCTCCTGAGGGATGATGCCTTTTTTCAAAGCATTAGCAAGCAAGGCCTGGCTTCCCCTGGCACTCCATTCCCATTCCCATCCCCTCTCTCCACCTGATAAAAGGAGCTCCTGTTGTGAAATTCCAATGGCTGCCGGAATGGGAATGTCCCCACATCTGCGGTGGGGTAGTGTTGAAACACCCAGCAATGACACTGGCCCCCACCTCCAAGTTCCTCTTCTGAGCCAGTAAGGATGAGTCTTTACTGGGGACCCTGAGCAGGACAGGGCCATGCAAACCAGGGATCATCTTCCCTAAAGTGCAGGACCAGTCAGTCAGAGGGCCAGGGTGCGCCTGGGCCCAGCTTCCTGAAGCAGCCTGCACAGCAGGGAAGAGGGCCTCTTTCCTTGGGGAATGTCTCAAACAGTGGAGGGCCCCCAACTCTTAGGGAGGGAAGCATGGTCCTCCAGGCTCTGGTGGGCACCCCGTTCTGCTCCCCTGCAGTTCTGAACGGGCCCATGCTCTGAAGCCATCATCCCACAGGTGGGAACAGGACAGAGACACCAAGGCCTGTCTGACCCCACCTGCTTCAGTCCCAGATCGCTCCTCCCTCTCCCCCTTCTGTCCCCTGGGGCTTGACCTCCCTTCCTGCCCCTACTCCTGCCCTCATAACTACTGATGGCAGAATCTCCTGTGAGACCTAATTTTAAAAATTCTCACTTCCAATACCAGAAGTATATATCAGAATCTAAAGACTGGGGTGAGAAAGGGGTGGAAAGGAGAGGGCAGAGGGCTGGGAGTGGGTGAGGAGGAGTGATACCTCCCTGGGGAGACCTTTATATGCTGTTTGGACTTGCAGGACCATAGCAGTACTCTACACACCCCAAATTAAATAAATAATGCAAATGAAACAGGACATGGGGGGAGGCAAAAAATGGAATGCAACAATAACAAATTCACCTACCTGTATCATAAATAACATAACTACACTGAAAGGGATGGGGAGTGAGAGAACTAACCTGAGTAACTTTGGAAAATAGCATTTTGACTAGATACTATAAGGCTCAAGAAAATAAAACTATACACAAATACTGTTTTTTGAAGGGATGTGGGCTACATAAAAATCCTGAAGCTTCTTTATGTGTGTGCTAGGATGAAATGAAGAAACAAATCTATCACGGATGATGAGAGCCAGTTTCTCACTGTTGGAGAAAGAAGTCACAAATAAGGAAAAAGGGGAAGTCTAAAATGAACCAACCTTATGGTATTAGACTGTAACTGGAGAAATCAGCATGAACTCATGATTTTTAATGTATATACAAATAGATATACATGGATGTAAAAAATGTGTATATGCTTCGATTAACATGCATGCATATATTTTCTAGCTCTGTCTGCTGAGAGAGCCTAGAAGCAACAATGTCCCAGTATCAATGAGCACACCTAGTGCCCAGACCTTGGTTCCTAAATACCACTCTCTAATCAAAGGAACCAGGGCACCTTAGAGAAATGGCTGATTCTAGCACTGGGGCAGGAACTGTACAAGACAAACCTGGAGCACCTTGTTGTGCCAGAAAATAAGTCAATACTTGCAAAAGGATGAGGAGTGTCAAACAAAATAAATAACAAAAGTTTACATTATTGTTACAAATAATATAACAAGGGCCAAGATGGAGGCATAGGTAGAGACGCACTGTGCCTCCTCGCACAACCAAGATAGGGACAACAACAATAAAGAAACAAAATAACAACCAGAACTGACAGAAAATTGAAGTGTATGGAAGTCGGACAACCAAGGATTTAAAAATAGACACGTTCATCCAGACCGGTAGGAGGGGCGGAGTCCGGCCGGGCAAGGGGCGGTGCACAAGTCCGCAGCAGGCAAACTCTGGGTGCACAAGTGGCAGTGGCTGGCGGGCCCCCGCCAGGGGGTAGCGACCGGCAGACCCAGTGAGGCGGCCATTGTGAAGCAAGGCACTGCGCCCAACTCAGGGTACCAGCACCGGGAAATAGAGCTTTGGGGCACTGACTGAAAAGGAAGGTCCCACGGGGTGCACAGCCCACTCACACCAGAATTGGTGCCAGAGGGGCCCAGTTAGCTTGCGGAACATGGTGGAAGGGTCTGGGGTCCTACAGAGAGCAGAGCAAGCACCACTGCTCCTCCTCGGACCCCGCCCCCACATTCAGCATCACAACCCTGCAACTGGGGTGCCCCGCCCTAGAGAACTCCTAAGGCCCTGCCCCTCACTACAGGAGCTTGACAAGACCAAAAAACAAAAACAAAAACAAAAAAAAACAGCAAAAAGATGGCTCAAACAGAAGAAGAATTGAAAGCCCCAGAACCCATCCTTTTAAGCGACCAAGAGATAGCCAACCTATCAGATGCACAGTTCAAAGCACTGGTGATCAGGTAGCTCACAGAATTGGTTGATTTTGGTCGCAAATTAGATGAAAAAATGCAGGCAACAATAAGTTTAATGAAGAAAAATGCACAGGGAACCAATAGTGATGGAATGAAAGATGGGTCTCAATTCATTGGAGTGGACCAGAAGGAAGAAAAAAATATACAACCAGAAAAGAATGAAGGAATAAGAATTCAAAAAAATGAGGAGAGGCTTAGGAACCTCCAGGACATCTTTAAACGTTCCAACATCCGAATTATAGGGGTACCAGAAGGAGAAGAGGAAAAACAACAAGTGGAAAAGATATTTCAACA
>CM052545.1:62338378-62386679 GCA_028533065.1 Trachops cirrhosus | reverse complement strand
GGGGGGAAAATGGGACAACTGTAACAGCATAATCAATAAAATATATTAAAAGTAATTTAAAAAAGAAAGAAAAAATCTCAGTAAAAGAATTAAAATCAGCCCTAGCCGGGTGGCTCAGTTGACTGGAGCATCGCCCCATACACCAGAAGGTTGGGGGTTTGATTTTAGGTCAGGGTTCATCTCATCGATGTTTCTCTCTCACATTGATGTTTCTCTCTCTCTCCCTTCTCCTCTCTCTAAAATCATGAACATATTTAAAAACTGTTTAAATAAATAAAATAAAAGAGTTGAAATAGAGTGTGTTCTATAACCACCATGGAATCAAACTAGAAAGCGATAACAGAAAAATAACAGGGAAATCTCCAAACACCGAGAAACTAAGCACACAGATAAATAATGGGTCACAGAAGAAGTCTCAAGGGAAATCCAAAAATTCAATGAATAGATTGAAAATAAATATACACCATATCAAAATTTGTGGGACACAGCTAAAGCCTGTGAGGGGAATTTACAGCATAAATACATATATTAGAAATGCCAGATGGCCCAGCAATTTCACTCCTGGGCATTTATCTCAGAGAAATGAAAACCTACGCTCCCACAAACACCTGTGCATGGATGTTAGTAGTGAGTGGCTTCATTCGGAATAGCCCCAAACTGGAACCAACCCCAATGTCCTTTAGTGGGTGAGCACATCTCTGTACCATGGAATACTAATCAGCAATACCAAGGAATTATTAAAATACACAACATCCAGAAAACTGTGCTGAATCAAAAAGCCAGCCCTGAAAGAGTTGGTAGTAGTTACCTACTCTTGATTACCTACTATATGATTCCACTTATAAAAGGTTTTTGAAATGACAAAATTATAGAATGGCCACAGACTGGGAGAAAATACTTGCTGTGTGTGCATGTGTGCATGTGTGTATATATCTGACAAACGACTTGTATCCCAGAAATGGACAAATAAGAACAGCCACTTCACAAAAAATATCCAATGTCAGTAAAAACATAAAAATAAGCTCACCATTACTGGTCATTAGGAAAATGTGGGAGTAAAGCCACAATGAGATTACACTACACTAGAATTGCTAAAATTAATAAAATGAGCAATACTAAGCTGGTGAGGATGTGGAGCAACCATACATCATTGGTAGAAGCAAAAAATGGTGCAACCACTTTGAAAATCAGCTTGACATTGTCATAAAGTTAGCAAATACCTACCACTGTGACCCAATAACTCCACTTCTTTACCCAAAAGAAAATACATGTCGACAAAAAGGCTTGTACAAAAGTGTTCACAGCAGGTTTATTCATCATAGCCTCAGTCTGGAAGCAACCCGACCCCTCAGCAGCAGAATGGATAAACATACCTGGTATATTCATATAATACACTGCTACTTAGCAATGCAAAGAATAAAAAAGAACAAACCATTAATGTGTATACTAACAAGTATGACTATCAAAAACATATTGTGTGAATAAATCTGGACACATAAAGATAAATATCCTATGTTTCCATTTATAGAACGTTCCAGAACAGGCCAAACTAATCCATGATGAAATAAATCAAAGTGGCAGTTGTCTCTGGAAGGTACCTCAGGAATCGACCAGGCATGGGCACGAGGGAACTTTCTGGGATGATGGAAATATTCTACGTCTTGGTGGGAGTATAGGTTATGGGGGTGTACATATTTTCCATAACTCATCAAACTGTACAAAACCTGTGCCTTTCCCTGTATGTAAACCATACCTCAATAACAAGTTTTTTAAAGAGTATAAATCTTTAAAGTTTTCTCCTCCTTGGTTTGGCCTCTTACCCTTCCAGTCCTTTTAATGCCTTTATACGCACACATACATACCTGCACACATGCATTTTCTTCTTATATACATGGGATCACAGCACAGATATGGTTCTGTGCAGAGTTGTCTCCCAAAAAGCACATCTGATTGTCATTCCCTCCCTGCCCCTTAAAGCTTATGGTTTTCCAACGCCTTAGGACAAAGTTGGACCCCCTAACCCGGCCTACATGGCCCCGAGAGGTCTGGACCCTCCTTCCCTGACCCGTGCCACCCTCGCTTTACCTCTTTCATAAACCTCTTCCAGTCTCCCTCTGCCTGGAACATTTCCACCATGTGCCCCTGCTTTTGATGTGACTCCTAAGATGCATTTTACCATCTTCCATTTCAAGCTCACATTTTCAGGGAAGGCCTCCTGACTGACCCCTCCCCCGTGCTGGGTTGGGTGCCCACCCGTTGGGTGCCCACCCCACCCTCCCTGTTTCCCTGTGCCTGTGTGGTAACTGGCTTCTCTACCAGACTGAGGGCTTTGCTGACAGTGGCTCCTCCACCATGCAAACAGCTCTTTCGACAGCTGCGCCTGTCCGGGGGCCTTGCCAGGTCCCCAGGGACAGTTACATAAATGTGCAAACGTGCTCTGCAAACCAAACGCCCCACCCAAATATGTGGCCGTGATGTTATGACCACATGAGCAATAGGGGAGATTCCTCAGGCCTCAAGGGGAAATCACATCTATTGTAACTTCCCAGTGAGTCAGTCCTCGGAGGTGTCCACCAGACCGAGTCATTTTTAGCCGCCCACGATGAGGGCAGAGGTGGGGGCAGGTTGGCTCTGCCAGAGGCCAAAGGACAGATCCTGGCCAGTACCCAGGCTTTCTAGGAGCTGTTGCTTGGGCCACAGAGTACAAACACGGGACAATGTATGGTGTTATTAATTTATTTCTTCCTGTCCATTGTTCCCTCCCCTCACTCTGTCCCCATGCTAATAAGGCAACCACCTTGGGGAAGGTTTGTGGCAAGAAAGTAAAAATCTCTGAGCTCCTGGACAGCTCCAGGCAGGACGGATGGGACTCAGAGCGGGTTTCAGTTGATACAAGGAGAGAAATAAATAGTTATTTCTTTTCTTTTCTTTTTATTAGCTTTAATTCTTAGAGCAGTTTCAGGTTTTACACCCTCCCACTCCTCTCCCACCCACAGTTTCCACTCTTATTAATATCGTCCATTAGTGAGGTATATTGGTTACAACTGATGAACCAATGTTGATATAATAGTATTAATTAAAGCCCAGAGTTTACTTTGTTGTACAGTCTGAAGGGTTTTGCCAAATACAAAATGTCATGTACCACCATGACAATATCATACAGGACAGTGTCACTGCCTGAAAACCCCCCTGTGCTCTATCTGTTCATCTCTCCCCCTCTCTCCCACTGCTGGTGACCGCATCATTTTCCTGTCTCTACAGTTTTGCCTTTTCCAGGATATCACACGATTGGCATTATACATTATGTAGAATTTTCAGACTGTTTTTTTCCACTTAGTAATATGCATTTGAGGCTCTTCCATGTCTTTTCATGGCTAATTTTTTTCTACCACTAAATAATATTCTAATCTATGCATGTTCCATGTTTTGTTTATCTATTCACCTACTGAAGGACATCTTGGTTGCTTCCCATTTTTGGCAACTAAACAGTCATGTGCAGGTTTTCATGTGGAAGTAAGTTTTCAGTTCATTCAGGTAAATGCCTAGAAGCATGATTGCTGGACCATTTGGCAAGACTTCTGGGCTTTCTAAGAAACTGTTAAACTGCCTTCTGAAGGGGCTGCATCATCTGCGTGCCTGCTGGCACCACCCCGCTTCCTCGGCAGCGGTTGGCGTTGTCGGTGTTTCGGATTTTTTGCCATTCTAAGAGATATTTAGAGGTATCTCATTTTTTGACTTCCAACTCTCTAATGACACATGATGTTGAGCATCTTTTTATAGGCTTATTTGTCATCCGTGTATCTTCTTTGGTGAGTGATTCAGATCTTACTGTTCAGTTTACAAGTGCACATTTCTGTGGTTTTCAGCACACTCACTGTGTTGTGCAGCCATAACCGAGATCTATCTAAATCTAGAACATTCCTATCAATGCAAAAAGAAACCTCATACCTATTAGCAGTCACTCCCCATTACTCTTCCCCCTATCGTCTGGTAACCACTAATCTACTCTCTCTATCTATGAATTTGCTTTTTTTTGTATATTTCATATAAATGGAATCATACAAAATGTGGTCTTTGGCACCTGGCTCTCTTTTACTTGCATGTTTTCTAGGTTCATCCATGTTGTAGCATGTAACAGGTACTTTTTAGGACTGAATATTCCATTGTATAGGCATACCATAGCTATTTCTTAAATACTTCAATTTATGGACCAAGATTCATATTGGATACCTGGGGGCTACTTGCTCCCAGCCCAAAGCCAAAGGAAAAGACAAGAGGCATTGCCCCAGTAGGCGGTTTTCCCTTCTGCATGAGGGACGGTGAGTAATGAGCCTCAGCTGGAGTTTCTTTTGTAATAAAAAGGAATTCTGCTTGAGTCTCGTGGGCTTAAATAAACCACTGCCAGCACCACTAGCTACTACCCATGAAGTTCCTACTTCCTGCTGGGCACCAAAGCAGGCAGGCAGGCAGGCACATGCATATGGAATGATCCCCACTCACATGTAAGGACGCTTGGCTCTGAGGGGTAAAGCCACGACCTCAGGGTCTGCCACAGCAATGCTAAGTCAGGCCTGCCAAATAGTGAAGCCCTCCTTAATTGTCCCAGAAGCCAAAATTCCTCACCTTTTTATGTCCTAGACCCATTTGGCAACTTGGAGAAATTTACAAACCCCTCTTTAGAATAATGTTTCAAATGTATGAAATAAAATACACTGAACTATAAAGGAAATGAATTACACTGAAATACAATGATGAATATTTTAAATAATCAGATTTGTGAAATGGTAATATATGTTCTTCTCATCAACACACTAAATAACAAAATCCAGCAGTGGGTCTAATCACTACTATCACTTTGAAATAGTAGGAAGCGTAAATGACATTTGAGGTACCTGACCAACTGCAAAGTAATATGAAAAGATCTGCGTGAGAAAACATCTGGACTAAGGCACAGGTGTTGGTAACATGATGGAGTTTGTTGCCCACATTCATAATGGAAAGAAACACTAAAGTTCAGTTAGAGGTGAGTGCAAATAAGATGTCACATGTTGCCCATCCAGCCCACGGGCCCTTGGGTTAGAGTCTGCTCCCCAGAGGAATGGGAACGTGGGCCAGAGAGAAGGGAGACCCTGCCCCTCCTGGGGCCTGTTGGTGCCTCTTGATGTACACCACCTTTAGCAGGCCTGGTGTGAGGAGGGGTCACCCTCCTGTCCACTAGTTCTGCCTAGCCTGGAATTCCTCAATCCGGAGCTTTTCTGGGAAGCTCCCTAAACAGTGTTTCACTTTCTTGGGCTGGTCTCCATCTGTCTGTCTTATATATCCTATCTCTCTCTGGACGGTTTAATGCCTTTTTAAACAACCCCCTGTGAGGTTTGGGGAGTTTCTCACCTCTCATATCAAACTTCTTATATGACTTCAGAAGGGCAGCCCCTAAGGTGGTTCCCCTGCAAGAGGGGGAGGCCCCAGCTGAAGGCATGGTACAGGGGCACTGAGTGAAGACCCAGGGCACAGCCCAGCGAGGGGGGCCCTGGGGACATAACAGCTCCCTGTGCAGAGAGCCACCGGCCTTCTCACATCACAAGGGCTGGCCTTGGGCATGGAGAAAAGCAGGTTAGGCCATGCAACCTCTGTGGACCTCAGTTTCTTCATGCATAAATTGGGAAATGGGCCTCTCCATGTGGCGTGATGAGGTGAGGAGGAAACAGAAAGAAGGCTTGATTGCATCCCCAAACCTGCTCAGAGTTCACCTCGGATGAGAGCCACGAAAAACTTGCCAAGTGACATCAGGAAGCAGCAGTGCTTTCTGGCTCTTCACTCAAGGCCCAATGGACAACATGACCACAGCTCCCCCATGCACCTCCTTCGCCCCTGCTTCCTGCATTTCAGAGTCCTAGCCAGGGAGGGATGGCCAGGGGCAGAGGCAGCACTTGGACCCAGACCCCGCACCCCCTTCTCGTTCCTCCTTTTTAATCAAGACATTTATCTGATCTGGGGCCCTTGGGAAGTCCCCAGCCTCTCAGTCTCAGTGTCTCCATAGATAAAGTGACTCCTGAGGGTCCCTCCTGCTCCAATCAGACCCAGGAGGGATGGGGGAAGGAAGGATTCCCCTTCCAGGCACATCATCCCAGTTTGCCAGCCGCAGGGCAGCTGCCCCAGCTGCAGCAGGTCCTGGTGCACAGAGACCACTTTGCTTCTGGTCTACCCATGGTGATTGGACAGGTGGGAGGGGCACCAGGGTAGGGAAGAGAAGGGCAGGTGCAGGGAAGCCCGAATCCACAGAAGCACCTGCTCCAACTTATACAGGTCACCAATACGTGGCACCTATTTCCATGGTTCTCTAGACCTGCCCTATCCCCATGGCAGCGACTGGAGTGGGGGAGACGGTGGCCGAGGCCAGAGGGACAGAGAACAGAGGATGCACAGGAGGGGGCAGAACAGTAAGGAGAAGGCTTGAAAAGCAGGGTTGGGCAGAAACACCCTTGTAACAACCTGAGGCTGAGGTAGATGAAAGGGGCTGAAAAACAAAAACAAAAAAGTCAAAATGTACAACGGCAGCCCCAATGTTTCCTGTTTTTCTAACAAATCACCAATGATTTCCAAGAAAAGCAAGCCGTGCTGTGCGCAGTCCTGGGCACAGCCGCAGAATTTGCACATCTGGCCTGTGCTTTGAGAGGGTGGCAGGACCGGGCACAGGATGTGGCAGGGCCACCGAAAGGTCTGCAGCCCAAGGAGGTGCGGGGGCATGGGCCAGGAGTTCCTCGGGGATCCAGCCGCCCACCTGCACCTCAGTTTCCTCAGGTCCCCGGAAAAGCAGGAGGGTCCTCCCCCAAGCTTAGAGGACACTTTCAGAGGATTCCCGAGGACAGGCTTCTTCAGGCCTGTCTGAATTCTCTGAGAATTTCCAGTCAGCAGGCTGTGGGGGACTCCAGGGAGGCCAGGCTGGGCCAGGCGTCCTGAGGGACTGGGAGCAGACCACCCAAGGAGGACAAGGCACCCTCAGAAGTGGACACCCAGCCACCATCCCTCCCCTTCCTGTCTCAGCTTCTCTCCCTCTTGCTGTGGAGGGTCTCACAGGGTCCTGGGCTTTTTCAAAAACCCTTGGAGTGACAGGCAGACCCCAGAGCTGGGGCTAAAGATCAGTGTTCTCAGCCCAGGACCCCCATCCCTTCCCTCCAGGCCACCTGCTCCTCCCTCAGCCTCCCCAGGAGCCCTCTCTGCCCCTGCCTGCTCCACCTGCCTCCAGAAAAACAGAGCTGCTCCCTGGGGAGTCCCTCCCAGCCATCCCAGGCCCTCTCCTTTCCTCTGTCTGTGACCAGAGTCTTCTCTGTAATGCCTCTCTCCTCTTCTGCTGCCTTACCACTGCCTTCCCTGCTGGTTCTTCCAGAAAACTGAGCATCTTGCCTCACCCATGCAGGCTGGGGGCAATTCAGCTCTATATACAAACCCTCGAGCTGGCATGCCCAGACCCTGCTGAGCCCCACCAGCACCAGCCCTGTCCCCGGTCCAGGGCCCATAGGCAGGCTGTGGGTGGGCATCGTGGATGGAAGGAAAGGAGACAGAGAGCCCAGCCTCACCTGCCTGCAGCCTCATTCCTGGTCTACCCTAGTGGGCAGAGCAGACCCTCAGGCCAACACCACACACACATATTTTGCCGAACCATCTGAAAGCAAGTTGCAGGTTGCAGCCATCTTGATGAGTCACTCCTACATATTAGATTTAACCATATGAAACACAAGCAGATATCAGCAAGTTCATACGGTTCAACCTGACACTTAAGCATGCGTCCCCTGAGAACGAGGACAGTCTCCACCCTGAGGATACCATTATCACATGGAGCAAGAGAATGACAATTACACACCATCTGCTGGGCCCCGGGGAACATAGTGTAGTGTTGCAGGGCACCTGCTCTGTGCCTGTGTACCCACCTTCCCCATGCCACCTCGGGACCCAGGCCATATAGGGGACAAGCAGTGGGAGGAGGGAGGCTGCTGGTCCCAGCAAATCTCTCACACTGGGAATTCATTCCGGACAGGTGCAAAGCAGACACCTGAAAACCCACAACAACCCATGACAACACACAATGAGAATCTCTCCCTGGGGAAGTAGGAGGTATATTATGGAATTGGATTTTCCAAAGGTGGTCCCAACATCGCCCATCCTACAGTCTCTTTGATAATGTGGCCTTGCCACTTCCCCATCAAGAGTAGAATCTAATTTCCCTCCCCATAAATTTGGGTGGGCTTGTAACTGCTTCAACCAGAGACAGTGAAGGTGACACTGTGTGGTTTTCCAAGCTAGGTCATTAAGACAATGCAGCTCCTGTCTCATTTACTAGAACACTTGCGAGTGGAGCTGTGAGCTGTCCTGCAAGTAAACTGACTGGCCATGTAGAGGCTGCCATCAGGTGCAGAAGCCCAAGCCACATGGAGAGGCCATTGTAGGCGTTCTGGCTGCAGCTCCCGTCCCCAGTTGTTCAAGTCTTCCCAGCTGAGACCCCAACATTGCTGAGCACAGATGAGCCATCCCCACTGTGCTCTCCCCAGATTCCTGGCTCACAGAGTCCACAAGCATACTAAAGTAATCACAGTCTTCTACACTACATTTTGGGTAGTTTATTGCACAACAATAGTATCTGGAATGCACATATCTGGCAGAGGGCCCATACCTTTACAGAGACCAGGCTACATGGCCAGAAGCCACATGTTCAGAAGAGCTCAGATGGAACAGCCCTAGAGAAAGCTATGCAGAGATGGGTGCCATCTGCCAGGCAGCTAAGATAATCATGGTGCTTCAGAGGTGTAAGGGCCCTTAGAGGCTGTCCAACTTAAATTCACTGATTCAAATAAAAAGTTGTCTTATGCCCTGGCTGGTGTGGCTCAGTGGATTGAATATTGGCCTGCGAACCAAAGGGTCGCTGGTTCGATTCTCAGTCAGGGTACATGCCTGGGTTGTGGGCCAGGTGCCCAACAGGGGGTGCAGAGGCAACCGTTGGATGTTTCTCTCGCACATCAGTGTTTTTCTCCCTTTCTTTCTCCCTCCCTTCCCCTTTCTCTAAAAATAAATAAATAAGTTATATAAATAAGTAAGTAAATAAATAAATAAACAGAAAGTTGTCTTACTAAGTGAATATGACCACAAGATACTTTGCTAGATGGTGTGGTAGATCTCAAGATGACTAACACACTGTCCTTCATTTCAGATATTAAGCTTTGCTGATGCCAGCATGGAAAGCACCACATTCTAAGGACTAGAGTGACCACAGCAACACACCAGGCATGCTCCAGCCTCAGGACCTTTGTACCTACTGTTCCCTCTGCCTGGAGCGCTCTTCTCCCAGATGCCACTCAGCTCACTCCCTCACCTCTGTCTAGTTTTTACATTATATTCTCAACAAGGACTTCTGGCAAACCCCACCTCTGGAACACCCTGCTTTCTTTTCCCACCCCTCTAATCACCAACTGGCACACAAAACATGTTACTTATTATTTATTGTGCTTATTGTCTATCTCTCTCCTGCAGGCCCATTAGATTGTAAACTCCGCAAGGGCTTCGAAGAGTGTCTGGCACATATTTGCTGGATGAACAAATGAATGTTGAATGAATAAGTAAATGAAACAGAGGTCTGAAAGAAGGTAAAAGAAGAGAGAAGCACATGGGATCACATGCACTTAGCTTAGATGAGACATAAATGCTGTTGTCTCACATGAATCACAAAACTGACCCACAGCAAGGCCTAGGGATGCAGCAATTCACCTTGACAGTACCTGGAAGTCTCACTAGGTTAAAACCAGGTTGTCTGACAAACCCTTGCTCGTCTGATCATCTCATCTCTTGGAAGGCTGAGGAAGCTCAGAGAAAAACTGTCCCATCTTGTGTCTTTGATTCTGGCCAACAATAAAGAAGGTTTATAAAATAGGAGTGAGGGGAAGACAGGGTGAAAATGACCACATCACCTCAAAGTTTGGACTAATCATGGAAGAAATCGCTAGATTAGACACACATCTTAGACTTTAAGAACACAGAGCCAAACAGGATGGCTTAACAGGAAAAGAAAACTCTGAAAATTAAGTTCTGAAGGCACAGTCCCATGAGAATGCAGAGGGGCCAGCATGAATTTCGGGGGCATACACAAAAGGTGAGAGTGAGGTTCCCAAATAAGAATGGACACGAAACAGCCAGAGTGAGTAGGCATCAAAGGAAGCCTTGAGAAAAACACTGAAGACATGAGTGAGGGCCCACAGAGTTATTTTCAGAGCCACACCTTGGGATTAGGCTAACCACTCAGGACAGGACAGGTGGGGCAGTGGTCCCCCGAGAGAGGGCAGAACTGCTCTGCTGCCATTCATCCATCTTCTTCCTCAAGGAGGATGGTTGTCTTTCTGGAAAGCATGGATCAAAGACGGTTTGTTTAGCCAACATCAGATAGATATACAGAGTCTTTATTGGAGGGCCTTTACTGGCAGCGGGGTGGGGACAGAAATCTCAAGGAGCTCATGGCCAGAGATCTCCATACCAAACGTTAGGAGCTGCAAGAAATACAAAAAAGACAACCCAATAAAAAATGGGCAAAAGACATGAATAGACTCTTCATAAAAGAGGATATGCAAATGGCCAATAAACATGAAATGGTGGCCAATTTCATTAGTCGTAAGAGAAATGCAAATTCCAATCATGATGCAATACCACCAGACACCCACCAGGATGGCGCAAACAAAAAAGATGGAAAACCCTGTCTGTGAACATGTGAAGTCTCAGGGCTGCAGGTGAGAGTGTAAACTGGTACAGACACTTCCCAAACGGAAAACCATGTAGCAGTAGCCACTAAAGCACAAGCCACTGTGACACAGCAATTCTGTTCCTAGGAATGTACTCAAAGGACATGAGCCAGAATGTTCACAGCAGCACTATTCAAAGTAACCTTCAAACCAGACACTACCCAATGGGTGAGCTGTCCCGGTGGAGGTTAATGTGGCACAAGTGCAATAGGAACTTGGAGGAGGGAAGAGGTCAATTAGCATAGCTCCTCCAAGAAAGTTGCTCCTGAGATAACTCTTCAGGAAGACAAAGCTGCCCTGGAATTCAGGCACGATGGTGGGAAGAGAGACAGAGGGAAGAGGTGCGAGCCAGCATGGTTCATTTAGGGGACAACCAGGCAATCAGTCCTACTGCAGAATGAAGCAGGACACAGGCACGCTGGGAGATGAAGCTGCATGAGCTGAGATGGCAGATTGCACATGGATTGCACATGGTTTTATGTGCCAAGCTAAGTGCTTAAGGGTTTGCTCACAGGCCATGTAGAGCCATTGTCAAATTTTCAACTGGTACATCCACTTTCTAAGTGGAAATGGCAAAGCCTTGGATGTAGAAGACTACAGCTAGAGGGGGTGAGGAGGAGACAGGGAGAAAAGGGCCCCACATGGAGGGCTCTGAAGTCAAACAGAAGGTTGACTGAAAATGAATTGAGGATTGCAGATGAGGAGAAACGCATCTCAGAGTCATAAAGAAACCTGAAATTTGTGGAAGGGAACTGTTACTAATAAGTTTTGAAACACCAGAGAAAATGAAAGATGTACAAGAGAGACAGAGTGAGACAGACAGAGAAAGACAGACACAAAGACAGACACTAGAAAAGTCTGGCCCAGTTTTGAAGAACATAAAAAAAGGTAGAATCTCGGAAACTACAGTCTCTTAGCCCACTGGCCCCCAGTGGTGTTCTCTGCATGTAATTAAGTGGTAGTTCATGAGCTCTGAGCCAAGGATCCAGAGACCACCAGGCGCTACCACAGATTCACTAACAAAACAGGTAAAACAAAAAAAGTGCCACAAAAAGAGCATATCTGGAATTTGGCATGTCTTGCTCTAGCCTCATGACTATGTAGAAAAATGTAGCCAAAATGGCAACAGACAGATGGACTCCCCACTGCCTTAATAACCTCACCTAAAGGGTGTTGAGAATCCTTATCTACAGGGACAACTCTCCCAAAATGCCAGCGAACTCTGATTTTGGATCATTAAGATTTGCCATTTTAAAAACTGTGGCAAAATATAAATAAGCTAGAATTTATCATTTTAACCATTTCCATGTACAGTTCTGTGGCATTTAGTACATTCGCACTGTGGTGCAGCCATCACCATGGCTGTCTTCCCAAATGGGAACTCCGTGCCCATTAGACACTAACTCCCCTTCCCGCCTCCTCCCAGCCCTTCGTAACCATCATTCCTCTTTCTGACTCTATGAATTTGACTCATAGACACCTAACAAAAGTGGAATCATACAGTATTTGTCTTTTTGTGCCTGGCTTATTTCACTTAGAATAATGTCTTCAAGTTTCTTCCATGTTGTAGCATGTGTCAGAATTTCCTTCCTTTTTAAGGCTAAATAATAATATTCTGTTGTATGTATGTGCCACATTTTGTTCACCCATTCATCCATAGATGGCCATGTGGGTTGACTGCATCTTTAGGCATAGCATGGCATTTTTTTAATGAACAGTTTTCAATAGGACTTAGAAAATATGCCTACTGTACGGCAAAAGGGATGAAGAACATTTATATGACAGTGAAGATTCACAAAGATCTCAAACCAGTAGAGTTCAGATATGGATGAGACTCATAACTGTCCTTCTTTATCCATTCTCCCTTCTTCTATAGTACTATATATAATTTGGGGGAATTTTAGATTACATCTTCCACATTCTCTTGTAACTAAATGTGGTCATGTGACTACATTCTGGCCAATGGAATGTAAGTAAATATTGACAACTACAATTTCCAAATGCTTTAAAATGGAAGAGGTATATCTTCTTCTTCCTTTCTCCTCCTCCTGCCATCTGGTAGACAGATGTAATGCAATTGCCAGAGCAGCCATCCTGGGTCATGAGATGAAAGCCACGTGTTGAGGCAGGAAGAGCAACAAGACATAAGGAGTGTAGGTTCCCAAGCTATGAAGATGACATGTAAAGTCTGGGTCACTTATTCTCAGATGATTAAGTCGCTACTATTTTGGGTCACTCCACTATAACATCAAACCAATATACAAACTAGTATTTCAGTCAACACTGAACTAACCTAAGAAGCAAAATAATGTTTTTGTTTGTCTGCTACTATGTCATCTAGATATAGCTAGGGGGGTTTTCCCCAAATTTGTGGAGTACATTTCATAATATGACCTTAAATAGAGACCACATGGCATACCCAAAATTCCCTTGTAAGGGGACAGCTCATAAAAGCTGAAGTCATCCTTCAGAGAAACAGCATATAGTTTCTACATGACGTGCCCACCTCTGTGTATCCAACTCTGGGGAAGCAACAGCAGAGACTGAGATATTTAATGGTCAGACATTCTTTGGAACAAACTGGGTTGGCCAGCTAGTGTTGAAGGCATTCAAGTTGAGAGAGTAGTGTTTTGGTAAACAAACTGGAGATAATCTCCTATTGGGCAATAAAAAGGTACCATGAAAGTAAAGTATGGGCATTAAAAAATTTTCCCTCCTTAAATAAGATAAAATAGTTTAGTGAAAAATAACATTCCCAAGGCAAAACTGTAGAGACAATAAAAAGATCAATGACTGTCAGGTAGAGGGAGAGGGAGAGATGAATAGGCAAAGCACAGAGGAATTTTAGGGCAGTAAATACACTGTACTATTATAATGATGGATATATGCCATGACCCACTTATAGAATATACAACACCAAGAGTGAACCCTAAGGTAAATTATGGACTTTGAGTGATTATGATGTGTCAGTGTAGGTTCATCCTTGGTAAAAAATGTTCCATCCTGGTGAGTGATGTTGATAATGGGGGAGGCTCTGCATGAGTAGGGGCAGGGGATCTATGGGAAATCTCTGTACTTCCAATTTTGTTGTAAACCTAAATCCTATAAAGAAATTTAAAAAAAATTTTTAAATATAATAATGATATTTCCACCTCTATCTACTGAGCAGGTCTTAGAAACAATGCAATCAATAAGAAGTAATCCCTCATCTTTGGAAACAGGACTCTCTGAGAGGACTGAGTTCTGGACCTAAGGTGGAAGTGAACTGCAGCCCCAACCTAATCGATCCCTTTGGAATTCCCTCTACAGGAGCCATGATGAAAACCCAGTAGAGTTTAGAAGGGGCATTCTCAGCCATGTCCATCTCAGGAGAATGTTGGACCATAAGAATGCCTTGCCTTGGGTGGCCAGGGGAGGGAGAACAAGAGGAATGGTACCTCTTTTTTTACCCATTGCATCCAATATGGGCTTACTTCTATCAACTCCCACAAGTCCCCATCATCTTGTTTTCCTAGATGTCTCAGGTATCTTCTAGAACAACCTCCTCTCCAGGCCCCTGAAGAGCTCATATGCCTTGGACCTAAGATCCTTAGGCTCACTAGTTCAGAAATGCATTTTCTTGATGCTACATGAGGCTAGTTCCTGCTCAAACTCACTTCCCATCAAGCTTCTCAACCCTACCTCTCAGGCTAACCTTTATCTCTTTCAAGTAGATTTTTATGATCAGTTTCTTTAACGGGCCCTGCCCTTATTTTATTTATAGCAAACCTCCCTGCACAAACCAATATTGTTGTGCCATGACCCACAGGCTAATGCGCAGATGTCACAGGAGGCCTTTGCACCTCTGCCCTGCAGCTGGGCAGCTCTTATTCCACATCCTTTTTCTAATGAGTTCAGAAAACAACCTCAGGTCATTAGAAGTCAAGTGGGGAGGGTGAGCCGAATCATTGGGTCACCCACTCTTGGATCATACTCACCAGAAAGGGAATATGGAGTATTACTGTCCCCAGGGCCAAGAGAGCCTGAGGCACTTTTCCAGACCTTTCTACTGACTTGCGCTGAGGCCAGAGATGGCAAGGGACCCTGGACATGAGCTTGTGGTGGTGCCATAGCAGTGGTTCCGGGCCAGTGGGTGGGCACCCCAGGGCCTCCACTGCCCTCTGAGGAAGTGGGGAGGTCAGCATCAGGTGGGCATGGGAAGGGGCATCACTCTGTGTTGGTTGAACTCTGCCTCAGAATGGGAGGTTCTCTCTCCTGGGGAGCCCTTTCTACTACTTTCTGCCTCCCTTTCTCTGAAAGCCCTCTTCCCTCTCCAGAGCATAATTCCTCAAAAAAAAAAAAGAGCGCCATGTACCCTGCTGGAGACCAATAGAAGAGAGCAGCTTTCCGCTCTGAACAGTTCCACCTTAGGGCCACATTGGCGAACAAGTTGGCAAGCTGCAAAGGGCAATATAAAAATTAATAATTATTATTAGTAATACTTTATTTTCTTCCAACTTAAACCCGAGTCTACATCTTTCTTGTCTTCCTCCAGGGTCCAGTTGGCCAGGCGCCCCTTGGGGACGTTTGGAGACTCCCCAGAAGTCCTTCAAGCCTTTCTCTCTCCTGCTCCCCCTGAAAACACAGCTCTTGATTGCCCCACAGCCTGCTGGGCAGGCAGGACAGGAAGCCCCTCTGCCTTGTAAACACGGTGTTGCAAACAGTCACTTCCCCAGACTCCCATAATGCAGAGGTCACAGCCTGGGAGTGGCTTGCCTGGGGACAGTTCCCCAGGTCTCCCACTGGTCAGACTTAGAGAACAGTTCATCTTAAATCTGACTGACCTGCAGGGTAGGAAGAGGAGTTCCAAGGAGTGGAGGCTCAGGTTCTGCAGTCTGCCAGGGACTCACAGGGACTGAAACAGCTCAGAGGGGGACACCTGCTTTGCCCATATTGGAGAGCAAAGACGCGTGGTTTTGGCCCTTCAGATGCCCATAGAAGGCCAGGGAGGTGCCTGAAAGGTGCAGTCCTTGAGGAGGAGGGTGACTGAACCCCACAGAGATCACAGATGGGGACAGCCCAGCTACCAGATCAGCAGCTATCCTAGGCAGAGGCACAGGTCTCCCAGGTGCGGGCTGCCCGACCAGGCAGTGTTTCACACAGCAAACACTGGGTGACCCACACCCAACACTGGCAATTCCAGGCACTGGGAGGTCAGTGCTGAACAAGATGGTAGGGAAGTTTTCCCATCAGGAGAAAGATGGGAGAGGCCAGAATACACGTTAGGTCTTAGGAGAAGGAGTCAGGCAGTCTGGCTGGAGGACAGGGAGAGAATTCATGGAGAAGACTCAATGAGCAGCACTCACCTCTGAAACTTGAATAGAAGATGAAGGACTTTGGACTTTCCCTATTAAGCGGGACAGCATCGGAGGTTTCCAAACATGATGAAGGAGTTTTCATAAGAAAAATCTCTTGGTGAAGCAAGGGAGAGACTGTGGCCCAGAAGGCACCACGAGAGGCATACAGTGAATTAGATGGCAGAGAGAACAATGGGGAAGTGAGAGAAGCAAGAGCCCCAGGGAAAGGAAGCACCATCGAAACTGAGGGAAGGAGACTTGACTTGGGGTGGTGAGCACACAATACACAGATGACGTATTATAGAATTGTACCCCTGAAACCTGTACAATGTTATGGACTGATGTTACTGCAATAAATTTAATCTTTTAAAAAACTGGCTGGATAGTGGCGACAGGGGAGAGCAGGAATATGAAGGGAAGACTCAGAGATGACTCTAAGCTTTCAAGACCGGGAGAAAAAACAGGGAAGTATACAGAGGAAGCCTGTTTTGTGGATGAAGAGCTGGGCTCTGGACACATGTGGAAGATGATCTAAACTGGGGGAAAAGGGTTTGGGTGAGGGACACAAGCTCGCTGGGGATGGCAAGAACAGGAGTCTGCAGAGCAACAGTGGGAGGAGGAAGTGGTAAGAGAAAAGGCTCCAGGTGAATGTGTTGGGCATCAAATGCTACAGAAACTTCAGAGATGCAGGTTGGGAGGAGGCTGTTGGACTTTGCCATTACAAAGCCACCAGGGACCTTAGAAGAAGCCGTTGTTGTCTTTGGAAGTCCTGCCATAAGATAGGCCCTAAGAGAGAAGAAGCAGGTCCCCTCTCTGCTCAGCCCCTCAGAGCAGCTCCCACACTTGAAGAGTAGACTTTGAAACTGAGCTAACAAGTAAGGCCAGCCTCCATTTTCCTCTCCTGTCCTGTTGTTGTCAGGTTTCAATGTGCTGGCTTTGCAAAGTGGTTTGGAGACGTTTATTTTTCTCCTGAACCCTGGACCAGGTTAGAGTGCAGGGGAGTGATCCATCCCTTGAAAGTTGGGAGAATGGCTCTGGTCTTTAGTTCCTTTACTGCCAGATTCTTGGTTTCCTACTTGTTAAGAAAAATCTTAGAGCCCCAGAAAATCTACTTCCCCATTGTTCTCTCTGCCATCTAATTCACTGTATGCCTCTTGTGGTGCCTTCTGGGCCACAGTCTCTCCCTTGCTTCACCAAGAGATTTTTCTTAACAAGTAGGCTTGTTAAGACCTAACATGTATTCTGGCCTCTCCCATCTTTCTCCTGATGGGAAAACTTCCCTACCATCTTGTAGGGGGTAGGGGGTGTCAGAGTAGTAGAGTCCATTAGATCCAGGACGGAACAGGCTCAGGAGGACGAGGAGGTAAGCAGGGGAAGCTCGGACTAGAGGTCACATCTCCTACTTCCATTCTGTAGTCTGAACATCCCACCACAGCCCTTTGTTTTCTCTTAAGCACAAAAGCTGGCTAAGGAAAGCTCTCTGAGCTTTTAGCTTTCTCCAGATGTCACTGTAGAAGTGAATGCAAAATGCAAAGTCCTATGAAACATTGCTTGAAAACCCCACGAGCAAGAGGCCATTAATTTCCAGCTCAACCTACAGGTTGGGTAGATTGGCCTTGAGAACCTATCTTGTTCAGCCACAGAAGAAGGTGATTCTGAAGTGGAACTTAATTTGTTTATTTCACCAGGTGTCAGAAGGAGCCAAGAACAAGAGACTCCAAGAACGGCCCATGCTCCAGCATAGGATGTGGGCAAGGGTCCCCGTGTTCAGTGATGGTGCCAGGGTCTTTCTTCATGGGTATCTACAATTTTCCTAATCACCAAAGTACCCCTGCTCTGGGGGAATGGGCTGTGAAGCAAGGCTATGGGATTTGTGAGGGAACTTCCCAGCTTTGGGATTTGTTTATTCAAGGTCAGTGAACTTAAATTCAAATTTGGTTCTCAGAACAACCAATTTTTATACAACCAGTCAGGCAAAACCAGTATGATTTGGAGAACTAGAGACTAGACTCTTAAAAATGGAGTGATCTTGGTCTTCATTCTCACAGCTATCATTTCTACATGTGACATGTATTTTCCCTGAATACTTCCCCCCACAGAGAACTCACGACCACAAGGCCACCTATTCCACTGTTGCTCTGCTCTGAATTTCTCCAAGACCTTCCTTGTAGCCAGCTGACATCTATTTCTTCACAATTTCTCTTCCTTAGTCCCTTTCCTTCTGATGAGAGACCTGCACAGAACAGGTCTTCCCCTTTTCCTAAATTTGCTGCCCTTCAGACATCTGAAGAAAGAGAGAGTATTTCTTGTGTCCTCTTCTTGGAGGAAAACACCTCTACTTCTTTAATCATTTGGTGCTATGGCACCAGCGTGATGGTTCCCTTTCTCTGGGTGTGAAGTGGTTTCTCAGCATCCCCACCAAGTGCAGCACCGGCAGCTGACCTGCACTGCACCTGGCTCTAAGCAGCTCAGTGTGGAAATAGATCACAAGTCGAAGACGGCGGGCAGGTGCCGGTCCTAGAGCACTGAGGTGACAGGGGTGTGCCTGGGAGAACTGAGGAAGCCAGGAGAGGAGAGGGAGGCTGTGGGAGTAGGAAACCAAGAATCTGGCAGTAAAGGAACTAAAGACCAGAGCCATTCTCCCAACTTTCAAGGGATGGATCACTCCCCTGCACTCTAACCTGGTCCAGGGTTCAGGAGAAAAATAAACGTCTCCAAACCACTTTGCAAAGCCAGCACATTGAAACCTGGCAACAACAGGACAGGAGAGGAAAATGGAGGCTGGCCTTACTTGTGAGCCTTGAGGTAAAAATCCTACAAAGAATCACAGCAAATCAAATCCAATTGTATTGAAAGAATAAAATACTGTGATCAAATGGAGTTTGTTCCAGGAGTGCAAGGAGGGTTCAGTATAAGGAAGTTGAAATAATGTGTCACATAAATCTAATCTCAAGGTGAAAGAATACAAAAATTTCCTAGTAGATGCCTAGAGAAGTATCTGACAAACTTAACTTCCATTCTTGCTTTTTAAAATCCTTAGACATGAAAAATTGAAGCGAACATGCTTCACACATGGCTCCTCACTTCAAGGCACCAGCTCTAAAGAGCTGTGACCACATCAGAGAAACAAAGCCCCGAGCCAATGCCAGACCCTGGGGACCTGGGGGTAGGGTGGAGGAGGGGGCACAAATAACTCTGGCAAAGGAACAGCAGTGGCTGCCTCTCTGCCTCCTAGATGGTCTCTATTGATGTAAATAGCCACAAATACACATTTTCTCTGACCCTCATTCCTAGCCTTAAGTCTAGTTCTCTGGTTTGGGTGGTGGAGTGTGGGGGAGGTGGTAGGTGAGGAGGTGGGAACAGAGGGCTTCTTGTAAGGACACCAGCAGCAAAAGTAATGCTCTTTAATCAACTTGGGAATGGGCTGAATTCAAGACTTGATGAGAAATTCAGAAAGTGTCCACATGCACCACTGTGGCTCAGTGAGTGGTCAGGGAGCTCAGCGCCCTGCAACTGCCTAGAGATCTCACCAGTGAGTCACCAGGGGCCTGCTCTGCAGGCTGCAGCTTCCCATTACGCACCATCACTCCCTGTCTGCCTCTGACTCAACAACTGGGGCTTATTCAAAGAAATCCATGTAGAGAGAGTCCTGTTTTCTAGGGGTTATTAAACTAGGTTACTGGGTGGACTACAAGGTCTCAGAAGACCTGAAGTTTTATCCAAAACTTTGAGACACATTCTCACACACAAGCGTGTGCTTTTTGGGGACAGGGGAAAATGATCTGTCACTTTTATCAGTTTTTCAAAGGGGCCCGTTATCTAGAGAGAGTTTGAAACTCACCTTTAGGAGCTGTTAAGTGTATCTGTGAACTAACAAACCCAGAAAATGCAAAGAGGAGGCAGGTCGCCTCAGCCAGGCTGCGTGGAAGCAGCTGTGTGATTTGCCTGACAAGAGTCAAAACCACCAAGCCATTCAGGAACAAATGCTCAGACCCCAAACCCAAAGATATGTCTGCAGAGACTTCGTGGTTCTGGGGCAACAACTTTGGATTAAGAAGAAGGACATGGGGACTGAACAGGTGACTTCATCAGTGGTATAGAAAATTGGGGCTTCTCAATCCTGAAAGAAGAGCATCTCAGGGGATGAACATAAGGAAGGCCCAGCAAACGAGGTGATGGTTTTCTGAGCATGGGGCGCCCTTGGCTGTTGACGGCCAGCATGAGAGCACACATTCAGGGAGACTCCTGCTTGGAGGCACTGGTAATGAGCCATGAAAGAAAAAAGGAGACACCCTGTAATACTGTTACAGGGCTAAGCGGGACCTTGGGGTTTGAGGGAGGCAGGGAGGAAGGGGCGACAGGGGATGTGCCCCCGGTCCATGCCAGACACTGGGTGAGGTATTGTACTTGCCGGCAGTCATCTCCTCTGATTCTCACAGGACAGGAAGTCTACGTAAACCCAGAGATGTTAAAAGGAGTACCTCAAATGATGCACCCAAAGAACACTTAGCACATGTCTGCTCAATGTTAGGTTTTACTATTATTAGTATTACTATTCTCTTTATTTCATACCTCAAGTCTCCACTCAAATATGACTTCTTTAGGGAAGACTTTCCTTAACATCCAAATTATATTGGTCTCCCTTTACATAATCTCACAGGAGCCCATAATTCTCAGGATTGTAATTAGATGATATATGTGTCTGGTGTCTTGTCTGCTGGACAGTAATTTCCATGAGGGCAGGAGCATTACGTGTCTTGCTTGGGATCTGAGTCCAGCACAGGCCGGCACACAGAAAGGGCTCCGTGTTGAAATGATGAACCAGTGTGTGAGATGCTAGAGGTTAGGAATGGGTCACAGAAAGCAACTGGTGCCTCGCTGCCATAGAGATGGGGAAACTGACATCCGGAGGGAGCCAAGGTCACATGGCTGGGACAAAAGGACTCAGGCAGAAACAAAAATCCCTAACACCATGGGAGGCAGAGTCCTGGAAGCCACCCTCAGCCCTCAGACCCAAGACCTGCCCCCCACAAGGAAACCACACTGGCTTATTTGCCTAGATCAACAACAGCAGCAAGAAGACTCTGGAGGACACGAAAATGAAAAGCATACCACTCCCTCCTGACCCCACCCTCCTGTCCCCCACACCATCTTGCGTTCAGGCAGTTTCCACTGTTAATGTGCATGGACTTCTTGCCTATGAGACCCTAGAGAGTTTCATGGTGGCAGCTTAACAGCCACACTGATCATCAGGTGGCTCTGGTGAGCAAGCCACTAAGTCACTGGCCAGACCCTATAGATCAGGACAGTCAGTGTTCTGGTAGGAGGACATGACAGGCATGGTGAGAAGGGAAGGAGGGGGTGTTCGGTGCTGTGGAGTGAGGAAGGGGTTGGGGAAGACTCCAAAGATGATGATGTTTGAGCTGAGTGTCCAAGGATGAATTCATGGTCTACCAGGCAGGTAGAGGAAATGAAGAGAAATGGAGGGAGAAGGAATAGCACGAGCAAAGGCACAGAGTTTTGCCTGAGCTTCAGAGGACAAAGCAGGTGGGTGGCGGAAGGCCTTGCTAGTCGTGCTAGGGGTATTGGCCTTCTCCAGAGGGTAGTGCCAACTCTGCAGGGTTTGCTGTTGAAAAACGACTTGCTCCAGTTTGTTGTCTTACATCACTATGGCAGCAGGAGAGTGGCTGGACTGGGGGTGGGGGGGGAGGCTGGAGGCAGGAGTTTCCCACTGAAGCTGGACTCTAAAGCCCAAAGCCTAGTACCCAAATTGGTAACTCAGTAGGCTCAAGAAGGACCCAGTGTCTGCTTTATGCCACCAAAGTCACCCACTTCTTCCAATTCATTGCCCTCACCCTTCTATTGGGTGCACCTTGCTGCAACAATATCCCACTTATCCAGAAGTCCCAAACTGATGACCCCAACTAACCAGAACCTAGCTACTAGCCTGGAAGGAGATGGAAAAGACCCATGGACAACCACGTTTATGCCCCGAAAGTCATGCCCTACAGGGCATGCATGTCACACCCAAGGGCACATGCAGGCTGCCACTCAAACTTAATCATCTCTGATAAAAGTAGACGCCAGCCAGTCAGCCCAGCTGCACCACTTTCTAGCCATGTGGCCTTGGCCCTCAGTGTCCTTATGCATAAAATGGGGCAACAGTTGTGGCTACTTCGGAGTGTGGCTGTGAAGAGTAAAGATATGAAATACTGGGGGAAGGCAGAAAATGTGTCCTGAGCAGACCCAAGATACAAAAGAGAATGGCAGGTAGAACCATGCAATATTTTCAAGAACTTATTAAATCAGGCACAATGTGCTACATTTATAAATGCAAGCAATACCTTTTACAAAGATTACCCTTAAAACTAGACATGTTGAAAAGTTTTGGTGTTTAGAAGGTGGAACTACTGGAAGAATTAATGTATGCAGATTTACCTATGGAAATGACAATTCTTTGTGTACCTGTGTACATCTAAAGTGCCCCTCAAAATCTGTAAAACATCGTATTTAGCAGAACCTAAGATGCCATTGGCTGTGAGATGCATCATTATTCAGTGTGCCAGTAAGAAAGAAACACTGCTATCTATCACAATGGTAAGATGCCACCGATGATAAGATGCATCTTGATTTCAGAGTTGTTAAAATGTGAAAGTATGTATACCTTCAAGTCAATGGAAATCTGAATACGCAGTATGTTTGCTATGTCTCTTCTTCCTCTTGGGCAGAAGTAAGATACAGTCTTTCCTTCACCTAGTACCCTACTTTCATCTATGCCAGACACTCAAAAATTGAACATAAAATGTTTCCTTGGGCCTCTTGCTGATCACTCTATCTTGCTCCTCCAGAAGCTTCCTCTCTCAAGAAGCAGAGAGGCTTTCAGCCAAATGTCCTCAGATTCACAAGGGTGCCACAGAGCCACCAGCTCAGTCCCTTGGGTGAGCCACCTTGAACCAAGGCCAAGTTTGCACAGCTTGAGCTCAACTGAACTCCAGCTGGGACCTCCAGCTCTGTGTTGCCCAGGCAAAAAAAATCTACTGGCTGTCCTCTCCTCCCACCTCTCAGCCAGGAGGCCCCTGATCAGTGATTACCCTGGGAATGTGGGGCAGCCTCTGACAGCTGGCTGCGGCAGCCTTCACTGTGGAGCCTCCTCATCATTACCACTCCAGTAACCCCAAACATGCTTGTGCCCAGTATCACCTAGTATTTTTGGAAGAAACAAAAGGAGGGAGGGAGAATGAGTAGGGAGGGGAGGCTGGGGTGGCCACCTCCACTGCAGCTTGGTGAGAGAAGATATTAATCACACCTCCCCATGCTAGAGATAAGGGGGAAGGATTTCTTAAAACCCCAATGAGGCCCAGCACACAAAGGCCCCAAGCCTTCCTCCCCCACAGTCCTGTGAAGTTGCTGTTAGAGCCCATTTTACAGACAGGGAAACGGACTGGGAGAGGGGGCAATAAGATGCTCAGGGTTGCACAACTGGGCCTGGCTGGAACTCAGGTGTCCTTTCCCGGTCACAGGGAGTCATCCCCAAGCAATGGTTCCAGCATCATCACTTAAGGAGCATATTCCAATTTTAGAATACTACGGACTCCAGGCCCCTCCCCTGGAGAGCTGCGCTGTAGTGCGGGGACCTGGAGAAGGAGTGTTTTTAACAAGCTCTGGAAACTTGTTCCTTTCCAGGTGGTCCAAGACAGGAGGAAGGAAGGTGTGGATGTAAAGAATCAGTGCCCATGGGGGAGGGGAGAGAAGAGCAATCCAGAAGGCCCCTTGGAGGCAAACCTGGCCTACTTTTAGTCTTCATTGTGCCTAAACCCACCCCTCCTCTCCACACAGGGGCTTGTTAACTCACTAGATACCACATCCTGCTGCTTTCATCTCTCCTTCCTTCTCCCTCTGAATAATCTCCTTCCTCCTACTGACCTGAACTTCTCGCTTATTTACCCCAGGACTGGGATGGGCCAGCCCACACGCGCAGGCGCAAACTTGCACACAGAGTCACGCAAGGTACAGCCAGGTTGTAAACACAAATCCACGCTCTGACAGTGCCAAGCGTGCACCTGTCTAGAAAAGCAGCCACTGTCTGGGGGCCCACGCTCGCGAGCAGGGGCAGGCTGTGTCAGGCACTCTCAACGACTCCCAGATCCTGATGGCAAAGGACCCCTGAGTCCAGTGCTCCGCGAAAGAGTTCCCATACGGAGAGGTGAAACCCCTGGACTCCACTACATACAGCGGTCTGGGTAGACGGCAGGGAGCCTCGGCCACACTTGGATCGCACAAAGGCAGACAATTCAGCAGTGGCCACCTAGACAACGATAGATGGTCCCCGGAATGCCCTTTCTGTCTCCGAGGTTATTGGAAACCCTGGTATGCAGACCCCGTGCCCTGGCAGCGGCTCCTGTCCACGGACCCGTAGGACAGCAGGATCGATCCAGCCTTCCCCTGCAGCTGCTGCTCTCAAGAGCCCACTGCTCCCCGACTGTCCCCCGCTCGCTCCGGCTCTGCCTGAGTCTCACGAGTGCCCTCGGGGCCTCCATGCCTGGGCCGCTGGGCTACATACCTGCAGTCCCCGCCGGGCTCCAAGCCCGCCTCCAGTGACGACTCCCTGCGATTTGGAGTACGGTCTAAACCACTGCACCCGGGCTGGAATCACACTGCTCGTCCCAGCGTTTGCCCAGGATCCGCTCCAACGGTGAGCCTGGGGCGGGGCCACACAATGGGGGCGGGGCTTGCTCTGGGGCGGAGCCCGGGAGAGGCAGGCCAGCAGGCCTCTCACGCCACCTGGTGGCGGGGCAGTGTGTGCGAGGTACTGTTCTAGTTCGTGTATCCTCGTAGTACCCCTGCACAGCTTCAGAGAAGTAGCCCTCAGCTCTGAGCCCAGCTGCCCTCGGAAGGAATCTGCCCTGACAGGTGGGCAGCCACTGTCGGAAGGATACCAGCACGAACCACCAGCGACCCACGAGAATAAGGTGCGGTTCCACCAGGGGAGCAGAAGCGCGGTTTGGGCCCCCGCAGGAGAGGTGGGCGGAGCAGGAGAGAGGCTTGAGGTGGGGGCTTCGGGGAAGGAGGAGAAAGGGGAAGCTCCGAAGAGCTGCTTCCGTCTCTCACTGCGACCCAGAGCCCCACTTCCTTTTACTACTTCCATTTTCTTTCGGGGTTCTTAACATTTAAAATGCACGACTTCTGTGCAGTCAGGCGCCTTCACCCTCACCAGTCTGCAGAAACCTTCCTGGAAGTACCAGCCAATCCAGACTTTCAGCACTGCTGCCCCAGCCTCTGGCTTGACTTTCCCACCTAACCTCTCCAGTGGCTGTCACTTCATCCATTCCTCAGCCGCTGGTCGAGGAGAGGGGTCTTCTCCAGAGTCAAGGCCCTCGTTTTGCCTCCCCTTCTCTCCTCACAGATGTTGTTAGACGCAGCAAATGTTAGACAGAGCAAATGTTGTTATACCAAGAGCTGGATCACAGAATCCTGGAATCAAAGCACATCCCTGTGTCTCAGTTTCCTCATTTACAAAATGGGGATAAAGAAAGTTGGCTGCCGTGCAAGCAGCTCTCGCAATGAAAGAATAGCACTGCATTTCAGAGTTAACAAAGGGCAAGGCTGAAATTTTCACTTCCACTATTGAATGAGACTCTGTGTCACAATATCTGTGAGAGGCGTTCAAAATCCGCCACAAGGTTGTACGTTATTGTTGGTCAAAAGCCGCAGCCCTACCTGAGGCTTTGAGAGATGTGAGCACTAATGACTTTTCTTGTTCCTAAATACCAAGAAAAAACAACTTCCTCAAAGGTACAAAAACAGAAAGTACCCTTGGGTGAACGCAGAGGACTGGTTCCAGCCTGTCTGGCAAGAGGTGGTAAGGGGCACAGAACCACCTAGGACTTCTCCTCATTCACCACTGAGCCCCCCCCCGCCCTACCATTTTACAAATAAGGAACCAGAGCCACGAAAAACCATGAGAGGACATGGCTAAGGTCATATGATTCTGTGAGGGTGGGCGAGGGCTCTAGTCTCCCCAGCCCCTACCTCTTCACCATGAAAAGAAGAAGAGGGTCAGAAGGTAGTGGCCCAGAGGTGTCCAAAGTAAAGGGAAGGAGGAGAACTGCTCTGGAATGAGGAATAGAGTAGCAAGAGTGACACAGCTGTACCGGACTGACATATTGGATGATGAGATCACTTTGAAAGCTAAAAAAATGCTACGGAGGTTATGGTATCTGTGACTTCCTCCATGCCCTTGGTATTCCTAAAACTGAAGATGGAGGAAAGTTGAAGCAGAGTTGCCCCTTAGTGGTCATCTCCAGGGAGCTGAATATCTCATGAAGTCCACTTAGGCCCATCCTGCATCCCCTCAGAGGTGGGCATTCTCTTCTCCACCAGCAGGTGTGACCCACATGTTGAACTTTCATGTTATCCCTACCTCCACACCACCAACCAGGAGATCTGATCAACACCTGACACCTGTTGGCCAAAACTTAGAACTACAGTCACTGGGGCACCTTTGACTCCCACTTCCCCAAAGAAGGGGCTGGTAAGATTCAATGTGCCTGTCACTCATGTGGCATCTGATTTTGTATCACTTTGTACAGCTCTGTTATTGCTTCATTTAAAAATATGTCTATTTGTTATCTCCTGCTTTTCACTGCCTTATGTTTTCAAACACGTCTACCCATCTCTACTTCCTCATCTTACATTTATTTTTCAATACTCTGAAAATACGACGAAAGAAACCCCAGATGCCAAATCCGATGGCCTGATGTCCTTACCTCACTGTAGCGTTTGATAATACCTCTCCTTGAGCATTATCCCCTTGACTTCTCCTCCTCTAGCTAATATTTCTGTTTTCTTTTTCTGGCTTCATTTTCTTCATCATTTCTTAAATATTTGAATGCATGGGGTTTTATTGGAGGCTGCTTATCTTATACCTGGACACCCTGGTCCCTTCCCATTTCACTGATCCCTTCCAAATCTATAGCCCAGGCTTCTTTCTTGAGCTCCAGATCTAGAAGTCCAAATGCTGACTGCACATCCATATCTGGATAGCCCAAAGGCAACTTAACCACTCCATGTCCTGAAATGAGCTTCTCATGCTTCCCTAAACTTCTTCTCTTGCCTTCCCTATCTCAGTTAACATCTTTACACTCTGCCAGCTTCAAAACTAGAAACCTCACTATACAGGTGACATACCCAGAGTATGTAAAGAACCCCTACAACTCGAAGGTAAAAAGACACTCTAATTTAAAAATGCGCAAAAGTCTTGAACAGATACTTTATAAAAGAAGACTTACAAAGAGCTGATAAGTGCATGAAAAGGCATTCAACATCATTAGTCATTGGGGAAACTCAAATTAAAACCACAAAGTATCACTTTATAGCCATTAGAATAGCTAAAATTAAAACCGACAACACCAGACGTTGGTAAGGATGTGGAGCTACTGGGACTCACGCACATTTGCTTATAGCAGGATGAAATGGCATAGCTACTTTGTAAACCAATTGGCAACATCTAATAAAATTGAATATATATCTTCCTCTGGCCCAGTAATTCCACTCTTAGAAATATATCCAAGATAAATGAATTTATATGTCCACACAGAAACATATATGTAAATGATTATACCAGCTTTATTTATAATAGCCCAACACCAGAAACAACCCAAATATCTGTTAATAGCATAACAGATAAAAACAATTGTGGTACACAGGGCAGGGCAAAAAGTGGTTTGCAGTTGTAAGTACACAAAACAGTGTTTATTATTGCATTATTATTAATTAGTATTATTTTCCATATGGACAACTGTAAACCTACTTTAAAAATTTTTTATTTATTGATTTGAGAGAGAGAGAAAAAAACATCAGTTTGTTGTTTTACTTATTTATGCATTCATTGATTGAGTCTTGTATGTGCCCTGACCGGGGATTGAACCCGCAACCTTGGTGTATCAGGACAATGCTCTGACCAACTGAGCTACCTGGTCAGGGCTGTAAACATTCTTTTGCCCCACCCTGTATTTATATAATAGAATGCTACTCAGCACTAAAAAGAAATAAGTTACTGAAACATGTATCAACGTGGATGAATTTCACAAACATTTTGTTGAGAAAAAGAAGCAAGACACAAAGAAATTATACTGCATGGTTTCATTTATATGAAGTTCCAGAGCAATTTAATCTATAGTGACAGTGTCAGAATGGTGGCTATCTTGTCATAGGGAGCAGTTTATCTGGAAAGGGGACACAAGCAAACTTTCTGGGGAGATAGGTATGTTTTTTTATCTTGATCTGGGCAGTGGTTACACACAGTGTGTACATACGAAAAAGTTATTGAGATGTTTACTTAAGAGTTTCATTTTCCACTTCTTGTAAATATCATCTCAGTGCATAAAACATATGGGAAAGAATGTTTGTGTTATGCTTGCATACCTTTATGCCCTTCCTCACTCTGATCCCTCTACTTAGAATGCCTTTCTACATTTATTTCCATGACCAATTACTATGCATCCATGATGACCAGCAGAACCCCCTCAACTGTTATTATTGGATAAACATAGAATCTCTATGTAAAGATGAACAAACACAGAAAAAAAAGGAAAACACAAGAAGATTCAGAATTTCAAAAACAGGCATATGATCAGAGAAAATTAGTGTAATTTAAAACTAAATTTCCATAAATTGAGAATTTTTTAAGGAAATATTTCTCCTATGTGTTTTTAATGATGCTTGGGAAGATACCACATTTATAAATGTAGTGGGCTTAATTTATTTTATTTTTTTTTTCCATCACCATTTATCCCAGCATACCCTCTTCCACCTCCATTCATCCAACTGAATTATTTTTTAAAAATACAAGCTAAGATTAGGAAACATTTTTGGATTGCTGAATTTTAAGATCAGTAGAGAGAGTAAAGAGCACATTGGAATTGAAGAAAGCTAAATATGTGGATTAAAAGCTTGAAAATTCATCTCTAATTCAGAGAAGAAAGATAAAGGATTAAAACTGAGAGAAAAGGTGAACTGTGGCCTTAGAGTACAGAGATGGAAGACATGTAGAATAGTAATTCCACAGGGAGAAAGGGAAAAATTAAAATATGTGCCAGAAGAAATTTTCTGTGAAGAAAGATTTGCATCTTTTACTCAAAATCACAACTTTTCCAATAAAATATAAATTACCAAAAACAATGAAAAAAAGACACAGTGTCTGAAATGTGTAAATTAGCAAAGAAATTCTCTCTTGAGAGGTTCCAGGCCTTGATAGGTACCTGGGTGACTGCTGTCCAACTTTAAAGGACAGGACTGTGCTATGCTTTTAAAATGTATACTGCAATAAGCCCTGGCTGGTGTGGCTCAGTGGGTTGAGCACCAGCCTGCATACCAAAGGGTCACTGCTTCGATTCCAGGTCAGAGTGCACACTGGAGTTGCGGGCCAGGTCCCTTGTTGGGGCACAAGAGGCAACTGATCAATGTTTCTCTCTCACATATTGATGTTTCTCTCCCTCCCTTCCTCTCTCTCTAAAAATAAATAAATGAAATCTTTTAAAAAATTATCAAGTTTGCTTACCACAGGGGTGGGTGGGAATGGTGTGGAAAGAATGGGGGAGCAGAAACAGGGATAGAAGGGGTGGGACAAATGGCAGTTCTCTGAGTATGCTGTTTAGTATGGTTCTGACTTTCAGGACCGTGATCAAGTTTCACATATCCCTGTCCCTGAGAAATAAGTAATCAAAGTCAGTCAGGATGCGATAGAAACACAAAATGGAAAGCAAACAATAGTAAATGAAATTAACCCCTTTACAGGTGAACGGCATAACTATACCAAGGAGGGTGGAGACAGAAGTACTAAACTAAATTAGGAAAACTATTTTGACTACATACTGTAAAGCTAAAGACAAAAAGAACTATACACATACATGGTACTCTAGTTAGTAAATCTTTCTCACAGGGCTGGGAATTAGCAGTTCTTAAACCTCTGTTATGTGTATACTAAGACTAAACAGATAAGTAAATATATTGTAAATGATGAGAGTCAGGTTTCTCACTGTTGGTGAAAGAAATTGCAAATAAGGAAAAGCAAAAGCTAGAATGAATCTTGTGGTGTTAGACTGGAATTGGAGGTATCAGTGCACATTCACTCATGGTTCTACATACACACACACAGGAAGACAGACACAGATAGTGGTGTATGTATATTTCTTAGCTCTGTCTTCTGAGGTGTCTTGGAAGTAATGTCATCAAGTAGCAACGAGGACAGCTAGCTTCCAGGTCTTGGTAAAAAGAAAAAAAAAACAGGAAATCAAAAGGAACAAGGACTCCTTGGAAAATGGCTGATTGAACAGAACTGATTGACATGCATGATTGAAAGAATGACATGAGCCCTGGCGAGGTAGATCACTTGGTTACAACATCATCCCAACACACCAAGGTTGTTAGTTCTATCTCCAGTCGGGGCACATGCAAGAAGTAACTGATGAATTCATAAATAAGTAGAACAAGAAATGGATCTCTCTCTTTCTTTTTCTCTCTCCCTCTCCTCCTCCCTCCATCCCTCTCTCCCTCTCTTTCTCTCTCTCTCTCTCAAATCATTAATTTTTTTTAAAAAAAAGAACAAGATGAAATCTGGAACATCTTGTGGTACTAGAAAGTAATGAAGCACTCCAAAAGTGATTGAGGCTTGTCAAAAATCACAGGAACCAATTTGAAGCAACTCCCAATGGCCAAATCCAGGAAAATTTGGGTGATGCAATAAATAACAATACTTATGAATTATAGCCTGTAGAATAAAATAAATATCCATGAGTCCACACTGATATAAAAATTGAATAAATAAGTGGAAGAGAAGAGGCAACCCTTAATGGTAGAATTCTAATAAGTGAATGTAGAAGGAATGATGGAATTAGAAAATCACTTGGTAAACATCATAGTAATTATTTTATTTTTAAAATATATTTTATTGATTATGCTGTTACAGTTGTCTCATTTTACCCCTTTATTCCCCTGCACCCTGAACATCCCCTCCCCCTTTAGTTCATGTCCATGGGTTGTACATAGAGGTTCTTTGGCTTCTACATTTCCTATACTATTCTTAACCTCCCTCTGTCTATTTTCTACCTACACTTTATGCTGCTTATTACCTGTACCTTTTCCCCCTTTCTCTCCCCCACCCCCTTGGGTAACTTCCATGTTATCTCCATTTCTGTGATTCTGTTCCTGTTCTAGTTGTTTGCTTAGTTTGTTTTTGTTTTTGTTGTATTTTAGGTTTGTTTGTTGATAGGTGTGACTTTGGTGTCATTTTACTGTACATGTTTTTTATCTTCTTTTTCTTAGATAAAACCCTTTAACATTTCATATAATAAGAGCTTGGTGATGATGAACTCCTTTAACTTGACCTTATCTGGGAAGCACTTAATCTGCCCTTCCATTCTAAATGAAAGCTTTGCTGGATAGAGTAATCTTGGATGTAGGTCCTTGCCTTCAAGACTTCAAATACTTCTTTCCAGCCCCTTCTTGCCTGTAAGGTTTCTTTTGAGAAATCAGCTGATAGTCTTATGGGAACTCTTTTGTAGGTAACTGTCTTCTTATCTCTTGCTGTTTCTAGGATTCTGTCTTTCATTTTAATCTTGGGTAATGCAATTATGATGTGCCTTGGTGTGTGCTTCCTTGGGTCCAAATTCTTTGGGACTCTGTGGGCTTCCTAGACTTCCTGGAAGTCTATCTCCTTTGCCAGATTAGGGAAGTTCTCTTTCATTATTTGTTCAAATAAGTTTTCAACTTCTTGCTCTTGTTCTTCTCCTTCTGGCATCCCTATGATTCAGATGTTGGAACACTTAAAATTGTCCTGGAGGTTCCTAAGCTTCTCCTAATTTTTTGAATTCTTGTTTCTTCATTCTGTTCTGGTTGAATGTTTATTTCTTCCTTATGTTCCAAACCATTGATTTGAGTCACTGTTGGTTCCCTGTACATTTTCCTTTATTTCACTTTGCATAGCCTTCACTTTGTCCTCTATTTTGCGACCATATTCAACCAATTCTGTGAGCATCCTGATTTCCAGTGTTTTGAACTGTGCATCTGATAGGTTGGCTATCTCTTCATTGCTTAGTTGTATTTTTTCTGGAGCTTTGATCTGTTCTTTCATTTGGGTCATTTTTTTATGTCTTGGCGCACCTGTTACCTAGTAAGGGGTGGACCCTTAGGTATTTACCAGGGCAGGGCTACCCACTTTGCTGCATTGTGGTGGTGTATGTGGGGAAGGGGTCTGAGAGGGAACAATGCTGCTTGCTCAGCTCTTCTCTGGCTTTCAGTCATTTCTGCCACTATCCACAAGCAAATTGGGCCTTTCTGTTGCTGATTCCTGTGTGGGTGGGTTTGTGTACGTTCTAGAATCCTATAGGTCTCTCCAACAAACTCTCCTGTGAGGTTGGGAGTTTCTCCTGCCACCTCAACTCCCACAGGTTTTTTTCAGTCAGAGGTTTTGAGGCTTTATTTCCCCTGCACTGGAACTCTGGGTTGCACAGTCTGTCTTCCTCCCCAGATGTTCCTCCCAGTTTATCCACATGCAAATGTGGGACTGCCTGCTCTGCCAGTCACTGCCTCACCCACTCCACCAGCTGCGGCCTCACTGGGTCCACCAGCCACTGCCTTGCTACAAGTCCTCTCCACCTGCCTGCCTGTCTCCACCCCTCCTACCAGTCTGGATGAATGTTTCTTCTCTAACTCCTTGGTTGTTGGACTTGCGTACAGTTCAATTTTCTGTCAGTTCTGGTTGTTTTTTGTTTTTAAATTTGTTGCTGTCCTTCTTTTGGTTGTGCAAGGAGGCATAAGGTGTCTGCCTACGCCTCCATCTTGACCAGAAGTCCATAGTAATTATTTTTTCAGGCAAGAATAATCAATGGATGCTAGATATTGTGGGCGAAGGCATGATGATGAGTGGGATATTTGCTTAGTCTTAAAGTAGCTCCTCCAAGATACTTACTAATTACAAAGGAAAAAATAATAAATTTATAGTGGAGAAACCAGGCTAACTCTACTTTAACCAGGTGAAAAGGTTAATAGTATCATAATGAGACATAGCAATATTATTTATCTCTTGGTTTGTTGCACCAAGAACAGCACATCATTTTTGTGGTATTTTTGTCAAAAATGTCGTACTTCAATCCAATCAAGAGAATACATCAGACTAACCAAAACTCAGAGGCAGTATGTAAAACCCTGAACAGTGTAAGTGTCAGGAAACACAAGGAAAACCAGCAGGGCTGTCAGAGGTTGTCACACAACAATTCTGGATTGGATCCTGGGCCAGAAAAAGGACACCAGTGGGACAATTGGCCAAATTGAAATAAAGTCTGTAGATTTATTAATAGTGTTCTATCAATACTATTTCCCAGTTTCAGTAATCATACTATGTTTAATGTACACTGCTAACATTCAGGAAATCTGGGTGAAAGTTTTATGGGAACCCTATGGAACTTTTTTATAATTCCAACATTATTTCAAAATATAAACTTGAAAAAAAACACAAAAAATAAACACTGTAAATCTTACAAACTTTTGAAAAACTTCTGATTTCATTTTCCTTTTTACTAAAACCTAAAAAGAAAGCTACAAACCACTCTTTTCTGTGATTCAAATATAAAAGCCTGAATTAAAACAAGCACAAATTATATCCAGTCTTTAATTAAAATGATAATATGCTGTGACAAAGTTGAGTTTGTTCAAGGAATGCCAACATCCGGATGAGTCCAGAGGGGTTCAGGCATACTCCATGCTCAACTGGCCTGATTGCCTGCTGGCAAGGGTGGTTAAAAGTCAGGGGCCTGCAATGAGGGCTTTATGAGTGGGCCCTGGGTTGCAAGATGAGGTGTAGTCTCCAGTGGATGCTCCAGAAGATCAACATAGGAGACTTAGGGTCTGACTGATCTGTCACCATTTTAAAATTTAGATTGGACATTTTGGAAGGAGCTGATGAAAGTGAGGGTCAACCTTAACCACCCCCACCCCTTCCAAGCCAGTCCATTGATGTTTCTATTGGGACGGGGTGTGGTCGCTGTCCCAGGTTGGGGTGGTTAGCCTCACAGGTTGGCATCTGAACCTTATGGAGGAAAGAGCTTTAGGGAGCTGAAAAAGAAGCGGTTTCCATTAGGGTCTTGGAGACCTGGGGTACAGCAACAGAACAATGGGAGATTCTTTTAGTGCGGAGTGCACAATGAAGGAAGCTGGAGGACTGAAACAGGTGTCAGAAACTCAAATGTCTCCCAGAACCAAACAGGTCAAACTCCTGGACAGAACTGGTGAAATGGTATTGTATTCACTGAACTATATCATGACATTTCATGGCAGCATTGTTTATACTCCATGCCTCCCGAAACAAACCCTGTTGAAATTTCAGTTCTTTTTTTCCCCAGTTCAGTAAGGTTTTCTTTCCCCACACAGCTTTTCCATATTCTTCTTATGATTTCTTCTCTGGAGGTATTTACACTGTACTCTGTCAATAGACACAGTTTGTATAGTAAACATAAAGGAATAATCTTCACTTCCACCAAGAAATACGCCTCCTCTCCTTTCTCTTGAAGCATATATCCCTCTCAGCCTCTTATTTTTCATGTTTGCTAAGACATGATTACAAAAAATATTTCACTTTTAGCTAATTTCAATATAAGAAAAACAATTGCACAAATACAAAAAACCAGCAACTGACCCTTGACCTTGATGTCTGGGAAGAATAAGGTATGGAGACAATAAGGTTTGGAAAAGATGCAAATGAGGGGACCTCTAAAGGAGGCCCCCCTGGGGCCCGTCTTCAGCCCACTGTAGCCATGTGGGAGTGCAGAAGTGGTATGGTCAGATTTTACAATTTTTAAAGAAAACCAAACATTGGAATTCTTAATCTGAAATCTCCTGGTTTTTAAATGTTAGAAATTCAAAACAGTATTTGAAGACTCCTTGCAGTCCAAACCAGACATGACCTATGGACTTCCAGTTTGTGGCATCTGTTCTATATTGTTCAGGTGGGAGCTACAGTAGTGGGATCTGAGTTATTTCTGTTAGTATGAGCTCATTTGTTCCCATTGGCTTGGGAGACAGTTTATACAAGGAGGGTCAATGTTAAAAGTTTATTAATGTTGTTCATCATATAAATAGGACACAGGAGAAAAACTGCATAATTATCCTAATAGGATGCACCCTGATTAAGACACTTAGGGACTAAGATGTCAAGATGATAAATGTATAATCTCAAGCCAACAGACAATACGATATGATACTCAGCAATGATCTGGAATGAAGAGCAAATATAGCCCTTCATAACAAAGACATTACTACAAAAACAAGGAGCAAAATAAGGATTTTATACTGTGAATAATGTCAACAGTATTCTGAAATTTAAGGGAAAACAATTAAGAAAATAAATGAGACATAAATTTGGGAAGGAAGAGTCAAGCCTAAGATTTTTTGTAAAAGATGTGATTGTCTACCTGAGAAACACTAGCTAATGGACTGAGGAATGTTTAGAACTTATAAGAGAATTTGTTAAAGTAGCTAGGTGCAAAAATATGTGTAATTCAATAATTTTCTATATACAAGCAGTGACCAAACAGAAAATACAGCTCATTCACCCCAGCAACAAAATACCAAGGAATAGGAAATTCAAGGGACGCAGAATAGCTAAAACATCTTGAAAAAGAAGAACAAAATTGGAGAACTTAAACTCCCTGATGTTAAAACTTACCACAAAACTACAGATAGACATACAATCAGTGGAGTAAAATTAGGAGTCCAGAAATAAATCCTCAAGTTTACAATCAAATGATTTTTTTAAACAAGGGTGAAATGTTTATCAAAAAAATTCAAAGGGGGAAAGAACTGTTGCTGAGATAATTGGATATCCATATGAAAAAGAATGAAGTTGCTTTACTAACTCACAACATACACAGAAATTAATTCAAACTTGATCAAGACCTAAATGTAAGAGTTAAAACTATATAAAACTCTTAGAAGAAAACATAGGTGTAAATCTTTGTGACTTTGAATTAGGCAATGGTTTTTTTGATATAACATCAAAATCACAAACAGCAAAAGAAAAAATAAATAAGATATGCATAATCAAAATTGAAAACTTTCATGTTTCAAGGACACCATCAAGAAACAAAAGACAACCGGCAGAATGGGATAAAATTTTTGCAAATCACACATATGATAGAGGATTTGAATCTAGATATATAAAGAACTTCTTTAACTCAATAATAAAGAGACATAAATAAATTGAAAAATGGACAAAAACATGAATAGATATTTTTCCAAAGAGGATATATAAATGGTCAACAAGCATTTGAAAAAACGCTCAATGTCATTAGTCATTAGAGAGATGCAAATCAAAACCACAATGAAATACCACTTCACCTCCACTATAATCAGAGAGACGGGTGATAACAAGTGTTGACAGGAATGTAAAGAATTTGGAACCTTCATACATACACTGCTGATGGGAATGTAGAGGGAGCAGCTGCTTGGAAAACAATCTGGAAGTTCCTCAAAAAGCTAAACATAGAGTAACCATATGACCCAGCAATTCCACTCCTGGGTATATACCCAGGAGAAGTGAAAACATATTGTGTACACAAAAACTTATACACAGATATCTATAGCAGCATTATTCATAATAGCCAAAAGGTGGAAACAACACAAATGCCCATCAACTAATGAATGGATAAATACAACGTGTTATATTCATACAATGGAATATTATTTGGCTATAAAGAGAAATGAAGTAGTGATACATGCTACAACTTGGATGAACCATGAAAACACAGTAAGTGAAAGAAGCCAGTTACAAAGGACCACAAATTCTATGACTCCATTTACACAAATGTCAGAATAGGCAAATACATAGAGGAAAAAAGTAGATTGGTGGTTGCCTAGTGCTGGGATGGTTGGAAGAAAGTTGGGAATAAATGCTAATGGATGTGGGATTTTTGTGGGGGGTGACGTAATGTTAAAAAATTGACTGTGAGTGTGATTGCACAACTCTGAACATACTAAAAACTATTTAATTATATACTTTATTTTTTGAGTTTAATATATTTTGTTGATTATGCTATTACAGTTGTCCCAATTTTTCCCCCTTTACCCCTCTTCACCTGGTACCCACCTTCCTTTCAGCAACCCCCCCCACCACCCCTGCTTAGTTCATGTCCATAGGTCATTCATATAAGTTCTTTGGCTACTCCAATTCTCATACTGTTATTAACATCCCCTGTCTATGTTGTCCTTACAGATTTGTGCTTCTTAAACCCTGTACCTTTTCCCCCATTCTCCCCCTTCCCCCTCCCAACTGATAACCCTTCACGATCTCCATATCTATAATTCTATTTCTGTTCTAGTTGTTTGCTTAGTTTGTTTTTTAGATTCAGTTGTTGGTTTATTGCCATTTTAATGTTCATAGTTTTGATCTTCTTTTTCTTAAATAAGTTCCTTTAACATTTCAAATAATAATAGCTTAGTGATGATAAACTCCTTCAGTTTTACTTTATCTGGGAAGCACTTTATCTGCCCTTCAGTTCTAAATTATAGCTTTGCTGGATAGAGTAATCTTGGTTGTAGGTCCTTGCTTCTCATCACTTTGAATACTTCTTGCCAGCCCCTTCTAGCCTGCAAAATTTCTTTTGAGAATTAAGCTGACAGTCTTATGGGAACTCCTTTGTAGGCAACTATCTGCTTTTCTCTTGCTGCTTTTAAGATTCTCTCTTTATTTTTAAACTTTGGCATTTTAATTATGATGTGTCTTAGTGTGGTCCTGTTTGGGTCCATATTGTTTGGGATTCTCTGTACTCCTGGACTTGTACATCTAGTTCCTTCATCAAATTAAGGAAGTTTTCTTTCATTATTTTTTCAGATAAGTTTTCAATTTCTTGCTCTTCCTCTTCTCCTCCAGCACCCCTATGATTCAGATGTTGGCATGTTTGAAGATGTCCCAGAGGCTCCTTAGCCTATTCACATTTTGGGGGGATTCTTTTTTCTTCTTACTGCTCTGATTGAATGTTTTTTTTCTTCCGTATGTTCCAAGTTGTTGATTTGATTCTCATCTTCATCACTTCCACTATTGGTTCCCTGTAGATTTTTCTTTATTTCACTTAATGTAACCTTCATTTCTGCCTGGCTCTTTTATGCTGTTGAAGGAACTCAAGGAGCACCTTGAGCATCCTGATAACCAGTGTTTTGAACTCTGCATCTGAGAGTTTGCTTATCTCTATTTCATTTAGTTCTTTTTCTGGAGTTTTGTTCTGTTATTTCATTTGGGCTACATTTCTTTTTGTCTCCTCATTTTGGCAGCCTTTCTGTGTTTGTTTCTGTGTATTAGGTAGAGCTACTTTTATTCCCTGTCTTAGTAGCATGGCCTATTGTAGAAAAGCTCACCTGTTAAGTTGTATGGGGCGGAGCCTTAGGTAATTGCCAGGGTGGGGCAACCCATGTTGCCACTCTGTAGGTCTGTGTGGGGGATAGTTCAGCAAAGGGACAATGCTACTGCCTGGCCTCTGGAGTTTTATCAGGGAGGAAACTGTCTCTTGGTACTTGCCCTGATGCCAGTCACTTCAATTTCTCCCTATATACCACTGGTGCCCTTCCAGCTGTTGCCCTGGTGTTGAATCCCAGAGGGACCGAGTCTGTGTACGTTCTAAGTTTATTGCAGGGCCTTTAAGAGGAGACTCCTGAGAATCCCACATTTTTTTCTCCTACCCCAACCCCCACTGGTTTTTATAACCAGATGTTATGGGGACTTACCTTCCTGGTGCTGGAACCCCGGGCTGTGTGGTCTGGTGTGGGGCTGGGATCCCTCACTCCTGAGGTATCCCTCCTGATTTTTATCCACCACACACGGGTGTGAGACTGCCCATTCTGCGTCTCCATGCCTTTCCATGCCTCTCCACATCTCCACACTTCTCTGCCCTCTTTGCCTCTCCATCCTTCATACCCATCTGGATCAATGTGGCTTCTTTAATTTCTTGGTTGATGAACTTCCACAGCTAGATTTTCTTATAATTCTGGGTGGTATTTGTTTTGTAGTCTAGTTGTAATTTTTGCTGTAGTTGTGCAAGGAGGCGAGCCATGTTTATCTATGCCTGCATCTTGATTGGAAGTTCTCCTAATTATATACTTTAAATGAAATAAAGTATATTCATACTATATATGAATCATATAGTATGTGAATTACAACTTAATAAAGCTGTTATTAAAAAACTATAGGCTTTAGTTTTTTTTTTTGGGAGTTCTGGCCAAGATGGAGGCATAGGTAGAAACCCTTTGCTTCCACACACAGTCAAAAGGAGGATAACAACCAATCTAAAATAATAAACAACCAGAAGTGCCAGAAAATCAAACTGCATGGAACCCCAACAACCAAGGAATTAAAGAAACAGTCAACCAGACCAACCAGGCTGGTAAGACGGACTGATGGAAAGAACCAGAGGCAAGGCTAGAGACCTCAAGGGCAGAGCTGGCTGAACAGAAAACTAAGACTTAGACCTGACTGTGGACTAAGGCTGGGGTTGCCACGGTGGGAGAAACTCCTAGTCTCACAAGAGGGTTCATTGGAAAGTGGGGCTAGAGCTGAGCAGGAGAGCTGCATTGTACCCTATTTGACCCCTCTCCCACAGTACTGCAGTGCAGCAGGGAGGGTTGCCCTGCCTTGGTGAATACCTAAGGCCCACCCCCTTACAACTTAACAGGTGCAACAGGACAAAGAAATAGGGCCCAAATGAAAGAACAGAGCAAAATTCCAGAAAGAAAGCTAAGTGATGAGGAGATAGCCAACCTATCTGATGGAGAGTTCAAAGCCCTGGTAATCAAAATGCTCACAGAACTGATTGAGCTTGGCTGCAAAATGAAAGAAAAAATGAAAGATACCCAAAGTAAAACATAGCAAAATATTCAGGGAACCAAGAGTGACAGGAAGGAAACCAGGACTCAAAGCAATGATTTGGAACAAAAAAAAGAAATAAACATCTAACTGGAACAGAATGAAGAAACAGGAATTCAAAAAAAGTGAAGAGAGACTTATGAACCTCTGGGACAACCTCAAATGTTCCAATAGCTGAATTATAGGGATGCCAGAAGGAGAAGAACAAAGCAAGACATTGAACACTTATTTGAACAAATAACAGAGAAAAACTTCCTCAATCTGGAGAAGAAAATAGACTTCCAGGAAGTCCAGGAAGCCCAGAGAGTCCCAAAGAAGTTGAATCCAAAGAGGAACACAAAAAGGCACATCATCATTAAGTTGCCCAAGATTAAAGATAAGGAGAAAATCTTAAAAGCAAGAGAAAAGGAGACAGTTACCTACAAAGGCGTTCCCGTAAGACTATCAGCTGATTTCTCAAAAGAAACCTTATAGGCAAGAAGGGGCTGGAAAGAAGTATTTGAAGTCGTGAAGGCAAGGACCTACATCCAAGATTACTCTATCCGGCAAAGCTTTCATTTGGAATGGAAGGGCAGATTAAGTGCTTCCCAGATAAGGTCAAGTTAAAGCAGTTCATCATCACCAAGCTCTTATTATATGAAATGTTAAAGGAAATTATCTAAGAAATTGAAGAAAATCAAAAATAATGAAAAGTAAAATGACAACAAACTCACAACTATCAACTAATGAACCTAAAGAAAGAAAAACAATGAAAACAAAAACTAAACAAACAACTAGAACAGGAACAGAATCAGAGAAATGGATATCACATGAAGGGTTTTCACTGGGGAGAAGGAGGGGAGGAATAGGGGAGAAAGGTACAGGGAATAAGAAGCATAATTGGTAGGCATAAAATAGACAGGGAGAGATAAAAAGTGGTATAGGAAACAGAGAATTCAAAGAACTTATATGTACAACCCATGGACATGAACTAAGAGGGGATGGAATGCTGAGGGGTGGGGGGTCAGGGCAGAGGGGGAATAAAGGAGGAAAAATTGGGACAACTGTAATAGCATAATTAATAAAATACACTTAAAAAAAACTATGGGCTTTATTATGGGATACAAAAGAAGCCTTGCATAAATGGAAAACATTTAATGTTCTCGGATTAGAAAATGGTATTATAAAAGATGTCCATTATTCTCAAGCTGAGTATATAAATGTAATATAGTTTCAATCAATAGCCAGATAAGGCTTCTTTGGAAGGAAGAAGATTGACAAATGATTTTGCATTTCAGCATGGAAAGTAATTGTGTGAGAACAATCAAAGCCACAGTTAAAGCACTATAGTGCTGAGGTAGAAAGTGCAACAGACCAATGGAGCCAAACCGATCTATCAGAAACAAACACAAGTATCTGAATGAACTTAAAATATAATAGCAGAAGGTAGGACTGACTATCCAATAAACGGACTAGGACAATCAAATAACAGTTAGAAGAAAAACACAATTGTGGTTTCTACCTTGAATCTCATACCACAAAAAATTCCTGACTAGTTAAAGATCCATATGTAAAAATTCAAATAAAACAAGAAAAATTTAGAAGAAAAAAGGAAATGTGCATATAATGTTGGAATTGTAGAGGGCCATTTAAAACATGACACCAAAATAAGAAATTATGAAGAAACAGATTAATTTGAACATGAAAAAGTAAAATAACTTGTACCTGAAAAGTTACCATAAACATTAAGTGAAAGGCAACTGTCATACTAGGACAATGTGTTTGCAACAAACAACAAACAACAAATATACCATCCAAAGATTATGAAAATAATATAATACAATGAACAACTTTATGCTAGTGAATTTCAAAACTTTGATGCAATGGGGATTTTGTGCTATAAAAAATAATAGTAGAACCAACTCAAGAAGAAATAGAATACCTACAATTTCATAACTTACTAGAACACTGAAGCAGTAATTAAAACCTTTCACAAACACTATCCCAAGATGAGGCCATTTTACAGGTGAGTTCTAGAAGACTTTTGAGGAACAAATCATTCTAGTCACGTACTAAGCCCTTTCAGACCATTGAAAAAGGAATAGCCCCCAACTCATGTTAGGAAGTTACAATAAGCTCAGCATCCAAACTCAGGAAAAACAGTATAAGAATTTAGAGGCCAATCTTATTTCTGAATCTAGATGCAGAGATATTAGGAGTCTAAAACTGATTATACACTTGGATTTATTCCAGGAATGCAAGAGGATAATTTGACATTAGAAAATTCTGTCATTAATCATATTAACAGTGTAAAAGGAGAAACATCATGTAATTATTTGATTAGATGCCAAGAAGGCATTTGATAAAATTCTCAATCTAGAAAAGTAGAAATAGAACTTCCTTGTCCTGAAATAGGGCATCTACCAAATACCTGTGATGAACAACCAGTTTTAGTGAGGAGGCATTCTCTTTAAAATCAGACACAAGCAACAACATAGATTAACCTCAAAAACTTGATCCTAAGTGAAAATCAGCCAGTGACAAAGGACCACATGTTGTATTGTTCCATTTTTATTATGGAATGTTCAGGATAGGCAAATCCATACAGGCAGAAAGTAAATTGGTGGTTGATTAAGGGTGCAATGGTTGGGGGGCATGGGTATGACACCTGATGGGGATGGGCTTTCTTTGGGAGGTATTAAAAATATTGATGGAAGTGATGGTTGCCCCACTCTGAATAGACTTGGAGCCATTTTAATTGTATACTTTAAATGGCTGAGTTGTCTGGTATGTGAATTTTATCTCAATAAAACTGTATTTAAAGAGCAGTTAATGGGCTGTGGGATATTGCCAAGAGCAGTGGATTTGGAATAAAAACAATTGGATTTAAAAAAAAGAATTAGGCACATTGTATTAGAGATTCTAGCCAGAACATTAAGATAATAGAATAACAATTAAAAATGAATTTAAAAAGATAATACAATGGGAAGGCACAGTAAAGGAAGAAAAATTGTCATTATTTACAGATTATATTATTGTTGTCATAGAAAACTAAGGAGACACAGAGAAACTAATAGAAAGAAGAACAGATGCTAACAAGGTGCCTGGCTGTAGGGTCACTGCACAGAAATGAATTCTGCTGCTGTATACCAGCAACTAACAGAACATGTATCTTTTTAAAATTTTTACAACAGCAACATAAGCAGTAAGAATAAGTAAGAATAAAACCATGTGTAAGGCAATATGAAAGTACTGTAAAACTGCAGTGAAAGACACTTAAGAAGACCAAAATATTTGGAAAATATTTCACTTTCGTGAATAAAAAGGATTATAAAGGCAAGAGTTCTCTCCAAACTAATCTATAATGTGTAATGCAATCCTGGAGAAGCACTTCCAAAACTGCAGACTAAAGACTTCTTTCTTTTTAAACTGTTGACACTATTACAGATGTCTCCCATTCCCCGCCTTTGCCCACCCCTCTCCTGGCCTTCACCTCATTATTGTCTGTGTCCTTGGCCTGCATATCCGTTGTTTGGCTAATCTCTTCACCTTCATTCTCCCAGCCTCCCCGCACCTCCCTCCCATCTGAGATCTGTCAATCTGTTCCATGTGTCCATGTCTCTGGTTCTATTTTGTTCATCAGTTTACTTTGTTCATTAGATTTCACATATAAGTGAGATCATGTAGTATTTTTCTTTCTCTGACTGGTTGACAGGTTTGTTTGAGGATTGGTTTTTTGTTTTTTTTTTTCTTCCTGTCAATGTTCTTGTGTTTTTATCAATCACTGGAGGTGGCAAAACCAAAAACCTGTCAGAATCAACTTTTTCAGAACTCTAGAAATGAACCAAAGGTTAATTCTCAAATTTTGACAATATGAGGAGCATTTTTATTCAAGAAAATTCTCTGACTCTCAGTAACAACAACAAGCTTTGTGGCTTTTTTAACTTGCCCTGTTTTCATCCCCTTATCCTGACCTCTGGGGTAGACTCAAAAATCAGCAGCCTTAACATCATGGTAGCTGTGAAAACCATCAATCTTGCAGCCAGTGAAGGAGGCAGAATGGGTTTGGGGCATCCAACACCTCACAAACAGAGTTGTTGCTATTTAATCTGTTTGACAGCTCCCTAGAAAAGCCCCATCACAGGGATTGTTTTTGTTTTACCTGACTCAGAGCTTGCTCTACTTCCGAGCATTTGTTGAAAGAAATCATCAACGACTATTTAACAGTACAGCTGCCTGCGGCAGTAATACCAGTTGTGGTAGACAAAAGGCTGACCAAAAAACCTAAAAGGAAAATCTGAGGAATGAGCTGTCTGATGGGGACTTTGTAAAGCTCTAACCCGTTCCTGGCAAGTTTAGAAGGCCATGCACATGTGCAGAGCTATGTGCATGCCCCTGAAAGACCTGAGAAGGTCCTAATCTTTTACCTCTGCCTGACCTTGAGGATCTGCTCAACAGGAAGTAAAAGCTAAGGCAGAGTTGTAAATTTTCAGAGCACTGAGGGAGTCACCCAACACACACAATCCCTGACAAAGGGTGGGATACTTACTGGTTGAAGGCATTTAAGGAAAGCTCTGTCTAATCATTAGCTGACTTCCATGGCCATACACAACAAATAATGCAGACTTTACAAGATTAGTGCAGGAAAGTTGCTAAAAACACAGCAGCAGCTGCAACAATAACCAGAAACAACAATAAATTCTGGGGTATGAATTTGATTCATTGGGGTATGATTAAAATGTTCTGTTTTTTGTTTGCCCTGGTTCATGTGGCTCAGTGGATTGGCCATTATTCCACAAAGCAAAAGGTCACTGGTTTGATTCCCAGTCAGGGCACATGCCTGGGTTGTAGGCCAGGTCCCCAGTAGGGGGTGCATGAAAGGCAACCACACACTGATGTTTCTCTCTCTCTTTTTCTCCCTCCCTTCTCCTCTGACTAAAAATAAATAAATAAAGTCTTTTAAGAAAATGTCCTGTTTTCAACAGAAAATGATGACACTCAAACAGGAAAGAATGGGTCATTCACAGGAAATAAAATAGTCAATAAAAACTGTCCCTGAGGAAGTCTAGGTGATGTACTTACTAGACAAAGACTTTAAATCAGCCATTATACCTATATACAATGAGCTAAAAAAAAAGTCTAAAGGTTTAAAAGAAAGTATGAGAATTATGTCTCACCAAAACTTTTAAAAGATTTTATATATTTTTAGAGAGAGTAGAAGGGAGAGAGAAATAGAGGGAGAGAAACATTGATGTGAGAAACATTGCTTGGTTGGCTCTTGTATGCATCCCGACCAGGACTAAACCCACAATTCAGGCATGTGTCCAGACCAGGAATCAAACCAGTGACCTTTGCTTTCTGGAATAATGCCCAATCCACTGAGCCACACTGGTCAGGGCATGTCTTACCAAGTTTGATGAAGACTCAGTGCAGCATCAAGAAAAATTCCAATAGAATTGCAGTTGGAACTTGTTAAGGTGTTCTAAACTGATGGAGAATGGCAAAGGACTGGGAATACACAAGACACTCCTTAGGAAGAAGACTACATGGGTCAGCAGAGGTTCTGGTGGGTTATTTTCTTATAAGAGATAAGAATGTATTATTAAGTTGTGACTATGCATATTATTGCAGGTTAGATAAACATAAGTCGGTGGAAACCGGTCTACATATACACAGGAATGTGGTTTGTGAGAGAGGCAGCATTACAGATCAGTCGGGATGGGGGAGCACATTCAATAAGATGGTGCTGACACAAGTGATTATCCACACTGCTTTTTATTGCTAAATAATATTCCATTGTATGGGTTTATCATAATTTAAACATTTACCTTTGATGGACATTTGTTTTTTTTCCAGTTTGAGGTTATTACAAATCAATCCACTATGATTGTTCATGTACAAGCCTTTGCATGGACATATGCTTTCATCTCTTTTGGATAAATACCTAGAAAGGAATGGCTGGATTATACGGTAGGCATGCGTTTAACATTTTAAGAAACTTAAACTGTTTTCTAACTGGTTGTATTATTTACATTCTCACCAATATGTATGAGTTCCAATTGTTCCATATCCTTGCTAACATTTTGTGGACAAAAAAAGGGACTCTATAATTAATCTAACCAAAAGTACCCTCAGACCTATAACTTTCCTAGCAAAAGGATGTCTTTGCCTTAAGTAAGCCCTGCCCATTGTTTCTGTGCATCTAAGTTAATGCATCTTTGACATGCTTTTTTTTTCAGACCCTTCAGGAGGGTAACCACTCTCAAGAGAGCATGTAATCCTGTTACTGATCCTGTAAGCCAATCATAGGAATTTCCCTGTCTTGCTTTCTCTACGTTCTTCCTTATTCCCTTCTTAATTCCAAATGCGTAAAAGAAACTGCAAACTATCATTCTGGGAAGCATTTTCCTCAGTCTTTTGAGATCTCATTTCCAGGTGTGCCCTCTGTTGGGCTCCAATAAATTCTAGGAAACTCTTAGAAACGTTTTGTACAGGTTTGGGCATTCTTAGGTTGACAATTTAGTATTATCTTTAATTTTTTTTTAATCCATTCTACTGTGTATGTAGTGGTGACTACTTGTGGATTCATTTTGCATTTCCTGGGTAGCTAATCAGATCAGACATCTTTTTTATTTGCCACCTGCTTTTATGTAAGAATGTCCCAAACTGTAGAATATTTTTATTACGGTTTGTTCAATTCAAACAAAGGATATGCCTGGAAGAAAGATCTCAACAGACTGAGAGAAATGGTTCCCAGGATAACAGTTTGCATTTTTTAAATGCATTTGAAATCAAGGAGGGAGCAAGACTGCATGAATGTATGAGGAAGGTAGGCAGGGAAATATCTATGACTGGATTACAACATAGTTGTGTGCTCTCTTGAGGGTGGTTACCCTTCTGAGAGGTCTGGGAAAAAAGGCATTTCAGAGGTGTGTTAGCCTAGATGAACAGAAACAATGGACAAGGCTTGCCCACGGCAAAGATGAGCCTTTTACTGAAGACGTCATATGTCTGGGGTGTGACTATGAACTATGACCTGCCCAGTTAGGAATTTACAATCAGTTCACCCTGTGAGGTTACTTTCCCCAGAATCCCTCTCCCCTTTTCCCCCCACAGGTCTATGATCCATTTTCACTTACTTTTGTGAGGTATGGATCCAAAGTTCTGTTTTTTAGTTGTTGTTCTGCTGTTTTCACATATGGAGATCTAGTTTTTCTACCAACATTGCCTCTTTGTCAAAAATTAATTGACTAGCCCTGGCTGGCGTAGCTCAGTGGATTGAGTGCGGGCTGCGAACTAAAGCATCGCAGGCTCGATTCCCAGTCAGGGCACATGCCTGGGTTGCGGGCCAGGTCCCCAGTGGGGACCACATGAGAGGCAACCACACATTGATGTTTCTCCCTCTCTCCTTCTCCCTCCCTTCCCCTCTCTAAAAATAAATAAGTAAAATCTTTAAAAAAAAATTAATTGACTATTTGTGTGTGGGTATACTTCTTTTTCTTTTCATTTTTTTCTTCTTCTTCTTTCTTATTTATTGAAATATATTTGACATATAACTTGGTATAAGGTGTACAGCATGTTAACTTAATACATTTACATATATTTAATTTGTTTATTTTTAATTATAGTTGGCATTCAATATTATATTAATTTCAGGTTTATGGCGTAGTGGTTGGTTATTAATATAATGTATGAAGTGACCCCCTAATAAGTCTAGTACCCACCTTGCACTATACATAATTAGTACAATATTACTGACTATATTCCTTATGCTATACTCTATATTCCCATGACTTTTTGTAACTGCCCATTTGTACTTCTTACTTACTCCTTTACTTTCTTTCACCCAGCTCCCCCACCCCCTCCCTCATCAGGCAACCATCAGTTTGTTCTCTATATCTATGAGTCTGTTTCTGCTTTGTTTGTTCATTTATTTTGTTTTTTATATTCCACATATAAGTGAAATCATATGGTATTTGTCTATCTCTGACTTATTTCACTTAGCACAGTACCCTCCAGGTCCATCCATACTGTTGCAAATGACAAGATTTCATTCTTTTTATGGCTGAATAATATTCCATTGTATATATGTACTGCATCTTTTTTATTTTATTTTAATATATTTCATTGATTATGCTATTACAGTTGTCCCATTTCCCCTTCACTCCCCTCCACCCTGCATACCCCCTCCCATCCACATTTCCCCCACTTTTGTTCATGTCCATGTATCATACATATAAGTTCTTTGGCTTCTCCATTTCCCAAACTATTCTTGCCCTCCCCCTGTCTATTTTCTACTACCATCTATG
>CM052545.1:62245953-62338278 GCA_028533065.1 Trachops cirrhosus | reverse complement strand
GCTGTCATTTTACTGTACATGTTTCTTATCTTCTTTTTCTTAGATAAAACCCTTTAACGTTTCATATAATAAGGGCTTGGTGATGATCAACTCCTTTAACTTGACCTTATCTGAGAAGCACTTTATCTGCCCTTCCATTCTAAATGAAAGCTTTGCCGGATAGAGTAATCTTGGATGTAGGTCCTTGCCTTTCATGACTTGGAATACTTTTTTCCAACCCCTTCTTGCCTGTGTGGTCTCTTTTGAGAAATCAGCTGACAGTCTGATGGGAACTCCTTTGTAGGTAACTGCCTCCTTTTCTCTTGCTGCTTCTAGGATTCTGTCTTTCATTTTAATCTTGGGTAATGTAATTATGATGTGCCTTGGTGTGTTCCTCCTTGGGTTCAACTTCTTTGGGACTCTCTGAGCTTCCTGGACTTCCTGAAAGTCTATTTCCTTTGCCAGATTGGGGAAGTTCTCCTTTATTATTTGTTCAAATAACTTTTCCACTTGTTGCTCTTCCTCTTCCCCTTTTGGTACCCCTATAATTCGGATGTTGGAACGTTTAAAGATGTCCTGGAGGTTTCTAAGCCTCTCCTCATTTTTTTAAATGCTTTTTTCTTCATTCTTTTCTGATTAGATGTTTCTTTCTTCCTTCTGGTCCACACTGTTGATTTGAGTCCTGGTTTCCCTCCCATCACTATTCGTTCTCTGTACATTTTCCTTTATTTCACTTAGCGTAGCCCTCATTTTTTCATCTAATTTGTGACCAAATTCAACCAATTCTGTGAGCATCCTGATTACCACTGTTTTGAACTGTTCATCTGATAGGTTGACTCTTTTTTCATCGCTTGCTTAGTTGTATTTTTTCTAGAGCTTTGATCTGTTCTTTTGTTTGGGCCTTTTTTTTGTCTTGACGCGCCTGTTCTGTAGCGAGGGGCAGAGCCTTAGGTGTTCACCAGGGCAGGGTAACCCATGTAGCTATGTTGTGATGCTATATGTGGGGAAGGGGTCCGAGAGGGAACAATAGTGCTTTCTCCGCTCCCTGCTGGATTTCAGTCACTTCTCCCACTTCCCACAAGCAAACTGGGCCCTTCTGGTGCTGATTCCCAGGTGGGTGGGCTTGTGTATGTTCTAGAACCCTGTAGGTCTCTCCAACGAACTCTCCTGTGAGGCTGGGAGTTTCTCCTGCTACTGCCTCAACCCTCACAGGTGTCCAGTCAGAGGTTTGAGGATTTATTTCCCCGTGCTGGGGTCCTGGGTTGTGCAATCCACCTGGCTCCCCCTTTGTTTCGCTTGGTTCATCTGCACGCAAATGTGGGACCACCCAGTCTGCCAGCTGCCGCCTTGCAGCAAGAACTCTCAGCCTGGCTGCCCATCTCCGCCCCTCCTACTGGTCTGGATGAATATTTCTTCTTAACTCCTTGGTTGTCGGACTTCTATACAGTTCAGTTTTCTGTCAGTTCTGGTTGTTTTTTGTTTTTAAATTATTGTTGTCCTTCTTTTGGTTGTGCGAGGAGGCACAGTGTGTCTACCTATGCCTCCATCTTGGCTGGAAGTTCCATTTACTGCAACTTCTTTTATTCAATTGTCTACTGATGAACACTTAGGTTGCTTCTGTACCTTGGCTACTAGTAAATACTGCTGCAATGCACATAAGGATGCATATGTCTTTCTGAATTAGTGTTTTGCACTTCTTCCAAAAAGTACTCAGTAGTGGGATTGCTGAGTCATATGGTAGTTCTATTTTTAATTTTTTGAGGAACCTCCAAACTGTTTTCCATTGTGGTTATGCCAGTTTGCAATCTCTGTAGGTCTATTTCTTGATTCTCTGTCTGTTTCATTGATGTACTTGTGTATCTTCATGCCAGTACCACTCTGTCTGGATTAGTGTAGTTTGATAAAGTCTTGAAATCAAGTAGTGTAAATGCTCCCACTTTAATGTTGTTTTGCTATTCCATGTTTACATTTTCAGATAAATTTTAGAATCATTTTGTCAGTTTAAATCAAAATGATGCCTACTGGGATTTCACTTGGGATTTTGTTGAATCTATAGCTGAATTTGGGCAGAATTCATATCTTACAAGTATTGAGTCTTTTCATCCAGCAACATGATATACCTTTCTGTTTACATGGGTTTTCTTTAATTTCAGCAATATTTTGTAGTTTTCAGTATATAGGTCTTCAATATTTTTACCAGATTTCTCTCTAGGTGCTTTATATTTTCTGACACTATTGTAAAAAGTATTGTTTTTTTTTAGCTTCAATTTTTAATTATTTGTTGGTAGTCTATTGAGATATAATTGATTTTGCATGCTGACCTTATATCCTGAAACATTGCTAAACTTGCTTATTGGTGGAGTAGCTTTTTATACATTCTTTGGGATTTCAACATAGACAATTATGCTCTGTGTGAATCAAAATTATTTTTCTTATTTTCCTATCTTTTTCCTTCTGTGTTATAGCAGTCTATTTTCTGTCGAACTGTGTTTGAGTTTACCAGGAACACTGTTAAATCCATGCTTTCTTAATTTCAGATACCATATTTCTTAGTACTGGAATGCCCACTTGATTCTTTTTTAGATCCAGTTCTTCACTGAAGTTTTCCATCTTTTCATTCATTTTGTCTGTCTTTCCCTCTGTTTCCTTTAATAGTCATTTTAAAGTCATTGTCTGGCTACTCCAACATCTGGGACACCTGCAAGTTTGCTGCCTGGTTTTTTCTCTTCATTATTGGTCATGCTTTCCTGCCTCCATACTTGTTCCATTAATTTCCATTGTATTCTGGACAATGTTTATAAAGAAGCCATGAACACTGAAGTCAATGTTATTTTCTTCCAGTGAGAGTTTGTGCTTTCCTGGGTTAGGCTCATGGAGTGAGGGGCTGACCATCTCAGTCCAGTCAGAAACAAGCTAGTTCAGGAATAGAGCCCAGCTTCAGTTCCCCTCAGTCCACTTCTGCTTTCAGTGTCTGCATGGTGAGACCAGTGATGTATTTGTGATTTGCAGCTCTCTCTAGCAGGACTTTGATTTCTCGGCACTATGAGACTACAGGAGACCTCATGCTGCATTTACAGCCCAGCTCCCCAGCCTCCATCCTGCCCCAGCACTCAGCAAATATCCCATGGACAAATTTGATGCTCAGTTTGAGAACTACCCGATTCCAGACCATCACGCCAGCCCATGCAGCTGGTGAAGGTACTGCTCATTTCTCTTTCCCTGTGAGAAGCCTCCCACTGTGGCAAGCCAGATCCTCAGTCTTTGCTCAGATTCAACAAATGTCCTTTGGAAGAAAAAGATTGTTGATCTTGGCTCACCTGAGAAACATTCTTCCTTTTCTGATATTTTAGCTAATCTAATTTTCTTTTTTTTAAATTACTTTATTGTTGTTCAATTACAGTTGTCTGCATTTTCCCCCACCACTAGCTAATCTAATTTTCTTCACTTCCTCTGCTCTTTGATGTATTTAAAAATATGATCTTTGTAATTTCTCTGGTTGTTTCTAATGGTTGAGGCAGAAGCTTACTGCTACTTACTATACTCTCCTTGGAACTAGAAGTCCCCATATAGACTAAACACTTGAAAGTGATGATAAAACTTTAAAACTTTGAAAAGAAAACATACGAGCCCATCTTTATGACCACAGGTTAAAGAAGGAGTTCTTTAACAAGGTAGAAAGTCTTCATCATAAAATAAGATTAAAATACTTAAACCACCTTAAGGTTAATATTTATATTAATTAAAAGACACTATAAATAAAATAAAAAAACAAACCTCAAGAAATATATAGAAGATATATTTCTAACACATGTAATTAACACTTAATATCCTGAATGCTGTCTTCATGTAAATCAATAAATTAAAGAAAACATCTCAGTAGAAAGTGGGCAGAAGACATGAACATGCATTTCACAGGAAACAAGAGCATAGCCAGTAAACAAATAAGATGCAGCTTATTAGTAGTAGCAGAAAAATCACACACAAAGTGGGGAGAGTGGTGAACTGTGGAAAGAAAGAGGGTGATCAGGGAGAAGCCCATGGTAGTTGTGGATGGAGATGGGTAGTACTTTATTTCTTGGTGGCAGTTAACACATTTAATAATTATTTATTAAGCTGTGCACATATGCTGTTTTTAAAGTTCTTTAAAGGTAGACATCTTGTTTCATTATATCAACATACACAGTGATGTTATATTCTTTTCAGACCTGGAAGCCATTTTCTCTCCCCAAGATAATTCTGCCTAGTTCTGTGAGACTGAACTCTGCCGGACCGCATTATCGTGTGTTTCTCTCACAGGCAACCTCATCACTGGCGTTTGCTGGCACCTGGGAGGAGCCACCTGCCACCGTCATGCACTAACACCTGCAGGATTTGGAGACTCCATTTTTTAAAAGATTTCATTTATTTACATTTAGAGAGAGGGGCGGGAAGGAGAAAGGGAGGGAGAGAAACATCAATTGGTCCTGACTGGGAATCAAAGCAGTGACCTTTCAGTTTGCAGGCTGGCTCTGAGTCCACTGAGCCACACCAGCCGGTTCCAAATTTTGATGTCTCAACTCAAACCACTGTGTCAACTATGCGTGGTCTAAGGAAAAACGCTGTGTTCATCACTCCCTACCTGCTCCTTTCTCCTTGACCCTGGCTGTCCAGAATCTCACACCCGCACCATGGGTCAACAGCCCCTACCTCAGTGATAGAAGAGGGGCTAATTGAGCCAGCTTGGTCTGAAGCAGGGGTCTTTAGCCATGTTTATATCACGGACCCCTTTAGCAACCCGATGAAGCTTATGAAATCCATTTCAGAATAATTTTTTAAATCCATAAAATAAAATACATAAGATAAAAAGGAAAACAATTGTACTGAATTACAGCTTTAACATACCATTTAAAAAATTGGAAATCCAGTAACGAATATGCTTCTTTGTGAATGTGTTCAATAAAACGGTCCAGTGGCAGATCTGTCAGCCGGCGTAAGTTTGACATAGCGATAAATGAAAATGATATTGCAAGTTATCTGCCACAACTGTAATGCGGAATTAAAATACCTGTTCATTGCGACAAAGTCACTGGTACTGTTTGCTGACACTACTATGATTTGTTGCGTGCAGATCAAAGGAAATGCTAAATTTCGGTTCGAGGCTGGTGAAAATTAAGGTGTGTGTGTTTTCCCCTCTCAGTTCAGCGACTGCAGGTGAAGAATCCTGAAGTGCGGATGGAGACTTCCTCCCACCAGGGGGCGCGGGTATTTTAGAAAGGCGTTAGCTCCTCTAGCTGAGGGAGAGAAACTACCCAAGACAGAGTCTCCCGCCCTTTTCTCTGCTGGGCCTCGCATCTTGCACCCCACACCATCTCCTCCTCACCTCCATCCCCCTCCCTCACACACACTTGTTGACGGGAGGGGTTACTCTAGGTGAAATCATCTGTAACTCACACAGAGGTTTCCCAAGGTGAATCGTCTGCCAGCCACCAGGCAGAGGGTTTGCCCATGTGGGGGACGCCCCTCAAAGCTGCCCAGGACCAGGCCCTTCCTTGGCTGTAACAATCGTCCTGACTGCAGGTCAGTCCGACCAGCAAGAACTCACAGGAGTGTCACAGGCTCCGGTTCCAGGCCGCCCGCCTGGGCCCTGCATTTCTTTCTGTGGCCGGTGGGAAGCCAGGGCCCACCGGGGCAGCTTCGGATGAAATCTCAGGAGGGCCACTAGCTTCCTGGAAAGTTCTCTGCTCATATTTGGGGGCTGCTCCGGAGAGAATAATGATCTACATGTCGCCTGCACCCTGAGTTGCGATGCTGTGATCCTAGAGCTCCCTATCATGGCGGCCTCCCTGCCCATTGCCTTGCAGAACGAGAGTGGAAATAACTTCTTTTGGGAGTGGAGTTTGTGTCACTGCCATTCCCCATACACAAAGCAGAGGAAAGGGTCAGTCCCCACCGCGTCCCAACCGTTCTGTCGCTACCTGAGCCGGCTTTGAATTCATCCCAGAGGCAGCGTGATGGAGTGGTTAAGAAGCACCGTCCAGACAATCCGAATTAGAAGCCCTGGCCCTGCCGCCTACTATACATGTGAGTTTAGGGGAGTTAGTTAACCCCTGTGCCTCCTTTCCTCATCTCCAAAGTGGAGATGATAATAATCCCCACCTTCTAAGATTGTTATGTGGGTTAAATGACATGTTATGCAGAAAGCACTGGAAGACTTTCCAGATCACATAAATGTCAAATGAGGTTTTGCTATTCTTAATAATTGGCATGAATTTTATAAAATAAATAAATAAAACACTCCAGCTATTCCTTCTGTCCTTATTAACTCCACTTACCCAACTATCCATTCCAATTTCTTCCTTTCTTTGTGACTTTTATTCTGAGAAATTAGTCTTTCCCCCACTTTTCTTTTTATCCTCACCAGAGGACATTTTTTCCCATTGCTTTAGAGAGACAGGAATGGAGAGAGGAAGGGAAAGAGAGAAACATCAATGTGAGAGAGAAGCATCATTTGGTTACCTCCTGTATGCACCCTGACCTGGGGTCACACGTGCCTGGAGGGATCACAAGCTCCTAGGTGGGGGACTGAACCCACAACCCAGGAATGTGCCCCAACTAGAAATTAAACCTGCAACCTTTTGGTTATAGGTTGATGCTCCAACCAACTGAGCCACACCAGCCAGGGCTTTTCTTGCCTTGTCTTAAGAGTATATTCCTTTCCCCCTCAAACTTGCCCCACCCCTCCTTACTGTCTCTTCAGAGCAGTGGAACAGGCATAGGAGACAGGACCCAGAGACCTGCATCTCGTCCTACTTCTGCACTTCCCTTCCATGAGCCTCAGTGAAATGTCTTGGGTCCCTTTGGTTTAAAAGGTAGGTTTTACTATTATGCACGTATGGTGGGGCCAACAGATCAGGAGACAACTGCTGCTGCTGAAATGGTTGTTTGTTCCAGTTCCCACGCCCTGCAGGGCCACATGGGGAAACACCAGGATCAGCCTTGAGACACAGGAATGGAAGAAAACTGTGGCAAGAGCCTCTACTGTGGTTTTGATGGGAAAGACGAGGTAAGGCAGGGTGAGCAGGCTCAGGATCGGCTAGTTTGAATCAGTTCAGCAGCTCTGAGGTAAAGGGGATGTCTCTAATTGCCAGGTAATTAGAACTGGAGAGATAGTGGCCCAACCTTTGGTAGCTTGGGTGTGGGCTCTGAATTGGTTTGTTTGCATATCAAAGGCATGCTCCCAGGGGAGGTGTTTGCTATCTCGAAGAATTAGAGATAATCCTGGGAGGCCAGCCCCTCCAGAACCAGCAAGGCCCCAGATACCCCAGCATCAAGGGTACAGAAAATCAGAAAGTGTAGTCAATTCACCCTTCTACTGTGGATACACATGTGCAACATATATATTTCTATTATGACCACAGCTTTTGATATGAAACAGAACTTAAGGATTCAGTCTTGGGTAGTGACATCGCCAAGAGGGCGAAGTAGGAGACCCCAGCCTCTTTCCCCTGACAAAGACCAACAATTGGACAGTCATCCCCGAACAAAAATAGCTCTGGGAGAGTTCAGTTCTTTTAAGCAGCTTTAGGCCCTCCAGCTGTGTGCCTGCATGCCAATGACCTGGCCCCATTCACCGGACTCTCTACTGCCATGTGCACACCCAAGGTGAGACCCCATGGTGCACACCTACAGCCTAGGTTCCCACAACCACTGGCCTGCCTGCTGTTGGCTCTGTCCCTCGCTGCTGGCCTTGGCCCCACCACTGCGTGTGTTTGTGTCTAAAGCTGACCTGTGCCACCACACAAGCACCCACACCACTGGCTCCAGCAACCACTGCTGCCTGCCTTGGTCCCTAACTGCTGGACCTGGAGACACTGCTGAGGACCCCAACAGCCCTTGCAGCCACTACAGGTGTCCCAGAGCCATGCAGTTATTGATGCTGTGGATGGACCCCAGCGGCCGGAGCTGATGAGACACCATGCCCCCTCCGACCCACAGCCTCCACATGACCCTGCTCCTGGGGACATGTACCGCTAGACCCAGGGCCACAGCTCGCTCTAGCACTCTCCAACCACAGGTGCAGGTCTTCTCCCCGTTGCAGTCTGTCTGTGACGTCTGGAAGAGGTGACTGCTGCTTCCAATGTACAGGCACCTATAAAATGCTGCAGGGCCGTGAAGAACCAGGGGAACATGGCCCCACCAAAGGAACAAGTGCATGTCCAATAACTGGCCCCAAGGAAATGGAGACGCATGAAGGACCCAGCAAAGAGTTAAAAATAGCTTTCTAAAGATGCTCAGAGAGCAACAAAGGAGCACATGAACTCATTAATGAAATCATGAAAACAATACAAGAAGAAAACGAGAAGTTCAACAAAGAGACAGAAAACATAAAAAAGAAGCAAACAGAAACATTGGAGCTGAAGAATACAATAACAAACTAAAGAATTCAACAGACATACACCAGTAGACCAGGCCACGCAGAAGAAAGAATCCGTCAGTTAGAAGACAGATTAATTTAAATTATCCAGTCAGAGGAGAAAAAAAAGAAGAAGAATAGAAAGGAATCTGGTAAGGGGTTAATAGCCAAAATATACAAGAACTCATACAACTAACTCAACAGCAAACAAAACCAAACAAAATTAAAAAAAAAACACAACCCAAACAATCAGATTTTAAAACGAGCAGAGGACGTAACTAGACATTTCTGCAAAGAAGACGTACAGATGGCCAACAGGTATTGGCACATGAAGAGATGCTGCACGTCACTAATCATCAGGGAAATGCAAATCGAAACCACAATGTGATACCACCTCACACCTGTTAGAAAGGTGGTCGTCAGGGGCTAAGGGATGTGGGAAATAGAGAGATGATAGTCAAAGGGTAAAGACTTTCAGTTATAAAATGAGTAAGTCCTGGGGATGTAGTATACAGTGTGGTGGCTATAGTTAACAATACTGTATTTGTGTACATGGGAGTCGTTATGAGAGCAGAACTTTCATGTTCTCATTGCAGCAAAAACAACAAGATGGTGATTTTGTGAGGTAAAGCCCGTGGAAACTAACCTTATTTTGGTAAAAACATTTCAAACCTATTTATGTATCAAATCATCACAGTATGCACTGTAAAATCACATAATGTTATGTATCAATTATATCTTAATAAAGCTGGAGGAAATTCTTCTTCAAAAAAAGGATATAGTCTCCAGAGTCAGAGGACCGGGATCCCAATGCTGGCTTTGTCGTTTTGTAGCTGTGTGACAGTTATTTAACTTGTCTGTGCCTTGGTTTCCTCCTTTGTAATATAGGGCTGATAGCATCTTACATCATAGCGCTGTGAGCACGGAAGAACCAACATGGTAAAGCAGTAAGGACATCCTGGGCACACAGTGCGGGATCACTCAGTGTCGATGATCTTGATTTCTTGACCACGTCAAGCTGCCTTCTGACTCAGGGCCTTTGCGTCTGCAGTTACCACCGCTGGAGGGGCTCTTCCCCACTCTCTTCTCCTGGACAACCCCTTCACATCCATCCATGTCAACCTAAATGTCACTTCCTCAGTGGGGCCGGCATCCCAGCCTCCTGCCTTGCCTAGCCTTTGTAACAGTCCCTCACCGCACTCCTGTATTCCTGGTTATGCTCACCATCATTGCAGTCACATCTTGGTTGTTTGCATGCTGTTTACTGGATGTCTGTCTTTCCCATCAGACTGCGAGCTCTGTGAGAACAGGGACTGTGTCTACACAGTTTCTGCTGCAGGCACAGTGCCTGGCATACAGGAGGCGGTCAGTAAGTGCCTGCGCCCTGGGTGAGTCACACAGGCTCACAGCTGCAGGTGCACAGATGCCTCGCTGAGAAGCCATCTGGACCGCTGCCTGAAGAACAGAAGTACACAGAGTCACAGGCTTCTGACCTTTTCATTTGATGGTGGGAAAGCTTCTGGGCCCTTCAACTGCCCTTTGTAGACCAAAGAGTCTGGGAAGGAATTCTTGAGGCATCAAAACCTGTGTTGTAGATGACCAGCTGGCCCTGAGACATCAATTGGCAGAAGTGATGGAATGTGTACTGAAACCTGCAGCTGGCCTGCTCAGGAAAGATCCCGTCTTGGTTTGCTAAAGCAGCTGAATTCCAGGAATACCAGTGGGGAGATTGGGTCATGTCCTACCTGCCTCTCGAGACAAACAAGCTGACAGTTGGGGCGGGGTAGGAGGGAGGTACCATAACTGCTGAGAGAAAGGAAGGGCCAGATGCATGGACCGGAAAAAGCCCCATAGCAGGTGGAGGTGGACATAATTAATGGAGCCCAGGGAGCGAGCCTGTACATGCCAACTTGTCAAAACCTTGTCCCAAGGAGTCCTGGTCTCGATAGCCCCTCCCTGAGAAAGCAGAGCGAGAATAGCTTGAGACTGACATGCCAAGCAAATGGACGACAGGAAATATTCACAAACCAGGGGTTTGCTCAGAGGCCCCGGCCCCTCAGGCTAAAATCAGGATTATGTCTGTGCTGATTTACTTCCCAGCTGGATTTTAGGAAGAGCCTCAAAGAGACCCCCTGGTTATGCCAAAGATTGGCAGGTGCGTCCTCCCCTCTCTGGACAAAGAGCTAAGGCAAAGGGAGACAGGGGAAGAGGCCCCATCCCACAGCCTCTTTCTCTCTGGAACCCCCTTGAGCCCCTGCTCTAGTCCCAGAAGCACATGCTCTTTAAAAGTTGAGCCCTTCGCAAACTAAGTGCCCACTTTGCTAGCAAATGCACACAGCAATTTTGACCCCAGCCCAGAAATTCCCAGTGGAAATGCGGTCATTCTGCTGAAACTTTGTGATGCAGGGGCTCAGATGGCCACAGTGACTGGGGCGCACTGCTTTTCAGCAGTCAGGGGCCAGAGGTGCAGGGCGTCTGCAGCACATGGAGGGGACAGTCCCGCGCAGCATGACATCCATGCAGCTTTTAAAAGTTCTACTGGACGCTCACAGATGAAAAGTCAGCTGTGCCCAGAGTGTAACTTTAGTTCATCTATGAATACAAAGGCTTGGTTTGGTTTCGTCTTGGTGCACAGTTTTAGCATACCTTAGCATTTCCAGGGAGGCAACTTGACCAAGAACTATTGGCCACTTTGGAAGAGCGTGTGGCTTTGTGCAACACCACTCAGGATGTTTGGTCAGCAGGATGACACACCTCTATCAGACGTCATTCGTTATTGTGATCTTCTTGGTAATTCTCCTTTTAGATGGAGGCATTCAGTTACGCCATCTAATGTAGTTGTGCCCAAGCATTTACATATTGAAATGCATGCTAGTTTACTATGTGTGACCTAATTTTTTATTTCTTCCTTGTATTACCGTCAGCCATTATGTTGATGGGGGGAGAAAATTATGCATGCCAGGAAACTATATTGTCTAGAAACCTCATTTCAGGATGATCAGGGTGGGTGTCACGAAGTAGTCATGGTAAAGACGAGGAGGGTGCTGTGGGGAGACTCAGGTGGGTTTCACTGCCTTGGGTGGATGGTGGAACACCAGCTGGTGTGCAGCTAATGTTTTAGCTTAACCACACACTTGATTTGTAGACAAGCACTGATTTCTCTGGATTGGAGAGAATTTTGTCCAGTGAGTGGCACTGAATAGAAAACTTTGCTGAATTGTAGGTGATGTCACCATATATAGCTCACAGAACCCCAACAACAGCACTAGCAAAGACCAGAGTTCTCTAGCCAAGGGACCTAGGGCTTTTACCTTGCCCCAGGTGTTGCGCCTACGCCACCTAGTGGGACACAGGAAAGTAGCAGGTTTGTGGGAAGCCCAGCACATTAAATTTCAGATTGTTATCAATAATAACTGAATAATATCATCAGCTAACGCTTATGGGGTGCCTACCACGGACTATCATTTTATATATATTAGCTCATTTAATTTACACAATACTTAGAACATAGGTACTGTTGTCCCCATTTTGCATATGAAAAAACTGAGGCACAGAAGGCCAGTGTCTTGAGTATGTTAAGGGCAGGGCTGGGGTTTGAACTCCAGCATCTGGCTCCACATTTGCTATTCTTTTTCACAGTTGCTATTCTCAGTCATCGTGTTTCAGCCTTGCAAGGCTCCTCTATTGGAAGACACTATTTTGAAAGCCAAAAACTATGCTGAGTCCGTAGGGCCACCTGCAGCCATCTCTTCCAGGGCAGGAGGAAAAAGAACAAGTTAATACCTACGTATCAGACATGGTGAGATGCAGAAAACCCTTTCTTTTTTATGAGTCATGGAAATCCTCGTGCCCAAGTGGGAGGAGGGCGTTTCATGCCCCTGGCAGATTGTGGGGCCCTGCAATGGCTAACCCCCAGCTCTGCTGTGAGCTTCACGAGGGTGGCGCCCACATCTGCTTGTTCACTTCCCCAGTGCAGATACTTACCCCAGTGCCTGACTTGTACTGTGTGCTTGTATGTATTTTTTCCATGATATCTGCAGTGAGATAGCACTCACACATCATACAGTTCATCCCTCTAAAATATACAATACAATGGTTTTTCATATATTCACAGAGTTGTTCGGACATCATCACAATCAATTTTTATCACATCCTAAAGAAAACCCAGTCTCATAAGCATTCACTTCTCATTATCCCCAACCCCAGCCCCAGACAACCACTAATCTACTTTCGTCTCTTTGGATTTGCTTGTTCTGGACATTTCATAATAAATGGAACCATACATGATGTGGCTTTTGGTGAGCACCTTCTTTCACTTTGCATATTGTTTTCAAGCCTCATCCATGTTGTAGCATTTATTAGTACTTCATTCCTTTTTATGGCTGAATTATACTGCATTATATTGCCACGTTTTATTCATTCATTCATCAGTTGATGGCCATTTGGGTTGTTCTCCCTGTTTGGCTATTATGAAGAATGCTACTACCAACATTTGTGTACAAGTGTTTGCATGGACTTACGTTGTCATTTCTCTGGGGTGTGTATACACCCAGGAGTGGAACTGCTGGGTCATGTGGTAGCTGTACATTTCACCCTTTGAGGAGCTGCCAGACTGTTCTCCAGTGGCTGCACCATGTTTCCATCCCCACCAGGAATGCACGAGCGTTCTAATATCTCCACATCTTCACTAACACCAGTTATCAGCTGTCTTTTTATTGCCGCCCCCCTGGCTGGTGGGAAGTGGTATCCTCGTGGCGGGGCTGTTGCTTTCTCATCATAGACAAGTCCGCTCCCAGGCTGTTGGAGCTGGATGGGACCCCAGCAACCACTAGCTCAGTGCCTCATACTGCAGGGGAAGCGGTGAAGGCGGAGAGGGAAGGGACTAACCTGAAGCCACAACTGGCAAAGGAGGCAGTAACAGAATCTACCTAGTTTTATCTTTTAAAAGGTAAAGAAAATGAAAGACAGATATCTAAAAAAGATGAATTATATTTTCTCTAAATCTAGAAGTTTGTACAACTATAAAAACCAGAAGACAATGAATTGATAACAAATAACTGATAGTCGCAAATAGTTCTGTTCATGGACGGTCTACACGACTTAGGCACAGAGCAAAGCAAGCGTTTCTCCTCCACTTCCCTGGTTAAGACGGAGAAGATCCCTGCCTCACAGAGCTGTGAGTGTAAATAAAGGGTTTTGGATTCTACACCCGATGGCGTCCTAAGTCTAACTAGTGTCTGTGTGTAAGTTAACAGAGACATTCTTGGACATGCAAAGACTCAAAAAGTCCACCATCCACATGCCCTTCCCCTAAGGATTGCTCAAAGTAGCATTTCAGTTCTGTGAGAAATTAAAATAACTGAAGAATAAGACGTTTATATAAAAGAGTGGTAAACAATGAAGACAGAAAAACGCAATTTGAAATCTCAATACAAATATTTAAAATAATTTTTGAAAGAGAATACAGATGACATAAAATATTAGTAAGCTGCAGTTGTGGTTTATGCGGTCCACCGCCTGCAGCAGGCGAGCTGTGCGGAGGGTCCCGGGCCGCTGCGTGCGGACTCCGACCCCAGCCTGGGGGAGGCGCACCGGAACAGGCTTGCCCTAAGCTCTTCCCTGGCCGACTGCTGCTTCCCATCTGATGATTGCGGAGTTTCTTCACCCTTCCCTTGGGTCCTCTTAAACTTTTCTGTTTCAGGAGTGTGAATGGCACGTTTCCCTAGTTTTCGGTGGTGACAGTTCTCCATCGCTTCAGTCATTTCAGTGGTGATTGGAGAAGGCGGGTCACCAGCTATCTTGGATCAAGGGCGAGAGGACTAGTTCGACACGGTCCGGAGGTGCTTCCAGACCTGACGACAGTGGCGGAATCGCGCGTCTTCGGACAAGACTTCTCAATCCTCCTAGCATCAGCACCTTCCCCTTCTGAAATAGATCCCTCCACCCCTAAGGCCGACCCAAAGCTAGAGTGGGTAGGATCGGTGGCTTTCTCTTGGGCATCCGTGTGCCCCATGTGATACCAGTCCTGCCCTCCTGTGCTGCTGGCTCAACTCCGCTGGAGAGGGTGCGGCAGGATGCAAAGTGGGAGCAAGGAGTTGGGGTTCCGCCCAGGGCGGCCTGGGAAGCAGGGTGGCCGTGGGGGTGAGAGCCGCAAGAGCCGGCCGGCCTGACACCACCTGGCGGAGTCTCGGGGAAGAGTCTTAAAGGCGCGCGCTCCTCGGCGCCCAGCGCACTCCAGCAGGAGACGCGGAGAGCTCGCCTCCTTCTCCACCGGGCACCTCTGGAGGTAAGTGCCGTCCGCCGGCGGAGTCGGGGGCCCGGTCGGGGTGGCCTGGAGTGGACCTGTGCTCGCCAAGCCCTGTCTAGGGCTGCGGTTGGAGGGCGGTGCCCAAGTTTTGTGAAGGCCTTGGAGGGCAGCTGGAGCGGCTCGGTGCCGGGACAGGGATGGCGCGGGTGGGCGAGAGCTGGGGCCGTCTGGGGGCGGCCTCCCGGTCAGGGCTTCGGGGGAAAGACACCCGCGCACGGCATACGCCCGAGCCCCGACCCTGCGCACTGAGCACTTGGCGCGCTCTGGCCACAGTCCCAGTGAGCCCCAGCTCACTGCTGGAGCCACCACCCGGCTCCGCGCCTTCCTGCCTGCCCGGGTACCTTTGCAGCCCTCTCGCTCCGCGGTCGCGCCCGGTCACGCTGGCTGGTCGCAGTCGGCGGCTGGCCAAGCCCTCCCTGGCCCGGCCGCGCCCGCATCCCAGGCCACCCCGCCCGGCCTCTCCGCGCTGAGCCCCTCGCCTTCCCCATCTCCAGCCACTTTCTATTTTCACACCTCCCAGTGCCCGGGCCCCGGCGCCTGATTCAGTGCTTAGTAATTAATTTGGCGTTTCAGAATGGTCACCGGGCTGGATAATGGGCGCATTCATCCCCCGGGCTAATCTGAACAGAGGTGGGAAGAAAGGCTTTCACAGACAGAAAATGCCATTCGCGCAGTGCTCAAAGGGGCTGTCACTCCCAGAATAAATCGCCATCACGCCCGCCGGCTTCTCTGGCCATTTCCATACAGCCCTGGCCGCGCTGCGGACTCGCCGGCCTCGGCCCCGGCTCCCGGGAATCACTCACTCGAGTGCCTTCGACGGGAAAGTCGGGCGAGAACGAGACCCGGGCAGGGGCCAAGGGGAAAGGGGAAGGCAGGGGGCTCGGGTTAAGGCCTCAGGGGACAAAGAGCTTGATTAGAAAATCAAATCTAAACTAGAAGGAGGCACAGCCATTCAAGGCGAGGACTTGGGAGCTGGGGCTTGGGAAGCATCCGACCAAAACCCCCCGGTTCGCGAAAGGGGTTCGCAAAAAGGTTCCCTTTTTGGGAACGCCAAGCGCGACCCAGTGCGGTCGGTGGCGTGCCAGGGGCCACAGAGCAAGTTAGCGAATCTCCTAAACTGTGCATAGAATCCAATGCACAAGCGCGGATCACTGAAGCAGGGCCCGCTGGAGCAGTTCTGACCCTCACCAGACGTTTAATTCGGGTTCCCTGCGATATCAGCTCTTTTGCCGACAGGGCAGGGGAGGTGAGCACGTGCCTGCAACTCTCCACTCCTGCCTGGACCCAAGGGTGACAGCGGCTTTATCCTCTGACCTTCTTTTGACCCGGGGTCTCCCCTAGTGTTGGACACAAACGGTCTACAGGCTGGTCTGCAGGCTCTGAAAGCCAGGGCCTTCCCCTGGAGGCGCCCCTGCCTTGGGGCGAAGCCGCGTCGTGCGATGTCGTTGCAGCCCTACCCCGGAGCCTCGAGTGAGCAGGGCCAGTTTGGCTTTGTCCAAGGGGAAGCTCCAGGCTCTTGAGTTTTCGGCAGTAGGGGCTCTGCGTGCGCCCATCTCGCAGGGTCCCGTGGGACCCTCCCTTCTGGGGAAGAGACGGGGCTGTGGTTCTAAGCTAGAAGCTCAGCTTGGTTGAGAGGCTGGACTGACAAGGGAAACAGCTGGCCAGAAGGGACATTCCTGGAATGGCCAGAAGGGTGTCCCAGAGTGTACAGGGGATGGAATCCCATGCCACACACCAACTTCTAAGTTGAAGTCACACCTCCCTTGAGTGTCACTTTCCTTGTCTGCAAAGCGAGAAAGAAATGAGATCACATCTGGCTCCAAGTGCAGGGACCCTCAGTAGAAGGATCCTACACACCATCCACACCCCCAACTGCCAGTCCAGCCACACACCCTCCTGGCACCTCTCCAAGTCCTCACCAACACCTCTCCTTGGGGCCTTAGTGACTCCCCCAGTTTTTTCCTCAGGCTTCCACCCACCTTTGCTGCACCTGGGTTTTGGTGTCCAGCTCTCCTGGAAACTTAGATGATACTGACACCCTAAGTGACCTGCCAGTGTCATCCATCTTGTCAGAGAACTTGAAGTAGAATGGATTTCACAGCAGCGTGAATCTCAGACTTTGGGCAACAGCCCCTAGGCCCGGGGAGGAGCTCAGAAATCTGCATTTTAAACAAGCTTCCTAAAACATTTGATGTAGGTGGTATAGGCACTATATTTAGGGAAACGTGGCCCAGACTGGGCTTTCCAGCTGCAGTCTCTTCCCTCCCAGAACCACAGGCCCAGCCACCTTTCTGGACTTGAATAGTCCTGACTACCTCCTATCCTTATTGGAGGCCTGTAGTGGGTGGAGTCTACTTCTAGGAAGGAGATACCTCTGGATCCCCTGAATGTGCTGACTGTGAAGGAGCAGCTGTAGATGAGCTGAGCACATGAGAAATGGTCTAAGTGGGCACTGGACACTGAACCCCAAAGCTAGGGGCCTTCACTTAGCAACACACACGGACAGCTGGACCTAACACTGTGCACCACAGGCCCCACACAGACAGTACAAATGTGCCCAGAGGGCCCCTTAGCAAGGCAAACCCTGCCCACACCAGGGAGCGAGCAGCCCTCCGCCACAGGGGATCTGTGCCAGCAATAACCCAGGTGCGGGCTGTGGCCCAGAATACCCAACACCTGCCCCTTCACTACTCTGGGGCTCAGAGGAGGGAAGGGGGGACAGAGGAAAGGTCTGGAAGGGCGGGTGGGGAGGAAAGCTGTTAAGAACAGAGAGGGGGCAGGGGAAGGGATGAGTCCCTATTTATGTAAGCCATTTGTAGCTGCGGATTGTAAAACTAGGCAGGATTCTCTGGAGTAATTCATAGTGTTTGGACAAGACAAACATTGTTCTGCTTTAAACAAACCTCCAGAAAGGTCAGCCTGGTTCATCCCTTTGCTGCAAGTCGCTGAGACTATCCAGATGATGAGAAAATCAGATCTTCGCTGAGGGGGCCTGGGCAGGAGGTAGTTGTCTCCTGAGGCCTTTGGATGCAGGGTGAGGGCACTCAGCGCAGGGAGGGTCCTTGGCTCCCACTGACAAAGCCTGGCTCCCACTCTGGAGCTAGGAGACATGGTTGTGTGTGTGTGTGTGTGTGTGTGTGTGTGTGTGTGTGTGACAGATGATGAGATCTTGATGATGCCAAGGAACATCCAAGTTCTGGAGCAATGCAGGTCTGGTGACCTGCATTGTGAGTCTTCTTTATGTGGGGGAAGAATTGAAACAAAGATTCATGGATATAGAACCAAATTAGACCCACTAAGTCCAAGCCCAGATATGCTCCTGGACACCAAGAAATCACTGTTCCTTACATATGAAAGCATTGGCTGGGCCCCTGTCTGTTCATTTGGCAAACATTTTTTGAGTGCCTACTATTTGCTAGGTGTTAAGTATATAGTAGTAGGGAGCAATAAAGATGTTGCACCCAGCTATGGGGCCTACAGTCTGGCTCCCCCACCCCCACCTCACCCCCATTTTCCCTAAGAAGAGAATCTTCTCACAATTTTACTTCCAGCATCTTTCCTACCACCATTGCCTCCATAAGCCCCTGGCTGAGACAACATTTCGGTTCCCAGACTGAGCCCAGCGGCCAGTGCAGTCAGGGTGCAGTAAGTGTGAGCTGTCATTGTGATTATGATCATGACTGTGAGTACAGACTCCACTCTTGAGGGGTCTACCTGACCCCAAGCTGAAGTGAATACCTTTTATTGATATTTATTATTCATGCTCATTGACTTATTATGAATTAGTAATTAGTAAAGTATTACTAACATTTTACCAAGTCCAGTCTTTCTGTAGTGCTAGGTGTTGCTGTCTTGTACATGATCTCCCGTTGCTCAGTCCTCTCAGGTGGGTGGTGTCCCTGTGGTAACCATGGTGATGGTAGTGACACTGGGTTAGCTGGTTCCATACAACTTTATAAAGATTATGTTTGTTTAGGGCTTTGGACACTTCAGGGTCTTTTGAATATACTTATTTACTCAGTACATCTGATATCCATGGGAGACTTGGATAGATGGAAGGAAGGAAGGAAGGAAGGGAGGGCAGAAGGAAGAAAGGAAGGACACGGACAATATTACTATCCACATTTTTCAGAAAAAGAAATTGATGCTTAGAGAGATGAAAGGACTTGCCCACTGTCTTCGTTCAGGCTGCTATAACACAATACCATAGACTGGGTGGCTTGAGCAACAGACATTTATTTCTCATAGTTCTGGAGGCTGGGAAGTTCAAGACCAAGGTGCAGGCCAATGTAGTTCCTGGTGAAGGCTCTCTTCTTCATTTTTAGACAGTTAGCTGCCTTCTTGCTGTGCCCTCACGTGGTGGAAAGAGAGATTTGTCTGTCACATCTCTTATAGGGGCACTAATCCCACCATTGAGAATTAGGGTTTCAGTCTGTGAAGGGGGAAGAGTACAATCACTTAGCCCATAGCACCCACGGGCTCAGAGGGGCAGACAAAGATCAGAGAGTGTGTGACTGGAGCACAGTCCAAGAGGTCTTCTTTGTCCTGCACCATCCTGCTGACCCCCTAAAGAGCTCTCCGCCAATAGGCCTAGAAGCCTGGGCTTCCTGTAAGTGAGGTGCCCAGTGACACACTAGGAAGTAGCTTTCTAGGCTAGGTCATGGCCATCCACCCTATGTCTAGTTTCTGGCATCAGTCTGGGGACTGGCTTGGTGGCAGTCCTTGCCTGATGTTAGGGGCAACAGTGAAAGAGAGACACATATCCTTCCCCCATATCCTACTTTCCTTTAATATGTTATTGTGCTTGAATAATTCACATCCTTACCCATTCTGTTTGGAATCAATGGTCCATGTCTGTTTTCATCCTATACTACCCCTTGGAATTAAGCTCCTTTAAGTTTTCTCCCTGTGTGATGTGCAGACCAGCAATACTCATTTCACTATTTGGGGAAAATAAGCTGTTTCACATAGGTTTTTTTTCCCTCTTTTGCAGTTAATAAGAGGTTACTCCTTTAAGCATAGAAACATTTTATGTAATAATTTTTATTTAAAACATTTTTCCATCAAAATCATGATATTTTTTCCACCTAAGTCAGCAGGATTGACTGACTATGAAGCAGGTATTCCCTAGGTGCGGTTGAGTGGGTGACCCACAACCTATTTTGATGACTCACAGCCATCATTAGGAACATCAGCTCTGGGGCAATTTTCTCAGCCTCCTTGCCTCAGTTTTCTCACTTGTAAACTGGGGAGCACTGGATGATTGCTCTCTAGGGGCTCCTTCTAGTCTCTGCTGGCTCTAATACAGTAATGAATCTAGGTGAGACCTGTCCTAAGTTTCTGGGTGGTGGCTGGGGTGGATTCTACTGTCAACTGTCACTTCTCAGTGTAACAGTGTTCAGCAGTCACTCCGTTCCCCCAGGGATCCCAATCTGTGGTTCTCTGTGACTCCAGAAGAACAGAAGATGCCTGAACTCAGCTTACAAACATATCTAAGTGAAGACTTTCTGGCCTTCCTGTGGACTAATATTCCTGATATTGTGGCTCCTCTTCTCTCAAATGCTCAGGAGGCTATTGACTTCCTTCTGCAATATGTTCAGAATTGTAAATAGTGCAGCAACCCTGCCCTCCAGGAAAGGGGGTTTGCAATTCCTTAATAGTTACAGCGAGTGCTTGGCAAGCTTATGTTGAAGGCAGTGAACTCAGCACTGTGGGAGGTAAAGCACAGTGGGACCTAGCCACAGCTTGTGAGAAGACCTAAAGGAAGACTTCACAGACATTTTGAAGCCCAGAATGTTAGTGTTTCCTCTTTTTGTTCCTTTCATTTACCCCGAACTTACCTTTTAATATTTGCAAGGGACTCTCTTAATTCTGGCATTCTGGGATGTTGGTATATTAGCTTCTTCTGACCACCATAACAAATTCCCACAGACTAGGTGGCTTAAAACAACAGAAACTTATTCTTTCACAGTTTTAGAGGCCAGAAGTTTGAAACCACTATCACTGGATTGAAATCAAAGGATGTGCTCCCTCTGCAGGCTCTGGAGAAAAATGAGTTCCTTGTGTCTTTCAGCTTCTTGTGGCTGCCAACACTCCTTGGCTTGTGGCCACACCACTCTCTGTCTCTGTCTTCACATGGCCTTCTCCTCTTCTATCTTGTCAGATCTCCCTCTGCCTCTCTCTTACAAGGACACTGGTGATGGCATTTAGGCCCCACCCAGATAATCCATGATGATATCACCATCTCATGATCCTTAATAGCATCTGCAAAGACTTGTGTGTGTGTGTGTGTGTGTGTGTGTGTGTGTGTGTGTGTGTAACATAAGGTAACATTCAGAGGCTCCAGGGATTAGGATATCATTGATGGGGGGGTGCGCTTTTCAGCCTAACATAACTGGTCACTACCATCAGTTGTCCATAATTCTGTGTCTTTGATCAGTTTTAATGAATTTGTAGTACACTTCTATTCTGTGCCAGGCAGTCTGTTAAACACTGAAGGCTGAGAAGAAAAAGACACAGCTCCTCCCTCAAGAAGCTAATGAATTAGTCAGGGAAACAATATAATATTAAGAGAAATGGGGAAAAGCAACTCTAGGGCCTTTTAGTTACCCAGGATGGATCCTGAAGACTTTAAATTACTGATCAATGTCTGTAAGGCCCTGCATACCCTGACCTGTACCTACCTCTCTGTCTTCACCTCCTACCTCTCCCCACCTGGCTTACCAAGCCTTCACCAACCTGGCCTCATTCCATTCCTCATATAAGTCAAGCTCTGCCTCAGGATCTTTGCACTTCCTGTTTCCTTTGCTTGGAATGCAATGTCCCCCTCTGCCCAATATTCCACAGCTCACCTCTGCACTTAACTCTGCTCTACTGGATCCTTCTTAGAGACACCCCAACCCCCAACCAAGTACCTTGTCTAAAATCTACCTTTCTTGCTCGCCCTCTCTGTGCCCTCCTCTGCGTTATTTGTGTTCCTAGCACTTACCACAATCAAGGTGCTCCTGTCTGGGCCATCTCTACCTCCACAAGCATCTTGAGATGTGATAAATAGAATTTCTAGAAGATCCTAAATGCCTATTATTTTCAGTTTTTACATCCAGTTCTCTTCCCAATAATGCATTTAGCCTTTGTGTGTGTGTGTGTGTGTGTGTCTAATTAGCACAATGGGCTAAATTTCAAATGGATTAGAATGGGGTTGGGCCCTTCTATGGGGAATTTGTGAATTTGAGGAGCTGCTTTTTAGCTGTGCTAATGACTGGTGTGTGTAGGGGGTGGGGCCTACTGGCATTGAGTGGACAGGGGTGGGGGATGCTAAGTGTTCTGTAGTGGGCAGGACTGTTCTGCCCGTGAAGAATTTTCTGGTCCCCAATGCCAATAGCACCTCTATGGAGAAACAATCTTAAGGAAATAGTTGGTATTCAATTACCAAAATAGTATTTTCAACCTTAACTGATGGCCTTTTTCATCCTATGAGTATTCAAATTATTTCCTGCTAAATGCATCCCCTTCTGCTAAACCTGTCCATATTCTGCAGCCCATTCATGCAGCCTCCTTAGATCCTCCAATTCTCCCCCTTCCTCTTGGTAGCACTCCCGTGTCACCTTGAAATTTTGAGGTTTCACTGAGAAGACTCCCTCCTCCAGATTTTGTTTAAATGTTCAATGAATTGAGCCCCAGTTTTGGGCTCAGAGCCTCCCCCGCAACACACACACTATTTTCTCCACCTAGAGAGCCATCCTTTTATTTGCACCCTTTGTTTCCGGCCTCCAGGACCGGGCTTCCATCCATGACAAAGCTTCCCCCACGGTGCCCCATTTTCTTTATTTTAATAGAGCGTTCAGGGTGGGACCTTGTCAAAAGCTTTTTGCAAATGAAAATAAATTACATCTGCTGGTTCCCCTTATCCACAGGCATTTCACCCCTTCAAAGAGCTCTGGTAGATTAAAGGATTTGCTGGATTTGGGGTTTGTATGATTTCTATGCCCAACTCCTGAATCCTCAGCCAAGAAGCCTGCAATAGGGAGGCCTGAGTTGAAGATGCAGATAAACAAGACTGAAGAAACAGATAAATCTCCGGGACCCCTATGCGCTATGCTGACCTGTTTTCCCATGCTCTATCTAAAACCTTCCTCAGGACAGTCATCTCGCTTAAAATCCTGCCCAGGGACCTGGGATGGATTCCTTGAGCAATCTCCAGGAAGCTGGTTTGGTGAGCTGAGCTCTAGAAGCCTTAAAATGAAAGTTCTTCCAGGTTGAAGGATCTGGAAGCCTGATCTGAGAATTATGAGTATTAAAAAAACAAATAGCCCTGACCTGTGTGGCTCAGTTGGTTGAGTGTCGTCCCGCAAAGTGAAAGCTCGCTGGTTCGATTCCTGGTCAGGGCACATACCCGGGTTGCAAGCCTTGTCCCTGGTTGGGGTGCGTGCAAGAGACAACCAACTGATGTTTCTCTCACACATGGATGTTTCTTTCCCTTTCTTTCTCCCTACCTTCCCCCTCTCTAAAATAAATAAATAAAATCTTAAAAACAAACAAAACCCCTCTACACGATCACATATTGAGCCTCTACTCTGTTCCAACTTCTTTCCTTTCAGATACATCTTTGTAATCACCCTAACAAACCCATAAGGTAAGTGTGATGACCCCCATTTCACTGTGAGAAAACTGATGCTCAGATGGGTTAAGAAACTTGCTCAAGGTCATACAATCAGTTAGGGGTGGATCGGAATCAAACTCTGTCTAAGTTCTGTCCCTTTCCAAAAGAAACACAATCAATCCAGGCCCTGCCTACATTTTGGAAGGGCCAGACACTGGGATCACCTCTGCTGCTACAATTTCTAGTCTGTTGGGAGTCCTGGAAATCAAATCATTTAATGTCTGTCCTTTTAACTGAACCAGACATGCTCAGGAGCACAGCTGAGCCAGGTCACAGCTCATATTTCCGGTAGACCTGACTCCCTTCTCCTGTCTCAAGATGGCTGAGACTCATTTATGCTGGAAAGCTATGGCAGCCAAGCCCATCTTGCCTATAGGAGCCAAGAGCACCAAACACTGGAACCAGACCATTAGTTCAAATCTCTGCTCCTCTACTTACCTGTGGCATCATCTTCAGCAAACTCCTTCCCTGTGTCTCAGTTTCTTCCTCTGTAAAATGGAGATAATACTACTTACCCCATCAGGTTGTTATGAGTATTATGAGTTAGTGATTGGTAAAGCCCTTGGAAGAGTGCTCGGCATAGAGCAAGCATTATATAAATGCTTGATGGAAAAAGTGAAGCTCTCTGTCATGCCTCACATGAAGGCCCCTCAGGTCATCTCATTTCTCCTGAGCCCGTACTCTCTTCCTGTCCTCTTTCCTCACAAACCATTAGCCTGTGCCATGTGGTGCCCCTGTCCCTGGGATATGCCCTTCCCCACATCCTTGCCCTGTGCACTGATTGCTCCACCCACCGTCAGGTATTGCGTGTTTTAAGAATTCTTGCAGCACATGGGGAGCTGTGGCACACTGGTTGAAAATCGCTGATACTTCCCTTTCTTTGAAGGCATCAGCACCTGGTTCAGTCTTCATCTCTGACGAAAGCCCTGATGTTGGTTTGTTCAGAGTGTCTACAATACCCAGGTGGACAGCCCATGGAATACCTTGACCTCCTTATCTCCAGTCATCTTCACCTCTGCTTGCCTGCAGAACCACCCCTCCCCATCCCCTCAGTGGGCCTGTCTCCACCCAGAGCTGTCTCACTCTGGAATCAGTTCAGACATCTGGTTTGGGAACACAGCCTCTTAAGTTATTCTTCACCACATTTCTTCTATTTTCCTGAATCCTCCGGGCCAGCTCTGTCCAACAGAACTTTCTGTGATGGTAGAAGTGTTCTTTATTGGTGCTATCCAAATCAGGGGCAATTGAGGACTTGAGATTTAAATTTTCTTTAAATTTAATTCATTCAAGCTGAAGTTGAAATAGCTGTCTGTGGTTACTGGCTGTCGTGTTTGAACAGCACAGCTCTAGACCCCTGGCATCTCTATTTCCTCTTCTGTCTGCGACCTGTCTTCACTTCCTTCTCTCTTTAGCTTTATCTCCATGGACCATCACATCAGCCACCCTGTTTCTCTTGTCCTCCTGTCCCACCTCCTGGAACAAATCCTCAACTCTAGATTAATCCCACTGTTCTGCTGCTTTCTCCAGGCCTGCACTGGGGGCCGCTGAGCACTGCTGGGGGGAGGGGAGGCCTGTGACTTTGCTGGTTTGCATTCTTTCTCATAGATAGTCAGCAACTTCAACAGGACCTTTATCTGCCCTGCAAACATTATCCTCCTTTCTGTAATGACCCAATTAGGCCTTCTCCCCTATTCCCAAGCCTCCAAAGCTCCCACCTGCTCCCTCACTCTCAGCAGGGGATGCCACTTCCTATCCTATTGTAACCAGAGAAGCTTTGAAACCACCTCACCACGAATTTTACAAGGCTGGTTGTATCTGTCTTCAACCTTTCTCCTTATGCTCCTTCCTATCAACATTTAGGCATGTTTAAATAGCCTGATGTTATAAACAACAATAAAAATCCCAGTCTTCCGTCAATCCCATGTTACCCCATCTATCACCTCATTCCTGCTATCACCCTATTTCTTTCCTACCACTTGTTTTCACACTTCTTGAAAGTTGTCTACACTCACTATCTTCCACTTTCTCACCTCCCATTCACTCGGTAACCTGCGGCAGTCTGGCTTCTGTCCTTATCACTCCTCTGCCACTGCTAGTCAAGGTCACCAGTGATTTCCTTGTAGCTTAATCCAAAGGACTCCTTTCAGATCTTATCTTGACCTTGAAAGCATGTGACCCTGCTCACTACCCCTCCTTCTCTAAACTTGCCTGTTGGTTTCTAGGACACCTGAGTCTCCTGTTTTCCTCCTTCTATTCTGGCTACTTCTAGGTTTTCTTGAAACTGCCACCTTCTCCTCTCCTTAGGGTGATCCTTGGGCTCCAGGTAAGGCTGGGTGCCAAGGAGGGTGGCTCCCCCTCCCCGCACATTCCTTGCAGAAACACCTGGGAATTTGCTTTCTCACCCAACAGCCACACTGTTATGTTTTGAACTCCAGTTTGTACCGTGGATCCCGCTGCTGAGAGCCTGACACGCCTTTGTGGGTGTGTATTTATAACCCCCACTTTAGAAGCTCTCACGACACTTGGACATCTGTTTTTTTCATTTGTCCCCTCAGAAGGCAGTATGCTTTAGGAAGGGACACTGACAAATTAGAAGGCACTGAGAGAGTGCGGAGTAGTCAGAAAACAATGTCCTCTGAGAAACCTTTAAAAGAACCAGGAGTATTTAGCCTAGAAGACCTAAAACTGAGGGATGATAGAGGGCTGATTTCAAAAATTTGAAGAGGGAGAACCTTGGTCTGGGCTGTTGTGTGGAGTTGGAATCAGACCAACTGTACAAAGTGACAGGGAAGTGGTTCAAGGAGGCAGATGGGTTCTGCTGTGACCCAGAATGTTTCGGACCGCCAGATAAAGGTGAGACCATCCTGCTCACCAAAAGTACCAAAGAAGGTACGCTTAGGCTGAAGGACAAAAATAAAAGTGGGAGACTCTCTCCCGCAACTCCCCTCCAGGAGACCAGCGGCCTGAGCTCAGCTGGCAATTTAGAGCTGCACTCCAGAGAGAGCAGTTTCAAGCCTGCTGCCTTGCCTGACCCAGTGGGCTGGGGGTGAGTGGGGCACCCTGATTTGCCTCGCTCAGTGTGTCTTGTTCTGTGTTTTGGTGGGCCCCCATCTGCTTATATTGTTCGCTATCCCCAAAACCGCCTCCCAGAGCCCACTGCTGGGACTGGTAGAGGGATGTCGTTGAGGGTGATTGCTTGTCACCTCACACTGAGTTCCCTTTATGAGGCCCCCCAGGAGAAGTTCCTGTCTGAGTTTAGTACCGAGAATACTTGTAATTCTCTTAACAGGTCTGTTTTTATCTCATGGACACTGGGGATTGTGTAACTGACATGGTCTCCTTTTCATTTTGGCTGCTGGGTGGGCGTGGGGGGAGGAAAGCTTAGGCACAGATTTGTGGCCCACTCCCAGGAGGTGACCAGGGCTTCTAGGATGCATTTTAGCTTCATTCCCATCTCTACTTGGTGTTCCCTCTTGGTTTTTCTTTTTTCTCTTAGCTTTTCTTCTTATTTTGCTATACAAAATCGAGAACATACAAGCAAAAATAAATAAAAGTCACCTTTAATTTCACCATCCAGAGATAACAACAATCAACAATGCTGTCTTTGTATGCATACTTTTTCAAAAAGAATAAAATGAGAGCACACTGTGCAGTGTTTTTTGGACTATAGTGTTATGTAATTTGCTTTTTTCACTTTATAATTTTATTAATTAAAATTTTTATTAAATAATTTAAAATTTCTATAATGATCTAGCAATTTAATACTAAGAATAAATGGTTTCTACATCCACTTACTATGTGCTTGGCTTTATGTATATTTACATCTATATGTGAAAGTATGTTCATATAGATTATATAAGTGTGATATGTATATGTATATATATTATAAGCTATAATATTCATATGTTCACTCACTGATGCTCACAACCCTATGAGGTAGATATCATTGTCCCCCTTTTGAAAATGAAAATAAGGCACAGAAAGTTGCAAAATTTGCTCATGTCACACTCTGGCTCCAAAGTATGTGCTCCAAACTGCTAGGCTGCCTTTCATACCATTGGAATTTCACAGTCCACAGTGGTTAGACATTCTGTTTATCTCCTTTCAGCTCACCTTCTAATTTATGTTATTTTGCCATGCTTTAAGTACCCTTGTAAGTCACCTGAAATCCTCTCTGCCACAAGGTAAGGCATAAATAACCAGTGTAGAGTGGTAGTGGCACAAGAAGGCAAAGCTAATGTGCTACCCCAGGGGAGAGGATGGGCCCAGGCAGTCCTGCAGTGCAATGGATTTATTTCCTTGGACTGGGTGGACTCCTGCCTGGAAGAGCTGGCTTGGGTGGCTGTCTCGTAGGGACGCAGGGAAAGGCATTCTTTCAAGACTGAGCTGGGCCAGACCAACCCTGAGGCCCCTTCTTAGAGTCTCAGAATTTATGAAAATGCCAATAAGACAAAATAAAGCACTTAATGGAGCTAATGCAGCAAGTCAGCTGTTGGGCCAGAACCAGGACCCTGAGCTTTCAATCCAGATCTATTACTAGTAACAAATAAACCAACAGAAACTGAGTCCCAAACTCTCAGCCCGGTGCCTTTCTTTCCCCAAAGCTCTTTTGCTGCTGCTGCAAGATGGTCAAAGGATGCTGTCGCTGTGCTCAGTCCTTTTTAAGGTGGCAGAGAGTGAGGCAAGAAGGAGAAGCCGGTGGGCCCAAGGATGCCCAATGAAACTACAATTGCGTGGGAATACCCTTTTGGCAAATGTGAGGAGAGGAAGGAGCTCAGGTCTGTAGCCTTGGATTTGATGTTTACTAGATGGGAGATTTGGACAAGTTTCTTCACCTCCTGAGACCTCCGTGTCTTCAGCTGCAACGAGGAGTTCATACCTGCTTTGTAAAGCTTTTGTGAGGCTCCAGTGAGGTAGTATGGGGTACAGTACCCTTTAAAACCCGGGCCAGAAAGTACTATGAGCCTGCCGCTGGGAATCCGGGGGTGCTGGGCTTCCCCCAGCCTGAGGCTCCACAGACCTGTCCAGAGGGGCGTTGGCCGGTCCTGGGTGCTGTCCGGCATCTTTTCCTGCCCACCTCAGCTCCCCCGGCAAGAAAGCAGCCAGGTTCCCGGCAGGCCCAACCGCGCAGTGACGCGCGCGCGCGCGTGTGTGTGTGTGTGTGTGTGTGTGTGTGTGTGTGTGTAGGGGGCATTACGGAGCGGCAGCCCATTCTCGCCAGACCCCAGGGGCTTCGGGCAGGAGGGGTGAGCAGGCAGAGGTTTCGTCCCCTCTTGCTCGTGACCCCGGGCTCTTTGCGGACAGGGGCACCGCGCTGTACGCGGTGCCACGGGGGCCATCAGTCTGGGTTAGAGGAAGGCCCGACCTCAGCGCAGCAAAGAAAACAAACACAGATGTGTTTGGATGGGACCCTGAGGGAGAAAATCCCCCGCCCCCACCCCCGCCCGCGAACTCCCAGAGGCGTGGGGCCGGCGGAAACCTGCGAGGCTCCCGGGGCAGCGCGGGGCCGGGGCGAGGCTGACAGTCCCCGGCCGGCCCCTCCTCCCTCCACGGGGTGCGCGCGGGCCCAGCCCCCTCTCCGGGGTTTCCCCGGGCGCTCTTCTAGCTTCTCTTTGTCTTTGCTTCGCTTTCTCGGGCTCCCGGGTTCCCACCCGCTGGTGATCTCGGCTCTCTCCGCGTCCCAGGCCGGTTCCGTTTAACTTTCTTCTTTCCCGGGGTGAAAACTTCGCTCGCAGGCGGCAGTTGCTAGCCGACGTTATTGGCCGGCGCCCCGCCCGGCGGTCCCGCCCCCCGCCCCCGCGCTCCCCTCCGCCCCCCACTCCTTGCTGGAGCGGCGGCGGCGGCGGCGGCGGAGCCTTCGGAGGCGTGCATGCGTGTGTGTGTGTGTGAGTAAGCGCCAGCGAGCGTGAGTGTGTGTGCGCCCCGGGCGCGGGCTGGGCAGCACTCGGACCGCGGCGGGAGACGGGCGGCCGGCTCGTCACTCCGGCGTGAGAGGCAGAGGCGGTGGCAGCGGCGGGGCCGGGACCGGGGCTGGGGCTGGGGCTGAGTAGCGGCGGCCGCGCCGGGCATGGTGTTGGCAAGCCTGCGCTGAGGCAGGACGCGTCTGCTAGCTGCGAGTGAGAGGCTTTAGCTGTGCGGCGTGCGTTCCCCGGCCCGGGCCGGAGCCGGGCAAACTTTTCTTTCTCTTTTGCCCTCTCCAGAGGTAAAGTCCCGAATGCGGAGTCTCCGGCGGGGACGGGATCTGGGGCACCCGAGAGGGATCCCAGGTTGCAGGAGGAAGAGGCGCGGGTCGTGCGGGGTTGGGGGCCCCTGCGCTCTTATGCACCCGAGTCTGGGGGTGCTAGGCGGGCTTGCTGCTGACAGGCAGACCCGCGCGTGCATGCCCCTCGGGCGGCGTGGAGGCGGTGGTGGCTCGGAAGCCCAGCGTTAGCACACGGCCCCGGTTCTCCGCTCAGCCGGGGAGAAGCGCGGGGCAATTCTTGCTTGGGGGCCCCAGATTCGCCTTCTTCTGCGAGGCGGGCAGTCGGGCTGGGGGTTGGTGTTGGAGAAGCTGGGCGTTCGCCCGCGCCCGGGCTCTTTGCCCCGCGGGGGATGGAGGGCGCGGGGCGGGCTGGCTGAGCACAGCTTCCCTCTCTCCGCAGGCGCCTTCTGCGGCTGGCGGACCGACTCCTCGGCGCGGCGGGGCCGGGGCAAGCTGGACGCAGCATGATGCGCGCAGTGTGGGAGGCGCTGGCGCTGGCGGCGGTGGCGTGCCTGGTGGGCGCGGTGCGCGGCGGGCCTGGGCTCAGCATGTTCGCGGGCCAGGCGGCGCAGCCGGACCCCTGCTCGGATGAGAATGGCCATCCCCGCCGCTGCATCCCCGACTTTGTCAACGCAGCCTTCGGCAAGGACGTGCGCGTGTCCAGCACCTGCGGCCGGCCCCCGGCGCGCTACTGCGTGGTGAGCGAGCGCGGCGAGGAGCGGCTGCGCTCCTGCCATCTCTGCAACGCCTCCGACCCCAAAAAGGCGCACCCACCTGCCTTCCTCACCGATCTCAACAACCCGCACAACCTGACGTGCTGGCAGTCCGAGAACTACCTGCAGTTTCCACACAACGTCACGCTCACGCTGTCGCTCGGCAAGAAGTTCGAGGTGACCTACGTGAGCCTGCAGTTCTGCTCTCCACGGCCCGAGTCCATGGCCATCTACAAGTCAATGGACTATGGGCGCACGTGGGTGCCCTTCCAGTTCTACTCCACGCAGTGCCGCAAAATGTACAACCGGCCTCACCGCGCGCCCATCACCAAGCAGAACGAGCAGGAGGCGGTGTGCACTGACTCGCATACTGACATGCGCCCGCTCTCGGGCGGCCTCATCGCCTTCAGCACGCTGGACGGGCGGCCCTCGGCTCACGACTTCGACAACTCGCCGGTGCTGCAGGACTGGGTCACGGCCACCGACATCCGTGTGGCCTTCAGCCGTCTGCACACCTTCGGTGACGAGAATGAGGACGACTCGGAGCTGGCGCGAGATTCGTACTTTTATGCCGTGTCCGACCTGCAGGTGGGTGGCCGCTGCAAGTGCAACGGACATGCAGCCCGCTGCGTGCGTGATCGCGACGACAGCCTGGTGTGCGACTGCAGGCATAACACAGCGGGACCCGAGTGCGACCGCTGCAAACCCTTTCACTACGACCGGCCCTGGCAGCGCGCCACTGCCCGCGAGGCCAACGAGTGCGTGGGTGAGTGGAGCGCCACGGGGGTGCGGGCGGCGGGCGGGGACCCGGGTGGCTGCTCTCGGGCCTTGCGGCCAGGAGTCCTCTGGAGCGTCAGCGGCAGCCGCACGGGGATCGTCCGTCGGTAATGCTGTGGAGGTGGTGGGAGGTGTGTTCCGGGATGTAGTGGGCCCAAGAGGACAGAGAGCAGGACCATTTGCTGGCGTGGTGCTGGCCGTGGATTCTCGGGTTTGCACCTTATACACCCTGTGAAGCCAAGAAGAAGCGCGAGAAGTGCCACGGGAAGAGGGTTTTGCAGAAAATTTGCCACCTGGTCCCTCTAACCTCGGATCCACATGCAAACTCATTGCCTAACCCTTAGTTTGGCGGGTCCCTGCGATCCACCTCCACCCCACCCCTCCCCCCTTTCCTAGGGCTGCAGCTGGGCTCGCAGTTGGGGATCCCGGCCGGGTTCCCGGGAAGTTCCAGCCCCATAACCGTAAATCCCTTGGGAGATGGCAGAGGGATTTGCAATTTGGGGCCAGTTCTGTCCCCGACGAATTGTCTTTTATGGTTTGAAAAACAACTTTTTTTCTTTTGGACAGCGTGTTTGTGTTAGCAAAAGAAGGATGCGATTTAAATTACTATCTACAGATTACAAAGAAGAGTTCAGTAATTTTAAACCAATTCAATTCTGGTTCAAAAAAGAAGTATTCCAGAATTTTTTGTTAGTGTCAGAGTTTGGTGCAATTACACAGTTTTGAATTAACTAAAGGTCCAGATTCTCACTTTTTAATGGGGTTTCAGTTCCTGAAAGAGAAAACTGACAAAACCGGCACTGGGGAATACGTTGAGTCAGAAACGAGGCTTCAAAAAAAAAAAAAGGATACGTTCTATTTCTGAATTGCACAGTTTTGCTGCTATAGAAACTTTCAGACACCAGTTTCTCCCGCACCGGGTGGGGGGAGGAGGGGGCAAATAGTAAGACAACACTTTACTTTTCCAGTGTGAGAAGTAAATTTCCAAATCCATCATTTTGTTTCAATGAAAATTATTTAGTTTGTAAAGTGCCATTTGGTGTGCATCTTTTGTGAGCATACAGCTTTTCCCTCCGCCTCTCTCCACCCCCCAGACAGCCGGTGTGCGTCTGCAGCGGCTTCGCCCTCTGCGGCTCATTGCAGTTTGCTGGTCCCCACAAACACACGTTTTGAGGTCTGGTTCTGATTAATTGTGTCATGTTGTTGTCGAATAGTTTGTGCCTCATGACTGCGGATGCAGACTTTTGAGCAATCGAATGGAAAACATGTCTTGGAGAGCCGGGTCGCGCTGAGGCCCAGCAGGGCCTCGGATTGCATGGCGGGGCCTCCATTTTTGCGCTCAGTGTGTCCCGAGTTTGCAGACCTAATTGTTCTCCCCCCTGGTTTTAGAGACCGAGCTGGTCGCGGGTTTGAAGAGAGTTTTCAGGATTCCCCAGTGAGACAGTAGCTATACCCGGAATTAGTGCTCTTTGAGAATAAAATTCCTTTGATCTGGTCAAGTTCTTCAGAAATGTTGGTTTTTCCCATCTCTTCCCCTTTTCTCCCTTTCCTCTTTTCTTTTCTTCCTTTTGTGCGGAAGAACCCTGTATTGACATTCCAAGGGCCTCCCAGGGTTTTGCTATCAGTTTTAGTTTGTGTGTGCGTATGAAAGATACCTTTGAATTGTCACCAGCAGGGTCTGATTGGACTAATGCAAGTAAATACACTGAGGCAAATAAACTGGACTTCGTGGTAACATTTCACTGGTTTGAAGATCCCTCTCAGTGTTGGATTTGTTCAGATTCCTCAGCTGCCCCTACCTCTCCCTGTACTTTGGAGACAGAACCCACAAGTAACCTCTGTTGTTTAGGATTTTGTCTTTTGTTTGAAGCACTAACTATGCACAAATTGGATAGACCGTTTTTTTAGTCCAAATTGAGCAATCAACATATTAACTAAATGTAATTAGTAAGCCTTTTTTGTTCAAAAAGTTTTAATTAGGCCTAATAAGTACATAATCTACATGACAAATAATAGGCTAACAATATTTTCTGGTTTTTACTGAAGTTATTTTAATTTTCAGTAGCAAAAGAATCTTTAAATTTTGCCAATTACTCAGTGATGTTGTAAAAGCAAAGCCAATTCAACTTACTGACTTTGTTAAATTTATTTATAGTTTCCTTTTTGCATAGATGTTCTGACACCTTGTAGATACAGACGGGAAAGTCAGGTTGAAGTTTCCCTAAAGTCTAAATTGAAGCCTTAGTGATTTTTCCATCATTCTGCAAAAGAGAAAGCCAGCAAAGACAATTTAAAAGTGATTTACAATGAAAGGTCGAGCTTTTTATGAAAAGGCCTGTAGTGGAGATGCGTGAATGAGTTAGTATTTGACAGGTGTTCTGAGACACTACAGGGCCCTGTGCTAGGAAAAAGCATTAATAAATCCTTCAAACACTAACTTTTGTACTATCAGCGGCTCAGATTTTCCCCCAACATAATCCCAGCTTGTGAATTTCACACTGATGACATATAAAGCCAAGCTACCCAGATTATTTACAACTAAGGCAAAGTAAAGAAGTGTCTATATTCTTTATTCCAAAAATCAGTCTTGATAAAAATAAAACATGGTCACACTGCTAGTCTGTCTTTGCCTTTTAAAGTGAAACATGATTAAGACTAGACTGAAATGGTATCCTTCTCCAGGTTAACCCCAATTCCTAAAACTCTAAAAAACTGTTTGCTACTATTTCACTAAATGGCTCTTCTACATAGGGCCAGGATACTTTCAGATGAGTAAAAAATGCATATATCCTATAGGTTTCCTTTGGTCCAGCTTTCTGTTTGGTGGTGTTTCAAGGTTGAGTTCTCTATGGAATAAATGTGAACCTTTGTAAAGCCCAATTTTATTTTAAATGCAATTTTGGATTTCTTCCGGGGAAAAAAAACCCTCAAAACAATATGAAAGACAAGACTATGTATAATGTTACAGCCTCGACAGCTCTCTGTGGAATAACTAAATACTTTCTTCCGCCCATATGTATCAGCAGTGTTCACATGCTTTTATACACATGTGCACTTACATTCATGGTGTAAAGAAGCATCCATGCATGGTGGGGGGGTGCATTCAAGGGAAAATGCATGAAAGTTTTAAACCACCTGGGTTGCTGGGCCCTTTTTTCTTCCTTCTTTTTTTCCCCCCAAAAGAGCATCTGAAGACCATATTGTGTTTCATAAATTATTGACATCAGTTTTAATCAGTGTCCCCCTGACGTTGGAGCTGTGTTAGTATTTAGTGCCTGACTAAGCGTGCTGTTTAATCTTACTGTGGGGATGTCAGCGTGAACCCCTGCCTGGTTTGTGACAGCGTGAGCTTGTGAAAACTCGTTTTGCGACTCACTCTATGGTTTTGCGTTGCCCAGCTGAAACCCAAAACCCACACAAAAGACATCTCTGCAAGATGAGCATGGTGCTGGGCTGGCCTCCTGTGGTTGTGGGTACCTGCCACATAATGCCCAGAATTGTTTAAACATGGCTTTGGGAGGGGGGTTTTCATGCTGTAAATGGCCCTAGTGTTTGGGCCTACCATCATCCCCGGCAAGAGAAGGAAGCGAGGTTATGTTGGTGGTGTTGCTGTGAGAAATCCAATGCCCCACTAAAGACTCCTGCAAAATCAGAAGGCTCTCATTGTTTGCTGCCTAGTCTGGAGTCTGGTGCAGAGCTGTACATCAATGAATGTTTTTATAGTTGTAGTAACTATTGTAATGATGGTCATTGTGATGATTAACTCCCAAGGGCTTATTTTTTGCCAAGTGCTCCCCACCTACTATGTTAATAATAGGCACTGTTATTGTCTTTATTTTACAGGTGAGGAAACCATAACCTAGAGACATTAACGGTTTACCCAAAGGCTACTAGCTATTAGTACTACACAGAGCTAGTAGGTAGTGGAGCTGGAGCTCCAACCTGGCATTATGCTTGTATGGCATCCTCTGTGCTGCCTTCCCATGGATTAGATGGATGGATGAATGGCAGTCACACGTCTGTGATAAGACAAGAGTTGGCACAACCTGTTCCTTCTTGATAAAACAGGTGGTTCCTGTGTTATATTACCCAATGCTATGCTATATTATTATATGTATTATATTTATGCGTGCTTAAATATGAGATTATGTATGATGTTATCCTTTATTTTAGCCATCAGGCCTAGTGGGAGCTGGGAGTTAGGAACGAGAGCAAAAGGGTTTCTGCACTCTCTTGTGGGGGTTCAGCGTGCACAGGTGTTGTGGACGGCCAAGGCTTTCTTGATTCCAGGGCCTGTGATCTCTCTCGAAGGTGATAGAACAGAGGTCGTAGTCAGAAAAATCCTCTTGAACCGAGGCCTTCTCCTTTCTCCCTGATGCTTGGATTCCCTTTGCTTCTCTGGAACATACTGAAAAGAAATCTAGGCAGTGGCTTAGAAGTGCTGTTGTTAAAGAGAGGAGGTTAGTGGCATATCCTGGTCACCAGCGCTGTGCTGGTGGGGGCAGTTTTTGTGCATCAGCAGCACAGGGCTGTCATTTACCCCTGCTGGCCCCATGGCAGCTGGAGTGAGGGTCTTTTGGGGGCTCTCATTAGCCCTTGGGGGCCGGGCGACTGCTCCCTCCTGTCTGCAGAGAAGAGAAACCGAGTGGTGTTGGGGCGATCCCCGTGGGGCGGGTCTCTGCACTCCCAGGCCCTGCCAAGCTCTCTTTCGGCCCTGCCCAGACTTCTCCCTGACCTCCTCCTCCTGCAGAAAAATGAGATCCTCGGAAAAGTATTTGAGGCTTCATGTCCAGAGAAAATATTGGAAAGGCAGTGGGTTGAAATTCAAATGTTCCCTGGAAGGAATCCCCTCATTTTCTGCTCACAGCTGGTATCGATATTTTCTTCTTGAGATGAGTTGTGCTTTTCATTAAGTAGATTTTTTGTCTTGGGATTAAACCAACATTGTATTCTTAATAGACTTTTATGTTTACACTTCAAAAGTCCACTGGGTTGGTATTCGCGTTATCTTGATGGCTTCTATAGTTTCTGCTGTGCACACTGGCCTCACCAAAATAAATGGCTCTCCAGGGAACTGGATTATAAAACAGCCTTATCTGTCGATGCACAAGTACGGATGTTTTGTGAGCCAGTATTTTTTTCTTTCTTTTAGAAATGACAGTCATCCCTTGCATTTCTGCAGTGCCTTAAATTAGTGGGACACCAGAGGTGTAGGAGGCTTATAAAACACTCAGGATTTAAGCCTGATACTTGCAAAGCAGCTCACAGCAGTTTGCCTGTTGTCTGGAAAGACACACATCAGCCCTTGTGGTCTCCCCAGCCGTGGAAGGTGTGGCATTGCTGGGGTGGCTGGGGAGCTGCAGACTTTAGAATGTCAGTCCATGGTGGTTGTCAGGTTGCATCCTGAAAACAGACTACAAACCCCTACTCAATGCCAGGCATTGTACTAGGTGCTTTATATGTGCTTTGTTTCAATTAATCAGATTGCCACAAGGAACGGAAGCTTTTCAAAAACAGATGTCCCTGCCACCAAAGGGCAGTCTTTACACAGACTGAATTAAGTGCGGACAGGTCTGTAGGGCACATCTTGGCTTATTCAGTGACAGACACCACTGCACGCACAGAGAGCGGGGAGCAGCGGCGCTTGTTCTGAAGGCTGATCCATGTAAAAGCCGTGTCCTATTGTAACTGGCTCCGAGGCACAGTAATTTTGAAGAGCGCTTGAAATGCGTGAGCTGCCTGGGACAGTCCTCCGGATGCAGGGCTGTTAGAGGTCATGCTGGCTGACTGCTCTCCTGAGGTTTGACTGGTATAGCACAGCTCTGTGCTATAGCATTGCATCCCCATGTTCTTGTTTCAAAGATGAATCTCTATTGTAACCTCAGAATTAAATTTGAATCTGCCTTTGGAACGCTGTGTAATTTATGTGAATTTTCCCTCTGTGTCCGGAGGCAGAGACCCATTTCAGTCGTCAGGCCTTTGCCTGTAGAGCTAATGGTCCCTTTCTACCTCCAGCCTCTGGGACACCTCAGCCCTGGCTACAGCATTTTGTGCCACTTCTACCCTCCGATGGGGAGAAGGAACTGTGGTCCTGTGATGGAGGAGATGTGGAATGCCTCTCCTTGGAGCCTCTCCCTTCTGACACTTCAGTGCCTGTCCCAGGCCTCCTTGGCGATGGACATTTCTGCCTGTCCCAGGCCTCCTTGGCGATGGACATTTCTATCAGAGGCATCTGCCGGCACTCGGAGAACAAGGGAAGATCATCTGAGGGGAAAGGTGTCCAGGAGTTCTACCAAGAAATGGAGAAGTATGCTCTGCCTTTTCCTGTGTTAGGGTCATGCCCACAGGTCACAGATCCTTCTGCCTTGGGCATAGTAGCTACAGTTCAGTTAAAGTGAGTTCACATTGCAGTGTGTTTATGCCTGTAAAGAAGACCCAGAAGAAAGATGTCTCTGTAGGTATGGTAGACTTCCAGGCTTTTTAAAGGGGTGGTTTTCCAGAGAGCAGAGAAGATTTGTTGGGTGAGAACCTTGGAAGGCAGAAAGTAACACCCTAGTTCATTATATCGACTGTGACCAAGCCTTCCCAACTCGGCTGGAGCCTGGAGAAGATGCTGGAGATCTGTGTCAGGCAGGGTTGGGGACCAGCCTGTGTGAGGTGTTGGGCCTCATCAGTCGGTCGAGTTTTTGCTGGGGGCCCATCCCTGCCCCCTCCTTGGCTGCTGCTGTTGCTAGATTTTCTAGGTTTTTCCTCTGTCCTTTTCTGCCTACAGATGAGAGATTATGGGTTGTTATGTCCAATTTCTACCCGTTCCAGAGGTTTCACTCCTATGTTAGACAATGTGTAACACCCCAGGGACCTTTAAAGGGGCTAGATGTGAATAACTGAGTCCTAGGCAACAAGGAAATGAGGTACCTCTCTTAGTTTATGGGGGCCCGTATGTTGTGCTATATTCCACATTTGAGGTCCCCAAGCGACGCACACTTCCTGCCTGCCTGATGACCAGTGTCAGTGTTTGGAGTGGCTGTGGGTGAGTGCTTAGTAGGTATGCTGCCACTCCCCAATTCTGAAACCAGGGCAGACATTGCTAATCAATCACAGCACACTTTCCTCCTAAGTCCAGAAATGGTCTTAAGGCATTGGAATCCTTCTCGATATAATACCCTAGGCAGCCATTACTACTTATTCAGAATTAGCCTAAGAGATGAAAACCATATGTCATTTTCAGTCTCAGAAGACTTTCCCCCGCCGCCCCAGCCAGCGGACGAAGATGTGTACCCTGTAAGCGGATGTTGGCTGGAGCGTTCACTGGTCAGGTGGCTCTGCTGGCGCTGGCATGCAGAGAAGTGTGACGTGGATGTCCTCCCGCAGGTGGAGTATGCTCTCACCTGGGAGGTTCTGCATGTGGAAAGATGAATACTTGCACTCATCATAAACATGGGTGGGCCCCCACAGTGAGGAGATTTGCCGAATGCCCAGGATGCTAGGGAGGCACTGAGGGTCTCAGAGCAGGTATTTGATTTGGCTACTGTATTATGGGAGAATTGGGGTGTGGTTTGCTTCATGGTTCTCCTGCGTTTGTTCTATCATGGTGTTTTTGTTTTCTTCCTTGTCAAGATTGTCTAGAGACCACAGTTCCATGGAAAGGGGGGTCTCCTGGGAGTGGCTGCTCTGGAGTTCCCGCGGCAGTCCCCTGGACTGGGAGAGCCCCACACTGCCCCCAAACATAACCTACTTGGCTTGGATTCCCTCTCCCCTGCACGAGGATTTTCCACCTGAGAAGTTGGGCCCCTGACCCCAGGCCGTGTCTCTGTGGCATTGAGACATGGGGACTCTGTGCAGTCCCTTCCCTGAGTGCTCTGCTTCCACTTGGGCCGGCGCAGAAAGTGCTGAACAATAACAGCCCCAATCCCAGCATGAAAAAGGAAACACATTGTGTTTACAGATACAGAATTTGGCATCTGAAACATGAAAGTACCTTTGGGTTGGGCGTCCCAGGGCAGGGCTGTTGGACACCAGCCCCCTGCTCTGGGTCCTGCGGCCAACTTGTTTCCTCTGCTGGAAGCCAGGCCTCAGAGGTGGGCAGGCCGCTCTCAGCCAGCTCTTTATTCCCAGACCCAGCCCTGTCTCACTTTGTGGCTCAGACCCGGAGAGATCCACGGTGAGAAAGTCCTTGGCCTTCCCAGCTGCCCCGAGGGAGGAAATTGCTCCTCACTCCAATCCACAGAAATCGATCCTTCTTAACCCACACGGTCAGGCAGACTTGCCATCCTGACGCTCAGGAATGCTAGGGAGGAATGGTGGGCGTTCTTCCCTGTATTTCTCACCCTGTTTATGGTTGTAACCAGAGTGTCACAGCTGGGGTTTTTGTTGTTGTTGGGTGGTGGTTTTGGTTTTTGTTTTAAATCAAAGATATTTGCAGAAGAATAAGATCCAGTGAAAGTGAAAAGCATGTATTCTCTATGGCTATTTCTGATCCATAGGAAATAGTTCTAAAATCAAGGTCAGAGAGCTTGGCATTTTATTTAATAATGTATGAAATACCAAGATGTACGCATCAGGGGTGTGGGTGAGAGCCCCTCTCCAGCCTGGGGCTGCCTGGAGTTAAATCCTGGAGTTAAATCCAGCTCCACCCGCAGCCTGAGAGCTTGGGCACCTTGTTTGCTCTGGGCGTTCACTGTCTTACTGTCTTGGGGGCTGTGCTCAGGACCACGTTGGTATATGATGCAGGATGGAGCGTAGGAGGAGCCCTTGCATTTTTCTTTGGAGGAGCTCAGTGGAGGGCGTAGGACGGAGCCCAGAGGCAAAGTGCTCTTCCTCAACTTTGGGCTTTTGTCAGCTCTCAACTTGAATGAGGTTTTTCCCATCCCCTCCCTTCCATTGCATCCCCTCAAAGACTGCTCAGGCTCTGATTGGGGGACCTTGCTTGACCTGCCCTCCAAGACTACTGGGAATGTCCCCCGCTCACTCGCCAGCTCTTCTGTTTGTGTATCAGAAGACTTGGGATCTGCCCCTTCTTTGCCCTCTGGTGTGTTTAGCTGGATGAATGTGCACAACACCCACTCATCTGTGTAACTAGCTCAGTCATCGATAAATAAAGTATTTACCTAAGGTCCCATTATGCCCTTCCCAGTCCCCCCGCACCCCATTCACACACTATAACCACCATATTGACTTCCAACACCACAGATTTCATTTTGCTGGTTCTTGAACTTCATATCAGTGAAATGATAGTGTGTGTTCTCTTCAATACCTGGCCTCTTTTGCTCAGCACTATTTCCTTGTAAAGAGTTTTAAATATGATTTACCTAGTCCTGTTCAGTTTGGTGGGTGATCTCAACTTCGTGGGGGGACGATCCTCCTGCTTGCTTAGTCAGCCGACCTTTCCTCATAGTGAGTGATTTCCTCGTGTGTTTTGCCCTGTCAGACTGTGAGCTTATCTTTATTGGGGATTTTGTGAAAATCACACTGGTCTTAGTTCTGGAAATGCTTCTATTGAGTGATTAGCCAGACATCCTAGAGTTATCATTGCCTTGGGACCGATTTTTGCATTAATTAATTACCTTGGAAATTCCTGTGTCAAATGAGGAGTGTGAATTTTGTCTCTAATCTCTAGCAGGCCCAAGTTTCATTCTCCCACGGAAGACTTTTTCTCCCTCGACTCAAGAGTTTTGTTGTCACTTAAGGCTGATGGACAAAGATGTTTCATCTCCCTTTCCCTTCAGGCGCATTCAGAAGGTCCAGGCCTTTGTGCTACCTGGGCTGCTGCTGCGTTTCCGAACTGGTCCCCCTGCCTCTGCCCTGGTCCTCCAGCCTCCCAGTCTGTTCTCGCTGGTGGTTGTCTCTGCTCAGCCCTCTGAATGGGTGGCTTCCTCAGTGCTTCTTAGTCTTTGGTCAGTTGTCATTTCTCAGTGCAGCCTGCCCTGACTATCCTATTTAATATCCTAAAACAACTTTTTTATTTGTGCCTGTCTGTGTCTCTTCATCCCACCCCCCATACCCCGATCACCCTTATCTTGCTATGTTTTCTATCCCCATAATACTTATAAGCTTCTAACATACCATTTAATTTACTTATTATGTTTATAAACTGTCTTCCCAGCCTCCCACTTGTTTCATTCTAACACTTGCTAGAATATACATTTATGTGAAGGCAGATTCCTTGTCTGGTTTGGTCACAGGGGGCCTGGCATATCAGTAGGGTCTCATTTCTAACTCCTGGCCTTGTGGGAGCCACGGCCTCGGCGCATGTCCGTGTGTGGGCACCGAAACCCAAGCCCGTGGCCATCAGGGCCTGTTTCCAGGTCTCATAACTGGTATTTCTTTTCCCTTATCTCCCCTTCATGATCACCACGGCCCTAGCGTTTCTTTAATACTTTGGCTTCAGATCCTTATTTCCTCTTACATCTGAGGATTTCCTTTTATTTCTTGTGAGATCTGCTACTCATTAAATATTTTAAAAAGTTACATTTCATCTAGTAGTTTTGAGAGGTTTGCAATAGGAGGTCTGCATCAGCTCAGGTCACTTTGTTGCCAGAACTCAAGTTGTATATTTAATCCTTTGTCCGTCTGGAATTGTGACACATGGTATGAAGGTAAAGATTTCCATTTTTTCTCATCAGATATTTAGCCAGTTGTTCAGTGACACTTATTGAAAAAATTATTCTCACTGCCTTGAGATGCCACATTTATTAAATGCTTAAGTATTGTATAAACTTGGATTTGTTCTCTGGATTTTCCATTTTGTTTCCCCAATCTGTTGAATATTTTCCTACCATTTTCTGTCTGGGTAGTGCATTTCAAAATCTCGTGGGATCAGTATTTACTCAGTATTTATTCATTTATTCTTTTTCATTGGTTCTTTTTCAGTTATTCTCATTTGCTATTTTTATTTATTTACGCACAGGCTTTAGATGAGTTTGTCAAGTTTCAATGTAAGTGCCATTGGTAATTTGATAGCAGTATTGTTAAAATAAAAGTGGGGATCATTGATAGTCTTATACTTTTTAAATTGGGACAGTATCAATATAATTGTTGCACTTAATGACTAGATTATTTAAATGTCTCTGTTAAGGTTGTTAGGACATCAAAAAGGTAGGATACAAGTCTGGATAAAATCACAAATTGTGTGTTTCTCTTTGGTCTAGCAGATACATTTTAAATTTTATTGAGGTATAATGGAAATTCAGGAAATTGCGCATATTTAAATGAGTGTCATTTGGTAAGTTTGGCATATGCACGTGCATATGACATCATTACCACACTAAAGATAAAGAACATATCCATCAGCCTCATATTTCTGAATGCTCCTTGGTAATTCCTTTCACACCTCTTCCCCTTTTTACCATGGTACTTTCTGTCATTTCATATTAGTTTGTCTTTTCTAGATTTTTATATAAATGGAACCATAGCATATATTCTTTTTTGTCTGGTTTCTTTCAGTCTGCATGAGTTTTTGAGACTATCCATGATGTCATGTGCATCAGTCTTTGACTCCTTTTCACTGGGCACAGCATTCCATTGTATGGATATACCACAATTTATCCATTCACCTGCAGATGCACATTTAGGTTATTTCTAGTTTTGGGCTATTACAGGTAAAGCAGCTATGAACATTCCTGTACACATTTTTGAATGGACCATGCTTTTATCTCTCTTGGGTAAGTACGTGGAAGAAAAATGACATGATGACATGGTAGGTGTACGCTTAACTTTTAAAGAAACTGCCAAGCTTACTGAACTTAAGGGGTTTGTAGCATGGGGTGTTCTATTCAAGAACCAGATGTGATGTTGCAAGATAATTTTATTTACTGGTAGCGAGTACAGTAGATAGGATTCATATGTAAAACTCTGTATTCCCCAAAGGGAGACTTAGCTATTGCTTATATACACTATTTAGTCAATTGTGCATTGATTTCTTATTTGCAGTTAGCTACTCTTATGCTGTTCAGTTTCTGTCAGACTCATCCTGTTTATAGCTGATGTGCTACATTTTAACATTTAGCAAGAATAACACTTAGTAACAACATTTAGAACTTTCCAGACCTTGAGATCCTTGCCCTCTCTAACAATTCCACCCTCCTCTCCTGCTCCCAGTTTTTCATTCCTCGTTTTCGAGGGAATATGAGTGAGGGTCATACTTCTGTAACTGCTTCCTGCTGAACGTGGACAGAGTATGTCTTTGAGTTAGAGGAGTGACATTCTCCAGCTGCCCGACTTATGAAAGCCTTGGGGTTCCCTAGGTTCTGGGATTCCAGAGAATAGGAGTGCTTAAAGAGAGCTCTACTGTAACAGGAGACATGCATCGTAAGTGGTAAATTCAAGGAGATGGAGACCCTGCCACCCATAAACTCATACTCCTGTGGGGATCCAATGAGCAAGATAGACCATAGTGACAGCCTCCCTGAGGACAAAGGTGTCAGTGAGGGAGAGAAGGCGAAGGTGCTGTCATATTTGAATCTCTTCCCATATGATCCAGGACACCAAACCATGATTTATATTCAGGAATCACTTATTGAACCGCTAAGTCTACCCAGGACTTTGAAGAACAGGTAGGATCTGGGCAGGAGGTGACTATGCAGAGAGGGCGAGCCCAGGGGGTGAAGCACGGCAACCCCAGAGGAGGGAGGGATACCAGATACCACAGTTCCACACAAGATCCAGTGGGTGTGCCCTGGTTCCTCTAGCACAGTGATGCCTGTTGCCATGTGATAGAGTGAAAATATGCACCTCCTAAGGCAGCTGGGCCTGGGTAGGGTGGACAGCTTGGGAGGAAGTCCTGACAGCCTCTGCATCCGCTCTCTTGGGACAGTGCACCACAGAACACCCCTGCCCCGGAGGAGGGTGGAGGGTAAGGGGGAACACGAGAGGCCACCCTGTTTAGGCCCCAGCACAGGGCCCTCTGTGATCAGACATCCCATTAGAACACCATTCCCTAGTTAGCCAGCTACACAGCTGCCGCTCCTACACCAAGCCCTTCTGAAAATCAGGATAAAAGGAGAAAACACTCAGCACCTTTGAAAAAAGTTTTAAAATTTAATTCTTTTAAATTTTTTATTGTTGGCACTATTACAGATATCCCCCATTATCTACCCAACCCCTGCCAGCCCTTGTCCTCTGATTTTTTAAAATTGATTTTTAGAGAGAGGAAGTAGGGAGAGACACACACACATGGATTTGTTGTTCTACTTATTTATGCTTTCATTGGTTGATTCTTGTATGTGCCCTGCCCTCAGGGATCGGACCCACAACCTTGGTGTATCAGGATGATGCTCTGACCAAGTAATCTACCTGGCCAAGGCTCACTTGCTACCTTCTTGTCTCTCAAACTTGCTTCCCAGTAGGCGCTGGGATGAGCCCTGAGATGAGATCACTTGAGATCTGTATAACCCACGGTTTCCATCTTTCACAGACTGTGGTCCCTTTGCCCCTTGTCCCTGGACTGGAAACAGTAGGAGCTCAAGACTGAAGGTGAGAACGGGACACAGCTGCGGGCACCAGCTGTGATGGGACAGGAGAGGAAAGGAAGGCGAGTCAAGGGTAACGGTGCTGGCTGGAGCAGCTGCTCAAAAGGGGGCCCTCCACCTCCCCTCTTCCTCCCCTGAACCTTTCCCCTCGCTGCAGAGGCCCACAGTACTCCCCTCTTGCAGCCGTCTGGCTCCTGTCAGCCTCTGGCTTCTTGGTTGCTAGAGAAGAGGGGCTGATAAGGCCTCCCCAAGGTTGCCCCTCACCCTACCCCAACAGGTGGTGCTGGGAGAGGCAGAGGACAGGCCCAGGATGCCTGGCTTAACAGTCATAGCTCCCATGATCCAAACTGCTAAGAGGAAGGTTCGGGTGGTGTGGCCTCCCTGCCCATCTACCTTGCAGCTCACACTTGGCAGTGCGGTGTTCTGTCTTTAAACCTCCGTGGCTGCCTCTGCTGTGACAAAACATGGGGCTGCTCCACCCTCTTGCTTTTCTAGCAGAGCAAGTGCCCAGTCAGCCCATTCCACTGCCGGTCAGCAGACTCCCAAAGACATAGGGGCCTGAGCCCAGGCCAGTGGAGGCCACTCCCCAAGGAGGGGACACAGCTTAGAAGCACCTCTTCCTGCCTGTGGGTGCAGACAGCAAGCTCTCTCACCTTGGCCTGTTAATAGAACATCTCTTTATATCAGTGAAACTCTTTGAAGAGATGTGGCATATAATTCTTTTTATCCTTTGCAGGGGTGTGCAACCCGTGGCCCACAGACTGCATGCGGCCCAGGATGGCTATGGATGCAGCCCAACACAAAATCATAAATTTACCTAAAACATTATGAGATTTTTTTGTGTGATTATGTGTCACAGTGTATTTAATGTATGGACCAAGACCACTCTTCTTCCAGTGTGGCCCAGGGACACCAATGGCCACCCCTGCCTTAGAAGAAGGGAAGCAGTAGGAGTCTTGATCAAACAGTTCATAGACAAAACTGGTAATTCTTTCTAGATAACCCCAAGCATATATCTTTACATCATCTGCCATAGACTGGCCTGCAAGTCCCACGGCCAAACCTTTGTTGCTCATTCTTGCTTGTAAGGGATCCTCTCTTCTCTTCCAGTCACCTTCACTGGAAACCACGAGCTCGCCCTCTTGTCCTCAGTGAAGGGGTGTGGCCTGTCTGCCGGGCCTCTCTCTTGTCATTCAGGAAACTGCTGGGGTGCCATGCCCATCTCCCAGCATGAGCTCCACCCTGGCTGTGGGTGCTCCAGAGAGTGCACCCCTGGGATGGCAGCAGGTCAGGGGTTGTGTGGGCAAGCTTATGAGTAACAAAAGTGATCTTAAATGAGCTCAAGGGAAACCCTGAAACCTGAGGAAGCAAAGAAGCCTTGCTTAGAAACTGATGCCTTCCAAATCCACAGTAGAACCCCAGCCTGGAGGTAGGCTACCTTGGACAGGACAGGCAGGTTTCTACTGTGGACCCATTTGTTATATTTCTTAATTTATATGAGGCCTTAATTTCTTTAAGTCAAATAAACAGATCCAGTTCTGGAGAATGCACCCCAAAGGGCTGCATTCAGGGATGGAATTTGAGTTTCCTGTAGCCAGCACATTTACATATAAGATGAACCAGGCAAACCCAAGTGTAGTCAAAAAGAACAATATCCCACTCCTGCAGGACACACAACCAGATCAGAGATGGTCTCCCCAGGACATCTGGTATTGCCCTGTAGGCATTCCTGAGCCCTTTAGAGTTAGGCTAGGTCAGGCCCTGAATCCTGTGTCTCAAGCATGCACCAGAACTGAAACTACTTTTCTGACAAACCTATACTCCAGATGGAAATAGAAACACTAATTAAAGTGACCAGAGGGGTCTACCTCCCTTCCAAAATGCTGAACGGAAGAGGTTCAGGTGGCCATTCTGCACTGTAGAGGCAGAGCAGGCAGCTGTTCCTCAGTGGCAAGCGCCCAGTATAGTCTTCTCCAAACAGAGCTCTGTTTAGTGGAGACGCAGGCAAGAAAGCCCTGGATGAGCTGCCACTGCTGACTGCCGACTGCTTTGTCAAGCATCCACACCAGGCCAAGGGAAGTCCTCTGAGAGTCTCAAATCTTGAGTCCTCAAGTTTGTTAATGAACTCAAGGGGTTTACCTCTTGGGGTGCTTCTCTTTCAAGAAGGAGAGGTAGCTGTAGCAAGGTAGTTTTATTTACTTGCAGCAAGTAAAGGAGATGGGATTCACATCCAAAACTCTCTCCCTGAAGGGAAGCCTAGCCATTGCTTATATTTATGTTTATATTGGTGAATTACACTTTGATTTCTCCTTGCCTGTTAGCTGCATTTACCCTGTTGAGTTCCTGTCAAGCTCATCCTGTTTATGGCTGCATCTGCAAAATGCTGTGCTACATTTTAACTTTTAGCAAGAATAACATTTAGAACTCCCTAGAATTTCATACCCTTGTCTTGTTTAACAAAGCTGTTTTCTAAATTGGTTGAACCACTTTACATTTATAGCAGCAGTGTATGAGAATTCCAGTTTCTCCAGTTCCAGTTCCTCATCAACATTTGGTATGGTCAGTCTTTTTTAGTTTTACCCATTCCAATAGGTATGTAGCATTTAGCTTTACAATTTTAAGTGTTACAATCCAGAAGCTTTGAACATTTCCACTTATTTGTCTTTTATGTCCTTCTGTAGACTATATACATTTCTTTGTATTGGCTGCACACTTACATTTATTTGTGTATTTATAATTTTTATTATTGTTATGAAAGGGATTTTTTTCTCATTTTATTTTCTAATGGGGTATTGCTGACATGTAGGAAAGCTGTTGATTTTTATGTAAGTATTTTGTAGCCAGCAACTTTACTGACCTCTTTAAATTAGTTCACATAGTGTTTCAGTTAATTTTCTTCTCGTGGATATTTTTCTTATTCAGCTTAATCCACAAATCATGAATATTTTAGTTCTTTTCTAATACCTGTATTTCTATTTTTCTTGTCTTATTGCATTGGCTAGAACTTCAAAGTTACAGTCAATAATAACTGTAAGATAAACCCTTGGGTTGATCCTGACTTGAATGGGAATGTTCTAGAGTCTCATCATTGAGTATGTTGTTAGCTGCTAGTTTCAGGTAGATACTCCGTATTGTTCTCAATGCAGTGGACCTAGTCCTGGTTTAGGCTTGCTCCTTTTTGTTGTCGTCATTTTAAATCAAGAATATGTGGAACGTTAATCCTTTGGATATCAGTCAAAATGATCATACAATACTTCTGCTTTGACTGTTAATGAATTGTATTAGTTGACTTCCTAAATTCTTTAACAGCTATATTGAAATATAATTCACATAACAATAATTCATTAATTTAAGATGTATAATTCAGTGGTTTTTATTATGCTTAGAATGGTACAACCCCACTAAAGTTAATTTCAGAGCATTTTCCTCATCTCCAAAAGAAAGCTTGCACTCATTAGCAGTCACTTTCCATTTCCTCCCTTGTACCAGCGCTCAAGCTCTAGGCAACCACAAATCTACTTTCGATCTCTATGAATTTGCTTATTATGGATGTTTCCTATAAATAGCATCATGCAAAATATGGCCTTTTGTGACTGACTTCTTCCAATGAACTTAATGTTTTCATGGTTCCATTCATGTTTTAGTATATGTGTCAGTATTTCATTGTTTGTATGACCAAATAATACTCTGTTGTATGGATGTGCTGCATTCTATATGTCTATCCTTCATTCGGTAGACATCTGTGTTGTTTCTACTTTTTGGCTATTATGAATAATGCTCGTATGAACACTGATGTACAGGTTTTTCTTTGCATACATGTTTTTATTTCTTTTGCATTTATACTTAGGAGTAGAATTACTGGGCCATATGGTAATGCTGTTTAACCTTTCAAGGAACTGCCAGAATGTTTTCCAATGCAGCTGCACCATTTTACATTCCCGTTAGTAAAAGATGAGGATTCCCCTGGCTGCTGTGGCTCAGTGGACTGAGTGCCGGCCTGTGAACCAAAGGGTCACCGGTTTAATTCCCAGTCAAGGCACATGCCTGGGTTGCAGGCCAAGTCCCCAGTAGGGGGTGTGCAAGAAACAACCACACAATGATTGATGTTTCTCTCCCTCTCTTTCTCCCACCCTTCCCCTCTGACTAAAAATAAATAAATAAAATCTTAAAAAAAAAAAGATGAGGATTCCGGTTTTTCCACATCCTTGCCAATATTTATCTTCTGCTTTTCTTTATTGTAGCCTTTCTGGTGGGTGTGAAGTGAGATATCATTGTGGCTTTGTGATTTTCTAAGTTTGAACTGTCCTAGCATTCTTGGAATATAATCTATTTGGTGATATATTATTCTTTGCTAATATTTATTTTTGATTTTTATGTCTGTTCAACACAGAGATTTGTCTGAGCTTTTTTAAAAAAAACAGATTTTATTTTTTTTAGAGAGAGAAGAGAGGGAGAGAAACATGGATGTGTAAGGAAACATCGATTGGTTGCCTCTTGCACGCCCCCAACCAGGGATCTGACCTGCAACCCAGGCGTGTGCGCTGACTGGGAATCAAACTGGCGACCTTTTGGTTTCTGAGACAACACCCAACCCACTGAGCCACATCAGTCAGGGCTGAGTTGTTTGTTTGTTTGCTTTTTGTATCAGGGCTATTCTAATCTTGTGAAATGATGTGAGAAGTTTCCATTATTTTCTGTGCTCTGGAATAATTTCAGTAACATGAGAAATATCTGTTCCTTGACAATTTGTTAGAATTAGCCCATCTGGGCCCTGTGCCATTTTTGGAAGTAGTTATTTGATAACCATTTCAATTTCTTGCATGCTTATATATTTATTCATGAATTTTTCAACTGATTTTTGAGTCAGATCTGGTAACTTCTTTTCCAAGAGAATAATTATTTGCCCAGATTTTCATTTTTAAAGCCTATTTGTATATAGGTATCGCTAGAGATATTTTTAAAAGTTTCCATTATGTGGCTCTATCACCTTTCTAATTTCAATTAGTGAATATATTTATTTTCACTCTCTCTTTGCCTGAGTTTGTTTGTTTTCTCGACATTTTTGAAAGTGATGATAACGACACCTGATGACATTTGCTAACCGCTCACCGTGTGCTGGGCCCTGTGCCAAGCACTTTGTGTGTGCAGCCTAATTTTTAAGATCGCCATGACTCTGGAGTTGAGTGCTATCACTCCCATTTTACCAGTGGTTCAGAAATCCGGCAAGTTCAGTTGCCTGATGTCGCACAGCCACAAAGCCCGGGGCTATCATTCAAACGAGATCTTTCTGCTCTCAGAGCTGGGGAGCTTGTCTGCTATTTTAGGTTGGCACTTATTCTTGAGTGTTTTAATGTTTTTAATTTTTCTAATTTATGTTTGATATTTATTAACTTCTTATTTAGTCTTTTGTGGTCTCCCTCATAGTTTTAGTTGAATGCTAAGTTCAAATAACATCATTGTTTTCTTATTCCTGTTGAGCAGCAAACCCACTTAAGGCAACGACTTTCTCTTTCTAGGGCTGCCTTGACCACCTCACACACGGTTTGGTTTGCTCTTGTCACTGCTGTACAGGGATGGTGGTTTTGATCTTATTTCTGCTCCAAAGTTATTTATGAATTGGGTTTTCATTTCCAGGAGACTATGTCCTCACTATTCAGTATATATTTTGTGATTAATTTCCAATTTTATTTTATTGCAGTTAGTGCTTTTCTAAAAAAATCTTTTGTGTGTAACATCATTTTCTTAATATTCTATGGGAACTGATAGAGAACTCTGTTTTTAGGGGTATAGACTTCAAAATATATATTAAATCAATCTTACTGATTACATTCTGCAGGTACTCTGCCTTCTTATTTTTGGTTTTACCTACTTGGAGCAAAAACACAATATTAGTGGAGGACTTTCACATATCACTCTGTTTTTTTTTTTTTTAAGACTTTATGGTTTTATTTTTAGAGAGGGGGAAGGGAAGGACAGAGAGAGGAAGAGAAACGTTAGTTGCCTCTCATGCGTGCCCTGACTGGGGACCAAGCCCACAACCCAGGCATGTGCCCTGACCAGGAATCGAACCAGTGACCTTTCGCTTTGTGGAAGACCCTCCAACCAACTGGAGTTAGTTGGAGTGTCAGGGCACACATCAGTCAAGGGTCACTCTCAGTATTTAACAAGTTAAATGGCCAAGTCATCCAACCTTTTCAAAATTAAGAAATGTGCAAAAGCATATAAGACAAATGAACACCAAGTAAAAGCAGGGGTCAGTAAATAGTATCTACTTGAAGTGTAGAGTTCAGAGCACCATGCATCAAATAGGACAAAGCTGGTTGTTTTACACTGATATTAGAAAAAGGACACCATATCCACAGCTTGAATGGACATCCCCTGGCCTCGGTCTGCTCCTTGGTGAAGAGGGGGAGTTGGACAGATGATTTCTCAGCTCCTTCCAGCACTCTTCCATGATGATGATTTTGGGGTTCCCTACCAAGTGGTGCCAGGGAAAGAATAAACTGGGAATGAGGATCAGAAGCAAAGAAAAGGTCAGGATGACTCCTGGCTGAAACTGGAGCAGTCTGAGCTGACAGCTGGGGCTGAGATTATTGCTTTGGCTCATCCCTGTCCTTACATGAGCATCTGCCTCATTGCCTTTTGGCTGGCAGAGCAGATTTGCTGAAATAGAAGCCAGGCTGCAAGGACAAGATGGTGAGGCCACAAGAACTCACTGATACGGGGCGCCACCTCCTGTGATGAAATTTGACCCCAAATGGCTTCCTTTGGCCCTGAAATATGCCACCACCAACCTCCAGGAGCTCTCAGCTCTCTGAAAGAGCGTTTTCATAGATGCCTTCCTATCCTACGGGAACAGGCAGGTTACCTAGCTCCATACCTGCCTCTATTTCTCCCCATTCTCCTGCCAAGGGTTAATTAATTCATGGGAGAAAGGGGATGCTAAAGAGAGACCTGTGTTTCACAGGATACCAGAACCATACTGAAAAATCATGAGCTAGGTATCTCATTTAAGAAGTTAAAAAATTAACAGAATAATCCAGAAAAAAAGGAGGGGTGGATAAAAATAAGAGCAGAAGCCACTGTAATGAAAAACGAATATTCAAGAGAGGATCAACCAAATCCAAAAGTTGGTTGTTTGGAAAGACTAATAAAATAAACTAATATTTGGAAAGATTGGTAAAGAACAAGAAGAGAATTCACAAATAAACCACATTACGCATGAAAAGGAGACATAACTAGAGATCTGACAGAGTCTAAAAAAATCATACTGTGAACAACTTTGTGTTACTAAATCTTAAACCCGTGGAGCGTTTCTCACAGAGCTGTCCACAGGCGGTCTGCTCTGAAACCCTCTGGGATGAAATAAAAAACCCGGAAAACTTGGACATCATCACAATTTAAATTTGTGCCTCAAAAAAAAAAATTTATGCCTCAAAGGATGCTGTCAAAGAAATGAACAAACAGCCCACAGAATGGGAAAATTTTAAACATCAAGAATCTGGTAAGAGTCCAGAATACATAAGTATTATAATATTCATATGTAAAGAAATCTTACAACACAACAAAAAGACAACCCAATTTAAAAACAGTCAAAGGACTTAATAGACATTTTTCCATGGAAGACATACAAGTGGCCAATAAGCACATGAAAAATTGTCAACATCATTGGCCGTTAGAGAAATTTAAATTAATACCATAATGAGATATTACTTCACACTCACTAGGACAGGTAATAATCAAAAAGACAGGTAATAACAAGTGTTGAAAGAATGTGGAGAAATTAGAACCTTTATGCATACACTCCTGGTGGGAATATAAAGTGATGTAGCTGTTTCAGAAAATAGTTCTTCACAAGGCTAAATAGTCTTGATATGATCCAGCAATTCCCCTCCTGGCTGGCATGCATGCAAAAGAAGCGAAAATACATATCCACACAAAAACCTGTGCACAGAAGCCCATATCAGCATTATTTTTAACAGCCAAAAAGAGGAAACAACCCAACTGTTGAACGGGTGGATGAAGTTTCGTATATTCACACAGTGGAATATTATTTTGCCATATAAAGGAATGGAGTACCAATGCATGTTTAAACATGGATATGCCTTGAAAACTTGATGATAATTGAAAGCCAGTCACAGAAGACCTTATACTGTATGATTCTACTCATGTGAAGGGTCCAGAATTGGCAAATCCATGCAGGAAGCAGACTAGTGGTGGCCAGGGACTGAAGGAAGGGGTAAACGGGGAGTGACTCTTTAATGGGCATAGATTTTCTTTTTTTTTTTTCTTTTTTATTCTTTTTTTTTTATCTAGTGAACTCATGTTCCAACTGGGGAATTGAGGTTCATTTCTTTCTTTTATTTTAATACTATTTCTGTTATTTTATTTCTTTTTTAAAGATTTTATTTATTTCCAGAGAGAGGGGAAGGGAGGGAGAAAGAGAGAAACATCTATCAGCTGCCTCTCGCATGCCCCCACCGCGGGACCCAGCCCACAACCCAGGCATGTGCCCCCACTGGGAACTGAACCAGCAACCTTTCGACTTGCAGGTTGGCACTCAATCCACTGAGCCACACCAGCCAGGGCTAGATTTTCTTTTTGAGATGATGAAAATATTCTGGAATTAGGTAGTGTTGATGGACAACCATATGAATACACTAAAAAAACCCATGGAATTATACACTTTTAAAGAGTAAATTATATGGTACATGAATTATAATGTAGGAAAAAAACTTCTTGGGGAGTGGGAAATGCTTATTAAAATGTGTATTTCTGAGCCTTCCCCTAGCTTAATGAAGCCACATCTTTGGGGGTGGGGCCTAGAAATCTATGCTTTGGTGAATACTTAGATGAAACCAGTACAGAGAGATCTAAGAATCACTGCTCACTTTTCCTGTTAGTAGAGTTCCAACAGTAAATGTGAAAAGAAGGATGGAAATAAAATATTACTATTTGAGTGAAAAAAACCAATCCCAGTAATAGTTGTCGAGGACCACAATGTCTGCTAAAGTTAGTAGGTGAAAGTATGATGAGAAATGGAAAACTTACAGTGTCAAAGTATCCCCCCCACAATTTCATAAGGAAACATAGTAACTTTACGATGAGGAAATCAGGCAGATATCACTTTAACCAAGTGGTCCAAATTAACACTGGAATATACTGATACCAGGTGCCACCTGATAGGACGTACTGAGGAGACACAACATCGCTTCCTTGGGATCTTGCTAAAAGAACATAGCCTGAGTTTATTCCTGAAGAAACTGTAGATAATCCTAAATGAGAGGCATTCTACAAAGTGATTGGGTAGTACTTTTCAAGAGTATCAGGGTCGCTGTGACTGGTGTGGCTCAGTGGGTTGGGCATCGTTCTGCAAACCAAAAAGGTCATAGGTTCAATTCCCAGTCAGGGCACATGCCTGTGTTGCAGGCCAGGTCCCCAGTGGGGAGTGCACAAGAGGCAACCAATGGATGTTTCTCTCTCTCTCCTTGTCCCTCCCTTCCCCTCTTCCTAAAAATAAATAAATAAAATCATTTTTAAAAAGTGTCAAGGTCATTAAAGACAGAGTGAGAGACTATAACAGACTGGAGGAGACAAAGGAGACGTGAAACCTAAATGGTGGTATCTGATTCTGGGTGGAGCCATCCTGGACCAAAAAAGGACGTTGGTGGGACAGTTGGCGAATTGTGTGAGGTCTGTAGATTTCAATTTCCTGGATTTGATGGTTGTGGGATGGGTATAAGCACTTGGGGAAGCTGAGTGAAGGGTATATAGGAATTCTTTGCACCATTTTGCAACTTTCTTGTAAGTCTAAGATTATTTCCAATTGAAAAATTAAAAAGAAACCACTATCCTAGAGCATCATGGTTTCCAGTTTGCAAACCATTGGTGTGGTAGGAAGAACTGGCTTTGGAATCAGGCAAGCCTCAGCTGGACACCTAGTCCATCAACTACCGGCTACACCTTGAACCTCTCAGCCTCACTCACTCACCTATGAAATGGAGTTTGTTGCACCTCTATTCAAGGGCTGTTGGATGGTTGAACTGAAACAATGTATGTAAAATGCTAAGTGCAGTGTCTGCGTATCTCAGGTGCTCAGGAAAAGCCAACCCTCTCCAGTGGTTCATGTACTCATGAGTTATTCTCCCCACTCACCAGCCTTAGGTCCCTTGAAGGAAGGCAGTCAGTCTTCTGGGCTGGGCTGTTTTGGCCTGGCAAGGAGCCATCTAAGCTTCCTGGCCTGGCAGCTGAGCAAAGGTGCATCATGGGAGAGGGGGATTTGACCGAGGTTGCGAGGGGGAAGGCAGCCTGGCCTGGGAGCTTTCTCACAGGCTTTCCTTGGCAGGCTGCTTAAAGTTACCAACTTCAAACAAAAAGAGTTTTCAGACACAAAGAAAGGCTCAACCTGGCCAGTGCCAGGCCTAGCTTGGCAGTTGAATTCAGAAATACTAGGTTCTCGGTGCTCACAGACAGGCCAGACCATCCTGGAAGTTCTCTTGCCCCCACTCCAGGAATGCCAAGAACCTACAGTAGAGCTCTCCTACACGCCTGCTCCCATTGTTGACCCTGGGTCCAAATTAATTAGAGTTAAATAAGAGCCAGTTCCCCCACGGCGTTTATTCTGCTGACAGCTGAGCCCGGGCGACAGGCCCAAAGGTGGTGGTCCTTCCACCTGCCTTTGCTCCTGACTCCTCCCCGCTTTGCAGCATGTGCTGTGTGTGCTGCAGCAGCTTTTGGAATGGATTATTTGTTTAACTTATTTATTTTTCCAGTTTTTTTTAGAAATAATTGACAATCACTGTTTAAAGTGTACATATAGCATTATGGTTTGATTTACATAGTGTATGTGAAATAATTACCACAATAGGTTTAGCCAACATCCATCATCTTATACAGATACAATAAAAAGAAAAGAAAAAATTTCTCTTTGTGATGAAAACTCTTAGGCTGTGCTGTTTTAACAACCTGCCTGTATATCAGTCATACAGCAAAGGTAGCTACAGTCATTGTATTGTACATTACATCCCTAGTACTTATTTTTTTAAAGATTTTTATTAATTTATTTTTAGAGGGGAAGGGAGGGAGAAAGAGAGGGGGAGGAACATCCGTCAGTTGCCCCTCTCACACCCCCAACTGGACACCTGGCCCGCAACCCAGGCATGTGCCTGACTGGGAATCGAACCAGTGACCTTTATGTTTGCAGGATGACACCCATCCCACTGTGCCATACGAGTCAGGGCCTAGTACTTATCTTTTAACTGGAAGTTTGTACGTTTGTATCATATATAAAAAAAGCAGGTGGTGTTAGTTTCCCACTGGTTCAGGTACCTGGGGTAGTTTTTCAGTTGTGTTTTTACTTAGGCCCCTCCATGTCCTGTTACTTGGGACCCCATGTGACAAAAGAGACCCGAGAGGGTGAGCCAGAGTTAAAGGCACAGCTGTAGAACATTGGAATGTTCATTGGAATGACCGAGTACATTTTAAATGTGCTTCCTTCATGACGTGGCAATTCCACCTCCCGGTGCACACCCTAGAGAAACACACACGTGCACAAAAAGGCACATGCAAATGTGTGTGTCCCAGGTTTACGTAGATCTAGATCGATCTTTCTCTATTATCTTTATTATTATTGTCTCTATATCACACACACACATATACACCAATCCCCAGTCTGACAACACAGTCTTAATACCTACCAGTAAGGAAATGGCTGGATATACTGGGGTGTTCGCAACATAGAATTTAATGCTGCAGGTCAAGTCAGAAGTCTGCATGGACTGGACTTCACGATGCACACAGTACGGTACCACTGACATGTCCAACTGAAATCACACTCATCTGTCACGGGGCACGGTGCTCCCTGGAGCAGGGGGGCTCCGTCCTCCTCCTCTCTCTGCCCCTGCCCCAGCTCTGGCACCTGTGAGCTCTCACCGCCTGCTCTAGCAATAGCATTGGTTTCAGGAAATGGGTGACTTAATTGAGTTTGTTGTTATTATGTGGGTTATTAATTCAATTCATTAAATTAATGAAGAACCAGGCCCAGAGTTGATTCTTTCTCAGTGCTGAACTGGACCATGTAATTGGCAGACTCCAGCATGTGGGCCAAAGTCTGCCTGTTGCCTGTGTTGTAAATAAACTCCTATTGGAACACAGCCACGCCCGTTTGTTTATGGATGGTCTGTGGCTGCTTTCCCCACAACAGCGGAGCTGAGTAGCTGCAAGAGACCCTGTGGCCTGCAAAGCCTAAAAGAGTTATTATCTGGCCTTTTACTGAAAGAGTTTGTTGAACCTTGTCCTAAATCCTTCTCCCAGACCAGCCTCATTTCTTCTAATACCTGGGGGATAGTGAAAGGCATATAGTGAAAGGCATCGGCCCCTCTTGCTACTGCTGCTGCTGTGTGACTCGGGGGGGTTTGGAAGAACTGTCACTAAAAGCCTGGACTGAAGGTTCCCTTATTATGAATTAATCGTTCGGAGAGTTGCTGTACTCCCTTGCCTCTCCAGCACGCGAAGTCCTGCAGCACCATCCTGTTGAATGGAAGTTCTCTGTGGGCATTAGCTCGAGAACTTCTGTAATGCTTTGTTTGCTAACTCACCCCCAACTCCCCCCGCCCCATCGCCCCAGCAGACTGGACAGGCCTCTGATTGTTATCTTTGTGTCTTTAGGGCCTAGCAGGATGCTGGCATGTACCAGGTGCTTAATAAAGATACAGTGGATAAATGCATCTGTGAAAAGTAGTTTTTAAAAATAGCGTCCTCTTCGATCTGTCTCTTCTTCCCCTCTGGGATGGCCTACTTAGAGAGTATCCACCAGAAATTAAAGAAATCCATTCACCTTAATAAAATGACCGCTGTGCGAATGTCAAGCAAATGGCTCATGGGTCTAGTGCATCATGGGTGAAGGGGGGTGTTTTGCCTCCCTCCCCAGGGCCGATGAAGGTGGAGGGTGGCCTAGGTACAGTGTGGAGTCGCCCACCTTGCCACAAATGACTTGGCTCCACCAGGTCCACGGATCCACGTGCTCATCGTGTTTGTCACAGCTGCTGAGACGCTTTCCCACGTACTGGACGGCCACCACCCTTTTGCTTTGGTGAGGATCCCCTGATGGTTGCTTGACATCGCACTTTGAGTCCAAATGTAGGAAATGCGAGGCTGCCATGAGAAGGGAGAATCTGGCCTGACGGGATCTAAGGGGAACTCAGGAACGTGATTCTCTTTCTCAGAGAATCTAGCAACTAGGTTAGCATTTCCAAAAGTGTTGCAGTCTTATCCACAAGCTGATTCAGCACTAGGGCGATCAGCTAGAGCCGTGAGCCACACTGAGCGACGTCCCCGACAAGCTGAATGGGAACTTCAGGAAGAATCACTTATTCTGGCCTGCCTTATGTGTGGGAGCAGGACAGCCCTGCCCAGGTTCCTCCCACCGGCCTCACTGGAAGTGGCTCCTGCTTTCTCCTTGCTCCGGGAAGGAGGGTGAAGTATGGGGGCGGGAAGAGGGGGGGCAGCTCAGGAAGGATTAACCCCATTTGTTCTCTAAAGGAGATATTCATCTTGCCTTGTAGAGAGGGTCTTTCACTGGAATGAAAAGCTCCCCCATGCAGTATTTATCAAAAGGTGCCCTCATGAAGCAGAAAGAAAGGGCAGGGGAGGGGAGCAAAATTCTTCAGAACAAGAGTCGGAGAGCGAGCACACACTCTAAATGACTGAAATAGAGGGCAGGTTGAGTTTGGCCAGCGAGGAGGCAGATTATGCCAAGCTGCGGAGCTTTCAGGGGCCAGAGCATCTCGCCTGGCCCACCGTCCATCAGTCCGTCCATCAGCCTCCAGCGGGGCTACATAACGAGAGCTTTGGGATGCTAATGGCCCTTTAGGATTGCTAAATGGAGCATTCCTGTCGCAACAAAGGAACAAAATGAGAGGAGAAAGGAATTTTCGTTTTGACGTTTCCTCAGGGGAGGACCAAACAATGGTGTTTGAAATGGACAGTGTAAAAGTTTTATCTGTGTTATGAAGAAGAAGAATGAAGTGCCAAGGCCCTCTTGGCAGCATCGTGGTGGGGTTAATTGGGTACCAGAGTGGATCAGTAGAGGCTGGACGGGAGTTTTCGGGGTTTCATTCAGCCCTCCCTGGGCAAAGGGCAGCAGGTTCAGTTGAGGACTACTAGGTGGGTGCCCGTGTCACCTGAGACACTTCTGCCTGCCTTGCTGTATGCATTTAAGCACTCACTCATTCCCCCTCTCATTTACTCCATCCATTCATTCACTTACTCCTTTTCTCATTCATGTGTTCAGTTATCTGCTCATCCCACCAACAGTCAGATGCTGAGTACCCACAGTGTCCAAGCAGAGTTCTGAATGCCTTGAACACCGTGGTGGACAAGCAGGGTCTCTGCTCCCCTGGAGCCGATGCCCTTTCCCGGATCAGACATTAGACAAGTCAATGATGGGAGGTAAGAGCAGGGAGTGCTTGGAGGTCAGCAACCAAGGTGCAGGGGAGGCCTCTCTGACAAGGTGCGTTTGGGCTGAGACCTGAATGAGGAGAAGGAGCCAGCTATGCAGAAGGCCTGATGTAGGGAGGAGCTTGCTGTGTTTGAGGAGCAGAGAAAGGGCCCACAGGAAGGAGAGTGGGGAGATGGGAGAAGAAGGCAGGAGGGCTGCCCCCTGCACGGGGTTTTGTGAGCTCAGTTAAAAGGTTACATTTTATTCTGAGGGCCAGGGGAAGGTTTTGGAGGATTTCAGGCGGGCTGGTGGCCTGTCTGGCTGTTGGTGGATAATGCAGGGAAGAGCCCTGGGCTGGACATCTGAGATCCAGGGGCTGCCCTCCAGCCTGAGGTGGAGAGTGTGGGGTGGTGAGTGGTGGCCTCGGGCAGTTTGGGGCAGAAGAGCAAGCATTAGCACTCTTGTGGGGCAGTGTTCATTATTAGCCCAGGCCATGGGGACTATGCCCGTGGTCCTGCAGTGCCATTCTCAAACAGGTAAAAGCTTATCCTGGTGTGCCCAGGCTCTGCTCAAAGTCTGGAAATAGAATTTCTATCCAATGAGACTGGGGTAGGGGAGTTATGCCAGGAGGCCCAGAGACCATAGGAGCAGTTACCAGGCAGGGATGGAGGGGGCCCTTTTGCTGAAAGCGAAAGGCAGGGTGCTCAACACCTGCAGCGGCCAACCTGCTGCCCTGTCCCTTTTCTTCCGCTGCAGTCGTACCTCAGCAAGGTCTCCATCAGGCATCCCCTCTGCCCTACAGTATACCCCCAGGGCCAGTAGGGAGGGGCTAGGAACACTTCCTGGAGCCTCAGAGTGTAACTTGGACACATTCCTTGTCTGGGCAGGGGGCACCAGGGAGAAGTGAGAGGATCAGCAATCTGAGATGCTGGATTGCTTGGGGGCACCTCTCTTCCTGGCCCAGACTGTTGTTAATAAGCAAGCCCCTCAAGTTCAGAGTACCCTGAGACACTCTCTGAGGCCAGAGGACACTTGAACCCTCTGGGCCACAGGTGATATCAGGAAAGTGTGTTCCATGCAGGTGAGCCGTGTGGGGTGGACCTGGCCACTGGCAGCAGGAAGGCTGTTGCTGGAATCCAGGGGAGGGGACAGCTGAGCTTGGGTTGGTGGCCTCGGGGTTGGGAAATAAGGGAGTCAGTCTTCTTAAGGAAGACACCCTAAGCTTTGGGGCTGGCCCAGGATGAAGACAAGCTGGAGAAACATGTGTGCAGGAGCCTGGGCATAATATGAAGATGTCTGAGGCTCTTTTCCTGCCTACAAATAAGCCTGGGGGAAAATGGGGCACATACACCTTGAGGAAGTCAAGTAGGTATCTCAGAAAATAAACACAGAATTACCACATGACCCAGCAATTCCACTCCTACACATACATGCAAAAGAATAGAAAGCAGGGAATCAAATTGGATCTTGTACACCAGTGTTCATAGCAGTATTGTTAACAACAGCCAAAAAGGTGGAAACAGCTCAAACACCCATCAATGGATAAGCGGATAAGCACAATGTAGTATATACATATAATGGAATATCATTCAGCTGTAGAAAGAAATTAAGTACTGATACATGTGGATACATGTATCCATATGTACTTGTAGCCACAGGATACATGATACATGAACCTAAGAACCCACTAAGTGACAGAAAACGGACACAAAAAGTCACATGTTATATGTCTCCCTCAATGAGAAATATCCGGAATGGGCAAAGCCATGGAGACAGTGGTTGCCAGGATGGAGGAAGGGGAACTGGGGGATGACTGCTTACTGGGTACAGGGTCTCCTTTGGGGGTGATGAAAATGTTTTGGAACCAGCCAGAGGTGATGGTTGTACAACATCGTGATGCACTAAATGCCACTGCATTGTACACTTGAAGCGGTTAATTTTATGTTATGTGAATTTCACCTCAGTTAAAAAAAAGTATTCATGCAGAGGGTAAGTCTGACCACCAGGGTCATGTGCGGCTGAGTGAGTGTGTCTGTGAGCACTGAGGGCACAGGAGCAGCTGGCAGTGTGGCAAGAATGCCATTGGTCAGAGCAAATGGGACACAGTGCACTCAGGTGTGTGTGTGTGAATGTGCGCGCATTTGCATATTTGTTCCACACCCTGGCCATCAGGATTAGGGCGGGCTGTGTAGGAATGAAATTTTACAATAGCTGTGGCACCAGTAGTGGGCTTGGGGAGATGTGCAGCAGGGAGCAGGGGAAGTCATCATACTCTTTGCAGAACACCTGCTTGTTGGTCTGGTTTGCCCTTAACTAGCCAGCACTCAGGTGGAATGCAAGGAGCAGGCAACAAAGGTTTAGGTCGGAGAAATGAATAACTAACTGGGAAAGCATTACACTGAGAAAACTCCTTTACAACCAGTTACTCTGCCACAGTTACTTTAACCGAGTCACCTCAGGTGGGTTCACTTTGCTCTGGGGAAAGACTGCCATGTTCTGTTGTCCTGGTAGGACACTCCAGTCCAAACAGTAGAGCCCCAGGTTCCCAGGGCGGTGGAGAAGGCCTGGAAGAGGAGTGGTAGGAGAGGGCTGGGTCGGGGTTACTGGGTTCTCTTTCCTAGAAAAGAGAGGACCTAGGTGGTAGGGGGAGAATGGGATGAGGAAGGTGGCAGATTCTAGGCAGGTCAGTGTAGTGACCATGAAGCTGGCACTTCCCGGGAAAATCCAGTAGTCAGTGAGAGAGCAGCAGGTGATGGGGCAGAGATGGGACAGGGCAGGATGGCGGCCAGTCAATGAATGGGGGGATTTATATGGGCAAGTGGACCTCATACAGTAGCATGCATCAGGGCCACAAACTGCTGGGCCCTGCCCAGAGATTCATTAGGTCTGGGGTGGGTCCCCAGAATTTGTATTTCTAACAAGTTCCCGGATGGTGCTGGTACCTCCTGGGCTGGGGACCATACTTGGAGAACCACTCAGAGGCAGAGCTCCATGCTCTCCTCTCCCACCCCCAGCAGTTTTTAGCAGGGTCAGGTCAGGTCTGACACGGCCGTGGACAGGGCTGTGGGAGCCATCACTCATTAAATCAGGTGGTTGTGCTTTCCAGTCAGTCTTATATCTCAGTAGATTATTAGTCCTGGATGCTCCACCTGCTAACAAAAAAATCTTTGAGGCCTTTGTATTTTAAGGACTACAGCCTTTCTCGGTATGACGTTTCCCCAACTTCAAATTAGGGACTATGGCCTAACAGAAGATTCGTGTGACCCTTCTCGGGTTACAGAAGCAAATCTAGAAAAACATTTCTGAAGTGTTGAGATATTCTGGATGTTTTAATGAACCATAATGACATAGAACAGACTGTTTGAACCCAGATCCTTTCTGGAAATTTCAGGCTATATGATTATTGAGCCAGAACGTTTCTCAAGCTTTTTGACAGATTTTTTGAGACCCCTATTCAGTGCTTTCCTGCAGAAGTATGCCTTCTCCAGGTGTGCATTTAATGCTAGCTTCATTGCAGCCAGCCAAGTCTTGAACTAAGGGAAAAAGCCGTCTTACCCTTGGTTTCAAACGGTTTTGAAATGCTAATTCACAGCCCTGAGTGTTCTGACAGCCCTGAGTGTCATTCAGGGCAATCAGGCACCTTGATTATCTCTGATGTGTGAAAGGGAAATTGCTGCTACCCAAGAGTCACCCTGCTTTTTAAGAGAAAGCTCAGAAAAATAGCACGTTAAATTATGTTCAGGCATTACATTTCACGTATCATGTGCTGAGGGTATCTGATACCCAGCATACCTGCAGGGGTGACAGTGTCAACTCACAGTTGAAATGTAACGGATTTGCCAGTATTGCTCTACGTTAGGAAAAAAACTCAGGGTTGTGGCCAGTATTTTCAGAATTTGTTACATGCTTCTCTAAAATCTGAAAGTACATTTCCTTAAGCTTCTACTTTTCTGTTTTCCACTGAGAAATTCTGCCCCAGAGATGAGGCGGTCAGTACCTTTTTGTTTTAAAGGAAAGACTGATTTTCCACCTACCCTGTAGCCTTGTATAGATATCATTAATGACCTTTAATGCTTTTTTTTTGGTATTTTTGCCACAATACATACAAAATAGTGTTTCTCTATGGTCCAAGCTCAAAGGCAGGATTGGGACCCTCGTGCGAGTGTTCCACATGACGCTCTGAAGGGGGTCGGCATGGGTGTTCAACAGAGTGAGGATTCTCTTTCAGCCGAGACTCAAACATGCCTTGTCGGGGGGGTGCCGTGGTCAGAGCCCACTGCTTCTGGGAATGAGAGAAGCCCATCTGGATCCCTTTACCCAGGGTTGTCCAGTATGATTTACGTGCTTTTTAAATCATCAAGTAAGCAATGCAGCGCATCCTGGTCACCAGTCCCTTATTTGGCTATTTCTTGTTCAAGATCAAGTGGGTGGCTGTAGCCTGTTGTTGTCCTTGGAGGAGTAGGAAAGAGGGTTATGCTGTCTTGTAGAAACCAAGTCAGTGGGGTGGTGGAGTGTTGAGTAAATAGTCCTATTCCCTTGCTGATTACAGTAACCGGTTAGGGCTGTTGGTGGATAAATCCATGCATCCATCCATTTCTTGTCCAGCTGTCTCTCCTAGTTACTCTCCCTCTACCTGACCTTTGCATGTGGGAGCTCACTCTGAATGGAGTTCTCTCCTCTCCTCATCCAACACAATCTGTCTGTAGATGACCTCATCCTTTCTCTTGACTTTTCATAAAGCTGTGCAGGGCCTCCCAGTTTTCCCTCCCTGGCCCTGGCCTCTCTTCGGAGCACCAAACCCCACAGTCCCCCATTTCTCACCTCCACTGGGATATCTACTAGGAACCTCAAACTGCTCAGGCCAGACACCTAGGAGAGTTGCCTTCCATTCCTCTCTCTCACTGCCTCCCTCTTTCCCAAACAATTTATCACCAAGTCTGATCAGTACCCTCCAAAATATTTCTAATCAGTCTCTTTCATGTCATTTTTGAAGCTACCGCTGAAGCCTCTCCCTTGTGCTTCTGGGTTGATGCATTTCCACACTTACAGCAAGGAAGACACAACCCCCTGCTTTAAACCCTGAGTGGCTTCCCTTGCGTTCCCTGCCAGGACATGCCAGCCCGCCTCTCAGGCGCATGCCCTGCCCTGCAGCCACACTGGCCTCAGGTCTTCAGACTCTCTCTGCTCCAGCCTGCTCTTTCTCTCTCCCTTGGGCTGTTTCCCCCTCATCTCTCAGGTTTCAGCCCGGATGCCTTTCTCAGAGGCCTTCGCTGACTAGTAGTGACCCCACATGCCCACAGCGTTTTATTGTCATGTTTTCACCATCTGGAAGATCTTGTTTACATATTCGTTCACTCATTTGATGCCTGTCTCCTAACACGAAACTTCAGATGCCATTGGTACAGGCACCGAGTCTGCTTTGAGGTCTCTCTCCCAGTCCCCGGACCAGTCCTCGGTTCAGTGTGTGAGCTCCGCAGCAGTCTGTCTTGAATGGAGGGAGGCAGGCTGGCCTGCGTGATCATGTGCAGGCACTGTGCTGGGCAACGTGTGGACAACCTTCCAAAGTGTGGACAACGTGCTCGTGTAAAGGAAATATGTGGAAATTTAAACACTTTACCATTTACTGACTAGTTCCCAAGAAGGCAGGAAAGCTTACTTTAAACAAATTATTATAATGAACAGAGTTAAGCATAAATGCACCAAATCCTCATTTATCATTTTGCTAATCCTAGCTTTTCTGCAAGAACATTTACCTTTAGTTTGAGATTATGTACAGTCACGTGTCTGGAGAGGGGTATAAAATATATGTATGATGCATGGACACCCCAATCTGGATGTATTCGTGAGACATTAAAAATGGATAAAATGCAATCGCATATATCATTGTATGATTAAGAAAGTCACTAATTGTATTAAAGACATGGGCTGTCATTGGTTGGATTCAAACAGGCAGTTCACTAGTACATATTCAGAGTGGTTGACCCGAAGCCATGGGTTGTGTAAGTAAAGTACTGAAAATGGCACTGCCAGTGTTGGGAGGGATGTGGACATGGCATCGACTCAGTCATTGAATACACCTTTAGAAGAGGATGGAAGTGGAGTATGAAGGAGGTATATGTGCTCTGAGATTTAGAGTGAGCCATAGAAAATAATAAATATTTCGAGTCTCAGTTTCTTTGAGCTTCCTGCTACCACAGAATAATGGTTTCATGAGAGTAAATACATTCATCAGTGAAATAAGGTACGTTGGATACACAATACTCCAGTTGCATGCATCCACACCCCCATTGTTCTTTGACAAAGTGCCACCCACCTGCTTTCTTCTGTGGTTCCGATTCTTCATCCCTGTCCTCTACAGATTCAAGTCCAAGTTTCTTCACATGGAGTTTGAGGCCCTTCTCAGTCTGACGTAACATCCATCTTTCTAACTTGTTCAGCCCACTTCTGTGTTCCATTAGGTTTGCGCTGCACTAGTACCCTTGGGCCTGGGTCTGGAGTTCTTCCAGCATCTCTGCCTGTCTAGTCCCTCAGCAGGTGAGTTGTGTGGGGGTAGGGACCCCAGGCTTGGGGGATGAGTACCTAGCCCATCATTCTTCAGCCAGGATGCTCCCTGGCCAGCTGCTGGATGTCCTGGTATAAACTCACACCTGCTTCTGCTACCACAGCACAGTGATTATGATGGGATGCTTAGAGGGTTACTGGCTGGATAAATGAAAGAACGACCAGGCTAAATGGGATTGATGAGCTCATGAAGTACCTCTTTGGTGAATAGAGTCAGATTATGTTCCCTGGTTCAGGCTCCTCCCACCCACTTTTATAGACCTTTTCTCACTTTAGACACTTGGGAGGGAACATCATGTCAACCTCAAGTTTTCAGTGCGGGATCTAAGGTGCAGGAGAGGGTGCAGCTTGGTTCCACAGGGCACGGCAGCAATACAGACTGCCCCTAGCTCTCTTCCTGGCTGATGTCCTGCATTCTGGACACCGCCCTACCCTACACCCCATCAGTACAGGAATAAGCTCGTCTGCTTTTCAGAGTAGTAGCTGAACTTTCCTATCCTCACACAGGCCTCTGGCTTCCCTGCCTGACTCCTTCCCCTGTTCATGAAGACTGGGTACCGAGAGGCCTGTGCTAATGAATTTCACAATCCTGCGGGGATTGTGGGTTGCTGAGACACTTTTCTCAACTGTTAAATTTGAACCTCTTAGACACCAAGATCTCGCTTCCCCTCCCAGGAATTTTCCTATTAAAACATTTTAAAGGTCGATTCAACTAGTTTATAGTTATGGGAATTAAAAAAATGAGTGGAAATTAAGTTTTAGGAACATTTTTTTCTGGTCTTCTTTAAAGATCAGTTTAATTTCCACTTTATTGGCTTGTTATTCCAAAGCAGAAGAATGAACATTTTTTTCTTTCATGTTTCATAATTAAAAAGCCCTCAGCAGACTCTGCATATAAACTATTTTAGTTTGACTATGGATTAATCACTTTCACTTTGTTAAAACAAATTAATGGAGCCAAGAAGGTCATTTTTTTTTGAGAAGAGTTTGAGTCTTCTGAGTGACATCCTTCCTTAATCTACCCCCCTCCACACCGTGCTCTCTACGTTGGAGGTCTTGCCCTGTTTGCATCAAGGGAAACCTAGCTTCTTGGGATTTGGGAACAGATGGGCCAACCAGCAACTTGAAGTAAGAGCGGGAGCGGGAGTGTTGCATCAGCCTTCCCTTTGCTCCTAAAGAAGAAAAACTGGTCAGGTCGCCCCCTTCCCCGCGTTAAGAAAATGTTTGCAGTTTGAATTCCCTGTTTGTGGCTCTAACGTGTTTCACCTTGGCTGCTCTTGGTGAGGGCACCAAGACCCAGGGTCATGCTATAGGCCAACTGAATCGCGCATGCGCATCCCTCCTGGGACAATACTGGTGGGGAACCCAGATACCAGCAGGCAGCCTTTTGGGGAAAAGAGTGAGTTAGTCTAGCTTGTTCCCAGGCACGTGGCTGTGAGCTTTCATATCCAGAGCATGTTGGGAATCCTTCCCTCGCCTCTTCTTAGTGGGCTGTGTAGCGGCCTAAGAGGTGGGACTTCTGTGGAGATAGGCTCAAACTTCTATCGAGTACTAACTGTGATGTTGGACAGGTGTCTCAGCCACTTCGTGACTCAGGTTCTCGTTTTATCTGTTGGGGGTGATATTAATGTCTTCGCCCAGGATTGCTGTGAGGTAAACGACCTGGTTCGAGTGCTTACTTAGTTCAAGGGTTTGGTTCACATCCAGTGCTCCGTGAAAGTTAGCTGTAAGCCTTCTCGGTGGGTTTCACTTAATTGCTGGTCAAGATGATTCAGAAATGTCATGAGTGGTTGGACCCAGGAAGGAAGTTCTGTCTAAACTCACTTCGCTGTGTGAAGAGGTCGTAGAGGCGCAAGGGAACGGACCCAGAGCAATGACAGCTCCTCCAGCCTGCCTTTGGAAAAGGACCATGTGATGAAAAAATGGAATTAGAACCTAAATCTCCTATCTCCTCATCCAGCGTTTTCAGTGCCGCTCCAAGCTGCTACTGGTTTGGAGCTCACAGTTAAGAGGCATGTGCTTTATGGGGTCAGACCCATACCTGGGGCTTCTGGAGACTTCTGGGATGCTCTGTTTCCACACGTCCATGCCATGTGTGACTGCCACACTGCTTCTCGCTAGAGCCCTTCTCTGGCCTTCAGCTTATCCTGTCCCCCACGGACCTCAGTTCCTCCAACTCTTGGAACTTTCCGTATTCAGAGAAGAGCCACAAACCACGAAGGCTGCAGGCTCGGAACCAGCTCCTTCCCACCTCTGCTGGCTGCCTGGGGAGTCTGCCCTCCCAGGGGACATGGGTCTGATTTTGAGGGAACACGGGTTGCCTGACACCGATGCCCCTGGGCACGGCGATTTTCTTCTGTTTTTCTCAAGCATTTGAAGGGCAGTCTCTGGAACTGCCACTTTAAACCCCTGACATGGTCCAAGATGTGCTCTAAGCCTGCTTTTATCACTTTTCTAAGACAACAGTATCTCTTCACATTCTTGGTAATTAGACTTCGTAATCCCTCCAGTTCTACTCAGCTTGACCTTTATCTTAAATTAAATTTTTTATATGAAGTTGGGAAAAAACCCAACAAACCAAAAATGTAGCTTGCAAAGACAAAAATGTATTAAAATGAATTATAGTTTCTATGTCGGGCACTGTAGGACTTGGCTTAGCCTACCCTGGGTCTGAGGGTGTGCCCACCTGCCCGCCTGGACGGCGAGGACCCCACACACATGCCCTTCAGCCAGCAGCCTGGAATGGAGGTCTGGGGACAATGTGGCAATCACGCGGTGGCCAATTTCACTTGAATTGTTTCCCCTACACCCTAGAAATGGACGTAAACTGCAAACATATGTCTCCACAGTCACATTCAGGGTTTCATTTCCCTCCAGGAGAAGTCTGAATGGATGCTGGTGAGGCTGAGACACAGGGTGGTGAGGAGTCGCCTTATGTGGCATGGTGGTCTCTGTGTGTCATGGTCCCTAGCAGATGTTGCAGTTTCAGCATCCCTACAGAGGGGCCAGAGAACCTGCATTGGCCTTTGGGGGATCTGAGCAGACGGGCAACCCGGGGAGATGGGAGGGGAGCCAGGGTTGGGAGACAGCTGCTTGCCCTCCACAGAGCTGAGCTCGGCCACAACGTCTCTGGAGCCAGAGCCCCAGGGAGAGCACTTTCTGTGTTGACCCACCATTTCCTGGGTGTCTGCAGGAAGTCCCTTGCCCTAGCTCTTCAGCTTCACACCAGCCCCCTCCCTGGTGGCCCTGGAGCCTGTGTTATTTGCTGTTTTTTCAAGCTAGCACCACACCCTTAGACTGTCTGCCAAGAAGGACCATTGTTCATGAGAATTCCTCGCTGACTCCAGCTAACCCTTAGATGCACTATTCTGGGGTTGTGCCCTGAATTATTCCGTGTCATTTTTAAGCACCTCTCCTCCTGACTTACCCTTTTCATTTCTGACCTCATCCTTCTTGTCAAGCCTGCTGTTGTTGTCCAGAAAGCTCTGAGAGGTCGGCAGGGGTGAAGTCCTTTAGGGAAATTTAAAGAGGCTGCTTGACCTGGCCTCTGAAGCAGCTCTGCATCCTGGGCTCAGCCTCAGAGAGGAGGAGGCAGGACAGCCCCAGCTCAGGTGGGTAACATGTCAGGTAATCTCAGCTGCCGGGCAGGGTTGGGGTGCAGAGCGCCAGGGGATAAGAGTGGAGGCAGGGGTGGGGTGGGAATGGGAGAGGAGGCTAAGGAATGAAAACCAGTATCTCCCCCCACCAGAATTGAGCTGATTAACCTGTAGAAGTAGAGGTCCTGCCAAGCCCAACTTCCTTGTTTCCAGAAACCTTGGCACAGAGGCCCGTTCCTGGCAGAGGCCTGTCCTCATCAGGGGAACCAGCAGAGCAGCTGCTGTGATTTTCTTTTTCCTCTCATTTCTGGCAATTCCGAATGGGACTGTTTACTTTTTTCTTCCCCTTTCCTTCCCCACCCTCCTGTAGCAGGGAGTTGGTTCTGGTTAATGTTGAAGATCATAACATGATTACCCCAAGTCTCATGAAATTAAATCACTTTTCTTCAAAGAGAAAGGGGTGGGGGGGACCGTCTGGCTGGTAGGCCAGTGAGGGACAAGCGGATATTGAAAGCAGGCTGGCAGCCGTGCTTCAGTGTGCCCGGCGAGGCCGGCGAGGAGGTGGCAGCTGTGCAGGGGCCTGGCTCTGCAAATGGTGGCGCTGGCAGTGGCTCAGAGGAGCCAGGCTCCCACCTGTGCCCCAGACACCTGCCTCTGGAGTCCAGGGAATGGTGTGGGAGCTGGTGAAGGTGTGTGCAGGGTGAATCAGAGAGCAGAATCTGAAAGTAAGTTGTGTGGGAAGAAACTGAGCTCTTAAAGCAAGTCCCTGGGAGAGTTTTCTACCATGTCCGGGTTGGGAGTTCATCAGGGAGGGCACGTATTTAGGGCAGCTTTCCTACTGGAATAGCCTGGGATGGAAATCTCAGTTTTCTCAAGGAAGGCGATAACGTCAGTGATAAGCTGGGGGCTTGTGTGTGTGTGTATCTTTCTCATTAAATTTTAAGGGTCAAGAGGATTCCAGGGATTCTTTAGCATCTGACCTCCCACCCAATGCCGGAATCTTCTTTACAGTTAACCCTGATGAAGGACGCCCAGTTTCTGCTTTGTCCCATCCTGTGGTACCCACTCTCTTGCAAGGCCAATTCTGGGAGAAATGTGCTAGGAGTTGCACCTGTTCGTCCCGGTTGTGCCACCCAGGAATGAAGGACAGGGTAGTCCAGCATGCACAGTGGTAGGTGTTTGGAAAGTGCTTGCTGTGAGTGTGTCTGTCGCTGTCTCTTTGGCAGGGCAGGCTGCTGGGATCACCAGTTCTTCTGGGTGCAGCAGGTTCAGCACCCCCTCTTTGGGTGTTTTCCTGAGCTGGTCCCCACCATTTTTCAATGGTCTTGCAAGGGAAATAGGAAAGAGGGAAGCAACTTAGAAAAAGGACGTGGAAGATGCATAATTCTTGTTGCCAGTGTCCCAGCATGCTGAGCTCTTTGGGGACAGAAACCAGCTTCAGAGGCCAGGAGTTGGGGGCTATGTGAAGACTTTAGGGGGCTGGTCTGCTGGCACCAAGAGCCAAAGGGTGCCACTTAGGCAATGAAGGGAGCATTGGAGAGAAGGCAATGGTGCTGGCCGCTGGAGGTGTTGAACTCAAACCAGCGCAGGAGGGAAATGGCGGTGAGGATGGCAGGGTGGAAGTTCGGCGGTTGCATTTTTCAGAAGGATTAGGGATGGGACGCGGCCAGCTCACTCCTGTTGGCGCTCTGTGCTGTGACTCATTCTCATCCAGGGTCACTGAGCGTCTCTCTGTGCGAGGCCTTGGGCTGAACTCCTCCCCTGGCCAGCCTTCTCGAAAATGTGTGTCATTTCTTACAAGGCAGAGTCGTGGAGCGGGTTAGCGGGTGTGCAAATCAGTGGAAATTCATTTCCACTGTTGGAAAAACAACTCCAAGTTCATGACTTGTTGGCTTTAGAGGTGTGACTGTAAATGATGGAGCCGATTTTTTGTTTTTCACCAAACAGATGAGTGTCCCGTCCTCTTTAGTAGCCACTTTGGGAGGAGAAACATTTCTTCCACTGGCCAGTGGAGCCGTTCTACCAGCCCCACGGGGGAAGCCAGCTGCATTACTTCACAGTCACGATGAGTTTTTATCCAACAACAATGTTACCCACACTTGATCCTGGAGCCTGGGTGCACCTGTTCTTGACACCCAAGGGTTGGGACTGGATATAAAATTCTCTCTGGATGCAGGGGTCCAGGAGCTGCCACCACCTGGGGTATTCAGCAACTCCTGAGGGCAGCTCCCAGAGACCAGTCCCAGAAATGTTTCGGGCGATGGTATTGTTGTTGAAATCAATGAACAGTTCTCACCCTGCCTTTCCCAGCACCCGAGGGTCTTACTCAAAGGATGTGTGAATATGGAATGGTCTGGAGTGCTAAAAAGTCAGTTTCACCATACTGAGACCTAGTCGGTTTGTATAACGTGAGTCCCGTTGAGAAGCAGTATAGCACAACGGTTGAGGGCCTGGATTCTGGAGCCAGACGGCCAGAGTTCAAATGCCAGCCTTATCACCTAATGATGGTATGACCTTGGGCCCTGAAGTTAGGGAGGCCCCATGGGCTAGGCCACCCCTCAACCCCAGGGGAGGCCTTGAGGTGATGCCACTAAATCCAGGGCCCCTTGAGGTATTTTAGAAACTACTGGTCAAATAAATGAAGTGATTGCCCAAGATCACTCAGCTGGTCTCAGTCATGAGAGCAAGTTGGAGAGCCTCACCCTGTGGAAGACGTGCAGCCCACTGTGTCCTTGAGTACTCATGATAGCCACCACCTCCACTAACAGAACGGTCTCCTCATGCCAGGGTGGAGCAGACACAAACCCAGGTGAGCAGCCTGCAGAGTCCCCTGCCCAAGCCATCCCCACACAACCTGGCACGGTGGGAAGAACTTCAAGGTACAGCAAAGGAACGCTCAGGCATGCCCCCTTTCCTACTAGTTCACAGTTTTTTGCCCTTCAGCATGCCCAGCAAACAACTAAATGAATACATAGAACCATGCATTTTGTGGTGTTGGTGGTGATTTAAGTATCTTAATAATCAATTATTGTCACTCCTGTGTGACTTTCCCAACCACCCACCACCACCTAGGGTGGGGTGTCCCTAGGCCAGGACTCAGGTGTCCTGGCTCCACAGTGTCAGAACTGCTCCCTTGCTGGAGGGGACAGGGCTCCCCTGCACTGGTTCTAGGAAATCTAGTGTAGACCATCATCACGTTCCCCAGTGGTGGTGATTTAGAGAAGCTCGACTCCGAGTTGTGAGTCTGGAGTGTGAGTCCTAGAGTTTTGCTTATGTTGCATGGAAGTCAGAGGCGGAGGAAACACATTTGTGAAGCTGAAACCTTGGCCACAGTGCTGCTTTCCCTGTCTCTTTCCTGGATGTGCACCCTGCCCTGTTCTGCAGCAGGCGGATGGTCAGACAGTTGGGCGAATGCAGCCATGTTATCATTTTCTTTCCGGTTTTGGGCATCTTGAAGTCAACAGAGGAAGAGCCAGAAGAAAGAACTGATAACAGCTGGAGATAAAATGTCTCCAAAATGTGGGCCATGGAAATGGAAAGACTTTTTTTAAAAAGAAAAGAAATGGGAGAAATGATGTAGGTTTTGGCCAGAGAGAGGGACAGAGTTTGGGGCTACATGTTGTTTGAGGAGCAGACCCAGGAGAACATAAGTTCAGATGCATTAGAGGTGAGAGGGAGGGCATCCAGAGGCAACAGGATATTGGGGGTGGAGCCCGGGAGTGGGAGACGAGACTTGGTTTCTGGTTCAGGCTATACCAGCAGCTCATTTTAGCGCTTTGAGCAAGGCACTTTACCTTTCTGAGCCTCAATGCCCTCGCTGCAAAACAGAGCTAATAATCCCCAGCTCCCTCACAAGATGGTTGTGAAGAAGAGCAAATGAGCTAAGACAAAGATGGAATACTTTATTTTTAAGGTGCCTAAATAATAATAATGACTTATTACAATATTATTAGTATTATTGATATGATGTACCTGGTAGCTATGAAGTGGGGAAAGGTTGGGGAGGTGAACTTGAACTGCTAGCAGAATCTCCAGGAGAACTGGAAAGATGGTGGAGAGGTCACTGGAAGACACTTAAGGCAGAAGAAATGACGTATGAACCACCCCTTTATCTCCTCTTAGACAAGATATGCAAAACCTCATAGGAGGGCCAGGAATCCCTCTGAGGGGATGGCAGGGCTGAGGCTCTGTCACTGTCTGTTGGTCATCGTATCTGTGGGGTTGTGGGGCGCTGGGCTCCAGGTTGGGAGTGTAAAGGTCAACCCAAAGCTGTTTCCCGTGACAACAGGCTGCATTGCCATCCCTCAATGCTGGTGCTCCCATTCCCAGACAGTGGTTAAGCTCTCCTTGTCTATACTGAGTATTGTTTGTTCTTTTGCCCTTCCTTCTCTCCTTCCCTCCTGTTTTACTTTGAACCCTTTCTTCGGGGAATGTAGAAAATGATTCAGGAGTCTGGGGACATCTGGCTAGAAAGACCTCACACATCTAGGGATGCTCCCAGTGGCTTCTGTAGCCTCCCTAACATTTGCCTCTCGCACATGCCAGCCTTTAGGCCCAGGGAGGAGACCCACTGCAGGAAGCAGGGCCTGAAATGGTAAGGCAGAAGAAGCTGGATGCTACGCAGCTCCTGGACCCCCTGTGTAGCCTGGAACTGAGGTCTTGATGAAAGGGCCACTCTGCAGAGCTCTGCCTCCATGCAGTCAGAGTAGAACCCTGCTAGAGGATGGTGGGTCATTAGTCTTGGGGGAAGCAGGTACGTAGGGGGTGAGCCAGGTTGGGGACTTGGACTCCTTCTCCCCCAGCCTGGCTGCCTCTTCCATGTCTGACATACTTCATCCTGAGCTTTGGGCTTGTGCCTAGTCCTTCTGAGAAAGAGTCTTGTACCCTGGCTGGTGTGGCTCAGTGGCCTGAGTGCTGGCCTGCAAAACAAAGTGTTGTTGGTTCAATTCCCAGTCAGGGCACATGCCTGGGTTGCGGGCCATGTAGGGGGCCTGCGAGAGGCAACCACACATTGATGTTACTCTCCCTCCTTTTCCCTCTCTCAAAACAAAATAAATAAAATCTTGAAAAAAAAGTGCCTTGCATAATAACATGGGCTCGGAGCTTATCTTCTCTCTCCTCCCCCCTGTATTGATGGCTGCAGGGGTAAGCAAAGTTTCTTTTTCCTTGAACACCATCCTCTTCCCCTAACACTCCCTCTGGCTGCTCCTGTCCCCTGAAGGAGGAGGGGTACCCCAGGCAGCCACGATACCCGGATCTCCACAGGCTCCCATAGTTTCTTCAGCACACCATGGAAACAGTCTAACTGTGCCAACCAGTGACCTTCATAGCAAAATTCACTGGCCCTGCTTGGCATCCCTGAAGCATTAGGCCCCAAGGCCTCTTTCCCCTTTGAAACCCTCTTCACTCTGGTGTTCATGGGCATGGTTCCCCCGCATGTTTCTGAGCAGGCCCGGTCTCTCCGGCACCTGAAATGTGGGTGTGCTTTGAGGTGAGCCCTGCCTTCTACGCTTCTTACCCCAATGACTTCATGCATTCTTAGAGGTGAGATGTAAATGGCTCTGAGTTATCTGCCTATGTTCTCATCTGTTTGGAAACATTAAATATGTTATCTCAAACTTCAAACATTTGAAATCACACCCATGAGCCAAAATGTGTTCCTCTGTCCTCTTCCCTATTTGGGCCGAGGTGAGCCCTCAGGAACCCCATCTTTGTCTTTGATTTCTCAACCAGTCACCCAGTCTCATTGATTATCCCTTCGTAACGTCCCCTCCATGCCTGTTCCTTTCCACTCTTACTGCCAACATGCACGTTCTCTTCACCAGGAGACATGACTGCCCTCGCTGTTGGTCTCCTTGCCTGCTGCCTTCTCTCCAAATTCCGCCTGTCCTGCACATCCATACCCACTGTTATAAAGTCCCTCCTGCTATGCTGACCCGTCAGCAAGGAAGTGGACCTGTGGGCGTGGGGACAGTTCTAAGCTCAGGATGCCTTTCTCAACATTTTCCTTCCTTTGAGGGAAAGATTGATGACAGGCCGGTAAAGTTATATATGGCAGGAAGCTGGGGTGCGTATGGCGTGGGATAGCCATACGGGAAGCCCTTTAATGCCCCATAGTGGAAGGCAGTAGTTGGCTGGATAATCAAATAAGTCAGATAAACATTTAAATATTTCATTTTAACTTAAGACATGTAAATGTGCATCCCTTGGCCAAACTTTTTCTTAGGGCCAAGACATTTTCTTAGCATCTGGTCATGCTTGTTGGGTTCCGTGGTCTTTCTTGAGCGTAAACCTTGCCCGCAGTACATCGTCTCTAGTCTTCAGTTCCACTGAAGTGAAGCAAGTCCTTGGAGAAGTTTGTGAAGTTATTTGAGCTCAGAATCTTAGATTTTTTGTGACTTCTTTCCAGTCTTTCTCAGATACTTTCTCACATCTCAGTTGACAGGGCTTCTTCTGTAAATTCAGTGACTTGCTTTTGTTGAGTCTTTCCAGTTTAGCGTTGGTAGAAGCAACAGTACTTCTCACGCTGTTTTAAATGAGTGGGGAGCCCACCCAGCCGCCTGGTGAGAGCAGTAGCACCCAGACACTCATGCTGCTGTGGGTACTGGGCTGAGGGTTTCATAGAAAGAATGGAAAGTATAAGTTATGCTGGCGGGTGCTGTGAGTAGAGGCTGGACATGAGAGCTTTGTTTTCTAAGTTTGGATGACAGAATCAACTGAGCTAATTAGTTGAAAAATTCACGGGGATAAAATCTAAAGTCTTTGCTGTACGTTAAAGAAATGGATGGCACTATTACAGTGTAGTGGATAACTATATTATCAGAGAGACCGAGGGGTTTTAGTTGAAGGGAAAATTTATGAGTCCAACTACGCAGTGTGGCTGCCAAAGGAAGCTAATGTAATCTTCAATCACCAATCATCTCCCCAACATTCATTCCTCCCTCCTCTGCATACAGCCAAGCAGCTCAGGGGGGAATTGTCTGTGATTTGTATAATCCAATCAGGATGACTCTGTCTTCTTTGCCACATGATTGATCAACACACAGCATTTCCCTGGCTACAGAAATTGGTTCAGGAACAGACGTATGATCCAGTTTGGTCCAAAGAGGCATAAGAGGATATTGGCTAGAGGCTTTTGTAATAAGGTACCTTAACTCTTCTGGAGAAGATTCTGGAAACCAGCCCTCTCTTTTTACCTTGGATGGTATGTGGATACAGAGCCTGGAACTGCTGCATCCATTTTGCCACCATGAGGAACAACCTTCCTAGGAAGATACTGATACCACAGGGGCCTAGAGGACAGATAGAAAGAAGATACCAAGTTTTTGATTATGTCTTCAATGAAGCCAGTTCTACCTCCAGACCTTTCAGTGGCCCAAACCAGAAAACTATCTTAAGCCTTTTTGACTTGAAGTTTCTATTCCTTGGTGCATAGAGAATTTTATCTGCCACAGAGATGAGAACCCAGCTTCCTCAGGCAGAGACACGTGTACTTGGGCCACTGCATTTGCTTCCAGGTCTCAGCCTTGTAGAGGCACAGTGAGGAGCTGCAGGACAACTGACAAAGACCTGCTAGGCTCCAGAGGGGATATGGCGTCAGATTTTTATAGCACATACAATGGGGGTAATGATTCACTTTTGTGTACAGATTCATAACAGTGCTCCTTTAATTGGAAAGCTCAACATGTACATTTTTAAAGGATAAGGTTTTGTAGAAACATGTAATTGTTAATTTTTCAGGAGTGTATGTATTGCATGCGATAAGATATACTTGCAGCCTCCAACGAACATGCTGGGAATAGCAAGAGAACATTTTCACAAAGGCACAGGATGATTTGAATAAAAAGAAGATGTTTTGTCTAGTCATTTTGTGGGAGGGAAACCCAAATCCCAAGTTGTCATCATTCCAGTATAGAAATAGCCACCAGAGTGTCATTTTCACAAGAGGCTGTCACAGGGTGGCCTTTGAGGGAGTGTGGAATGACTTGTTCAGGAGATTTCCATCTGGGGAGCAATATCCCGCGAGAGTTGGCTCCCCTTTCTGGCCTCGCTACCAGCATAGGTGGAAGGAAACCTCCGGACATGCTGCAGCTCACTCCGCAGCCTTCCTGTGGGCTTCTTCAGCCCTGGTTCTGTTCTTCGTAGCTTTAACACTTCCTTCTGATCCTCAGAGTAACAGGAGTAAGGCCAGCAACTTCTCTCCCTTGCACCAAGATACTGCAGAAACAAACAAAAGGAATGAGCTGTGTGTCTTGGGCAGGGACCTCCTGGCTAGCTGTAGGCTGTTTCTGTACCACAGAAACCTCAAAACATACTGGCCCGGGCAAAGTGGATGTTTATTTCTCTTTTGCTCAATACCTCGGAGGTAGGGGGTGAGCCGGGTGAGGAGGCAGCACTGTGCCATGATGTCATTCAGGACAAGACCCAGCCTCTGTCTTGTTGCTCTACCACCCTCTGGGGTGCTTTCCTTATCTTCATGGTAGAAGCAGTTTCTCCAGAACTCTGGGTTCATTCAAACCTGCTAGAGAGCAGAGAGTAATTTCCCTTAAGGAAGTGATGTGGAAATTGCATATGTCATTTCTACTCATCTTGCAGTGTCTCGAACTAGTTATGACCGCACCTGGCTCTAAGGTGTCCTGAGAAGTATAGTCTCAAGCTGGGTGGCCTTGTGCCCCCATAACTAAAAGGGAGGGGCAGAATGGGTGGAGACAGTTACCTTCTCTGCTATAGAGCCTCTCAGTTCCTGCACCTATGGAATAGTGCCCATAGGATCGAGAGCAGTCCCTCCAGCCCTGACCTTAACCCTGCAAAGCCTCAGTACCTTCCCCTGTAAAATGGAAATAACAAAAGTGCTGACCTCAATGACATGTGGGAAAGGACTTTGCCCAGCACCCATACACAGGTGGGTGCTCAAATGGGAGCTTCCCTTGTGGCTGTTTTCAATCAGCTAATCTACACACAGGTTTTGCATTTAGAGTTCTGGAGATTCAGTGGTGAACAGACCAGAGGGAAGCCCCAGTCCTCGGGGAGCTCATGTTCTAGTGGGGGCACAGTGGTGCATACTCGGGGAGAATGGTCCACTCTTCTGACCACCCTCTGCCCTGGCTCTCCCTGTTACCGAACATGGGATTTTTGGGTTGGGCTCTTTGCAAGAGTTGTCCAGGTGGTTGCTTGCAGTTAGCATTTATTGAGCACCTTCTGCATGCCTGGCAGTGTGAAAAGCTCTTTGTGTGCATTGCCTCATTTATTTTCACCATGATCAGAGGAAGTCAAACTATTCTCATTTTAGAAGTGAGAAAAATGAGGCTCATAAAGGTTAATCAGCTTAACCAAGGTGACACCATGAGTCTGTCAGAATCGGACTCAGGTTCAAGCCCAGGCTGCCTGTTCTGGAGCCTTCTTTAGCCCGCCACACTAGAAGGAGGAATGGGAGTTGGCCAGGTGGACTGGGGTCAGGAGCATTCCAGGGAGAGGCAGTCACAGGACCCAGAGATGACAGATCTCTGGGGGAAGCTGAGGACCCAAAGAAGCTCTGTGTGGCTGCAGTGCTGTGGGTGAGGGGTGAGAGAAGAGGCCAGGAGTGGGGCAGGATCCAGCCCAAGCCCTTGTGGGCCGTGCCTGATGAAAATGGGAAGAAGGTATTGTAGAGCTTTAAATGGAATGGGGCTTGTTTGGATTTGTGCCATGGAAGGATCACCCTGATTGCAAAGGAGACAGTGGACCTGAGGAGGGAGGAGACTGAATCAGGGAGACAGCAGTTGGTGGGGTGCCGGGGAGGGGGTTCTGAAATTGACAGCTTCCCCCAAGAAAGTCCTGGGGCTGAAAGAGGAAGGCTGCTGCTCTGCACATGCCTTTACCCTTAGAGGTCCCACCAGGTGCCCTTCCTACAGACCCTGGCAGGGAAATGGAGCTGGGGGAGCAGGTCTCACCCTCTGTTTTCTCAGAACAGTGCCCTCCCTTTTTGGGGCTCTGGGCCTGTGTCGATTTGCCCAATAGCCTTTAAGTGAATTCACGGACTGATGAAGAAAGCAATAGCTCTGCCTTTTATATGTATCCTTTTTGAAGGCTGAAGGAAAGGTCTACACTAAGTCAAATCTGGGCTTCCCAGCGTCAACCCTTTTGAGGACTGTGACTTTGTAGAACACAAGAGAGGAAGGTTTCCATGTGGGTGCTCCCTGAGTGTGCCCATGCTGTGACCAGGTGAACCTTCAACCTGGTCCCAGGGTCCACAGAGAGTGCAGTGCATCTGAGCACCCTCAAGGCTAAGGGCCTGGCCCAGGAGGGTCAGGGTCTAAGACCCCTTGCTCTCCCAGGGCCATAGAGACAACTCCTTGGGCTTCCTGACCCAGGGAGCACATAATCTACTCAGGAGCAGATATAGAAACACCAACTCCACCAGGAGGCTAAATGAAGCCACTCTGTCCCATGCTCCCAGCTGCTGTCCCCTCCTTCCCTGAGGCTGCAATGTGGCTTTTGGTGCCTTTTCTGGAGGATGGAACTGCCATGTGCAGAGCTGAGTGCTGTACTGGCCGGCTGGGCAAGCGAGGCAGAGCCCCAGCTCCACCAAGCCGGTGCTGGTGGTGAACAGGTGGCCCCGATGGGGACAGGCAGGAGGCAAGGGGGACAGCTGAAGCCCATGCTGAGAGGGTCCTATGGGCGCCCAGATGGGCATCCATCTGCAGATTGGCCTCCAGGGTCCTTTGGCCACCTGTTCTCTGACTTGAAATTTCCCATCATCCTGCTCTTGAAGATCTGGCAGGACCTTTAGTGAGCTGGGGTCAGGAGTTGGGGTCCCCAGCCTAGTTTATCACCAGTTCACTGGGAAATGAGGAGCCAGCCCTTCCCCTCTCTGAACTTAAGTCTCTTTTTTAAGAAACAAGGGGTTGGCCTGGCCTTAGACGTCCTCTGAAGTCCCTCTCCACTGAGAGGCTGGGTAGTGGTCTGGAGCTGCTCATACCCCAGTAACCAAGGCCAAATGGGGGTCCCAGACAGATGGGTGGACAGGCTCCAGGTCCGACTCTTCAGCACTCTCAGGTGGGTTGGGCATTTGGGGACCAAGACCTCGGGCAGACCCGGAAGCCTGGAACACATCAGATGTCGCAGATGCGGGAGTTTTCTGCTTCAGTTCTCTTCTTTGCAGGGTTTGGGTTTTTAGAAAGGGTTGGCAGCTTGGCTGAGCCACGGTAACTATTTCTGAGCTGGCGGGAAGTATTGTGAGGATGACCTCAGGGTTGAAAATCTGTTCTCCTTCCATTATCAAGAGTTTGAATGACTTCAAATGCAGAGAAGCAGCCTCACTCCGGGTTCCTTGTGGCCAACCATCATGAAACCCTTTTGCACCTGTTCACCCTGCAAAGCATAAAGTGTCTGATCTATTTAAATGGCTGGGTTGACTGATTAATTTCTCTGTAGCCCCATGCCTGGGCCTTGGGTGGCCGCCATGGGAACGGAGATGATGGATGTGGGGTTGATGCGCCCAGCCCGGGGGAAGGCACTTCTCCGTTGTGGAGAACTGAGAAAACCAGGCACAAGAAGCCTGATCTGCACTCTCTTTATTACTAAATCAACGCACATGTTTTGGTCCTCTCCAGTTTTTACTCTCTGTGCTTTTGATAAACACATTGGAGGAGCTTCTGGAAGATGGTGATTTCTTGTTGAGAATGTGCACCTTCATGAAAGTTTTGCCTAAGTCTTTCTGATGCTCTCTCTTCTGGGTCCCTGGTGGGTTTTTTGCTGTTGGTCAAACCTGAGGGATAATTGCCCTTTCTGAGAACCTATGCCCTGCCCTCTCCCCCACCCACGCAGGCCCCCTGAGCCGGGGGGCCCTCAGCCACTGTAGGCCCTTCTCCCTCCACTCACCCCAAGCACTGCAGTGCTGGAGACGGGGCTTGTGTTCACAGCTGCAGCCCTTGCGCATGATCTTCTTTTTCCAGTTCAGGGTTTCATCTCCCTTTTATAACCTGGCTCCTGCCGCCTGCCTCCTGCAATTTCTGGCGAGCACTTGTTAGAGTGGCCAGATAGTTTTTTTTTTTTAACATGAACAAAGCTATCTGGACACAGCAGCATAGTTACCATGCAAAATTAACACTGCTCCACTTTGTACCCAGAAGTCTCGAAGCCCACGTGTCTACCCATCACTTTGAGGTCCGGTGGGGAGATGCCATTTGAGGACATGGAGGCCACAGCATAGGCCATGGGCTGTGAGCAGAGGAGGGTACTCACACCTGCTTCCTCCCAACTTCAGGCATTGATTCATCTTTTGGTGGGAACCCGGGGCAGTGCCCTAGGCTGGCTGTTGATTTTTCTCTTTTTCCCAAGCAATTAAGGACTCACCCTGTGACACTGAGGAAGGGAGTCACTGATGAGCGGAAAGATGGGCATATCAGTGCTGGTGTATGAAGCCGCATGGTGTGCGAGGCAGCAGCTCTTGAGAACTTGCTGGGACTGTCTTCTTGCTGCCTGCCTTCTTCGGTCATCTCTTTTCCCGCACAGAAACCAGGCCAAGTGCCCAGGGAACATTTAGCTTTTTGTTGTGAGGAAGGGAGAATTAGAAAGTCAAATGCTCTTATGGACTGGGAGCCAAGAGAAGGGGGCAGGGAGACTGGTAGGGCCTGGCGGAGGCTCGGCTGCACTCAGGGTGCTTGTCCATCCTGAGACTGCTACAGGGAGGGAGGGGCACCCAGGGGCCAGGAGGGGGCTCTGCCGGCCCCACTGTGCTCTCTAGTCCGGAGACTGGAGTGGCAGAGCCGACCAGAGGGAGTGGGGGGTTGAACAAGTGCCAGCTTGGGAAGGGCACTGGATGCCAGGCAGAGAAGGCAGCAGTGCCAAATGAAAGGTCTCTGGAGTGTTGGTTATGTCTCACTTTCTACCGTAACACCTCGTTTATTTGGCATTATCTGAGAGTAAGCTGTTCTTCCTAAGTGGTTTCTAAAGAACTGAAGCTCCTCCCCCAAACTTTAAAAATCAAACTATTTTGTGTGTCAAGCTTTTTAAAAAAATTGTGGTAAAATACTCATAACATAAATTACCATCTTAACCATGTTTGTGAGCAGCTCAGTGGTGTTGAGTATATTTACATTATTGTTGGGCAACTGTTACCACCATCTATTTCCAGAACTTTTTTATCATCACAAGGTGCACCTTAGTTCCCATTAAACACGAATTTCCCAGTCTCCTTCCCCAGCCCCTGGCAATCACCATTCTACTTTCTGTCTCTGGTACCTCATATGAGTGGAATCACGCAGGATTTGTCCTATTGTGCTGGCTTATTTTACCTAACATAATGTCCCCAGGGTTCATATATTTTGTAGCATGTGTCAGATTTCCTCCAGTTTAAAGAATAAATAATATCCTATTGTATGCATAGACCACATTTTGTTTATCCATCTGTTGATGGACACTTGGGTTGCTTCCACCTCTTGGCTATTGTGAGTAGTGCTGCTATGAATATGGGTGTACTCAAGCTTTGCTTTACAAACAACTTAAAAATTTTTTTATGTCAGAAGTGTATTTATTTAAAAACATTTTATAAATGTAGACAAGTTGACATCAAAATTTCAACTAAACTGCAGAATAGTCATTATTGAGAACCACCTGAAGTCTAGCTGAACAGAAGTCCTATGATGAGGATATGAAAAAGAAGCCACATCAAGGCTTGTAGGAGGGGTGGAGTTGCAGAAGGGGCAGGCCCCACGCACATGTGTGGTAGTTAAAAATTGGGAGGGATAACCTCAGCTATGGAGGTTCCCTCTGAGGAGTGAGGAGTCCCAGCCCTACATCAGGCTCCCCAGCTCAGGGCTCCAGTGCCCTGAAAAGAAGCCTCCATAACTTCTGGCTGTGGAAATCAGATTGTGACTGAGGGAGATGGAGGGCTTCTGGAGTCCTAGGCATTCCTCTTAAGGCCAGTGCACAGACTTACTCAGGCTTGCTTGCTCTGAGCTCCAGCACTGGAGCAGCAGCTTGAAAGGTGCCAGTGCCACATGCGAGGAACTGAATTGTCTGGCTTCAGGAGACCGCTAATGGGGCAGCTTACTCCCAGGCAGAAGTGCTGACAGAAGCCACTGTTCATTTGCTGAGCCTTCCCTGCTTCAAGCACTGGCGTGTGCCATATCTGAGTCTCTGCAATCTGGTTGACAGTGTTGTTCGGCTCTCTCCCCACACCTACCCCACCCTCGTCATTCCCTGAGACCTTGCCCAACCAACTTGCAAGCCTATCCATGCCCCTTCCAGGTGTGTTTCCATAAAAATGGCCTGTCTTTTTTCATGCAGCAGACGTTCCTAAAATTTCTCAAAGGTCTGCAAGCCCCAAACAAGCATTATCTGGCCTCTGTGTGTCCTGTATTTCTTGCTAAACAACTCCAAGTCCTGCACTGGTGTCAGCTGGCCTCCATTCACAGCTTGGCCTCTCCCAAGGGGCACCTCCAAGCTCAACACAGTGCCAACCATCTGAAGATTGCTTTGTAGCTCATGCTGGGTGGCCCTGGGCAGGGCACAGGCAGTGGCTCACCTTGGCCTGCACCTCCTCAGAGGCCCTAGAGCCAGTATACCCAGTGGACAACTTCGGAACACATTGGAGCGCCACCCAAACACCTCCAGAAGTGACACAATGAAGGGGTGAGCTTGGTGGGCTGTGGGGTGGGCCCCTGCACAGCAGCTCCTTCCTTGTAGTTGTGGCTGGTCCTCACAGCGGGTCAGCCTAGGGGTCGATCCCTCCCGTTGAGTTGCCAACAACAAACAAGCTTCAACTACAACAGATTACACACAGCCCACGTGGGGGGCACATTTGGAGCACTCCACTTGGGTGACCAACTAGAAAGACTGTGCCACTGGGCCCCACAGGACATCTACTACATAAGGTCACTGTACCAAGAATGGGAGATGTAGCAGCTCTAACTAATACATAGAAACAAACACAGGGCAGTAGCCAAAGTGAGGAGGCAAAGAAACATGGCCCAGATGAAAGAACAGGATAAAACTCCAGAAAATGAACTAAACAAAATGGAGACAAGCAATCTGCTAGATGTAGAATTCAAGACACTGATTATAAAGATATTTAAAAAACAAGGTCCTGAACATTGTGGCTGAATTGGTTGGGCTTCATTCCTCAAAACAAAGGGTTGCTGGTTTGATTCCCAGGTCAGGACACATGCCTAGGTTGTGGGTTCAGTCCCCAGTGGGGCATGTACAAGAGGCAGCCTGTCATTGTTTCTCTCTCACATCAATGGTTCTCCCTCTCTTTCTCCCTCCCTTACCTTCTCTCTAAAATAAATAAGTAAATAAATAAATATTAAAAATGAGCGTAGGAGAACACTTGGGGTGATGGACACATAATATAATATACAGATGATGTATTATAGAATTGCACAACTGAAACCAATGTGATTTCATTGACCAATGTCACCCCAATAAATTCAATAACAGTAAAAATAGAATAAAATTAAAAAACATCTTGAAGTTTATTTGAGCTATGTCAAACCAGGAAATGGTTAGGAACCTTCTACTGACAGGAGCTCAGAGAGAGACTTTTATAGAGAAAAGGCAGAAACAAAGTAGGGGAAAAATAACATAGGGGAAGAACAAGTCAACTTGGCAAGAACTTAAAGAGATACGAAACATAAAAATGGAGATAGAAAACATAAAAAAGGGCTGGTTAGAAATAAAAAATACAGTAACTGAAATAAAGAATACCCTAGAAGAAATCAATCACAAATCAGCTGAAACAAAGGATCAAATCAGTAATTTGGATGATAAGGAAGCAGAAAAATAACCAATCAGGATAGCAAAAAGAAAAAAGTAAAAAACCGACAGTGTCGGGGACAACATCAAACAAAGCAACATCCACATCATGGAGGTGCCAGAAGGAGAAGAGAGAGCAAGCAATTGAAATCCTATTTGAAAAAAGTAATAGCAGAAAATCTCTCTAGCTTGGTGAAGGAAATAGACACACAAGTCCAGGAAGCACAGAGTCCCAAAAAAGATGAACCCAAAGAGACCACACCAACACACATGATAAGTAAAACACCAAGGGTTAAAGACAAAGAGAGAATCTTAAAAGCAGTAAGAGAAAAGCAGGTAGTGATCTACAGGGGAACTCCCATAAAACTGTCAGCTGATTTCTCAAAAGAAACTTTGCAGGCCAGAAGGGATTAACAAGAAATATTCAAAGTGGTGAAAAGCAAGGACTTGCAACCAAGATTATTCTACCCAGCAAAGCTATCACTTAAAATCAAAAGACGTTTAAAAAGTTTCCCAGGGAAGAAAAAGCTAAAGGAGTTCATCTCCAAACCAGTATTACAAGAAAAATTAAAGGGTCTTCCTTAATAGAAGAAAACAGAAAGAGAAAAATAAGTAATTAAATGGCAATAAGTACATAGCTATTAACAATTACTTTAAATGCAAATAGATGAAGTGTTTCAATCAAAAGACAGAGTGACTGAATGGATAAGAATACAAGACCCATACAATTGTGTCTACAAGAGATGTCAGATCGATAGACACACACAGACTGCAAGTACAGGGATGGGAAAAGATATTTCGTGAAAATGGAAACAAACAAACAAAAAAGCTGGGGTAGTAATACTTATACCAGACAAATAGACCTTATCATTATTATTTCTAATTTTCACCTGAGGACATGCCTATAGATTTTAAAGAGAGGGGAAGGGAGGGAGAGGGAAAGAGACAAACATTAATGTGAGAAAGAAGTATCAATCAGTTGCCTCCTGCACACACTCCAATCAGGGACCGAACCTGCAATCCAGGCATGTGTTCTGACAGGGAATTGAACATGCAACCCTTCAGTCTATAGGAGATGCTCCAACCAACTGAGCCACACCAGCCAGGGCCAAAGTACACTTCAAAACAAAGGCTATATCAAGAGACAAAGAAAGATCCAGCAGTTCCACTTTTAGATATTTATTTGAAGAAACCCAAAATACTAATTTGAGAAGACATGCATCCATATGTTCATTGCTGCATTATTTACAATAGCCAAGATACAAATGCAATATAAGTGCCCATCATAGATGAGTGGATAAAGATGATTTGGTATATATATATATATATATATATATATATATATATATATATATATATATACACATACACAATAGAATATTACTCAGTCATAAAAATGAATGAAATATTGCATTTGCGACAACATGGATGGACCCAGACAGTATTGTGCTGAGTGGAGTAAATCAGACAGAGGATGACAGATACCTATGATTTCACATATATGCAGAGTCTAAACAACAAAATTAATGAACAAAAAAACAGAAATAAACTCACAGGTACAGAGAACACTTGGAGAAGGTAGTCAGTGGTGAAGGGGGATGGAGGAACTGGGTGAAAAACAGATTAAGAAGCACAGATGGGTAGTTACAAAATAGTTGGAGGGATGTAAAATATAGGGAATATAGTAAATAATATTGTAATTACTATGTATGGTGTCAGATGGGTACTAGATTTATTGGGGTGATCATTTCAGAAATTACATAAATGTCTAATCATTAGGTTGTATCCCTGAAATTAATATAACATTGGACATCCATTGTGATTGAAAAATTAAAAAATATTTTTTAAAAAGAAAATAGATTACTTAGTGACAACTACAGGTCATTAAGCTCTATAATGCTCTAAACATTATATGTTATAATCATTATCAAAGATAATCAGGGCAATTATTTAATAGAGATGGAAATCTGAGAGTAAAAAAAATGTAGACAAGTTAAAAGAAAAAATCACCCTTAATCTCATTATTCAGGGAAACTTTTGGTGTATATATGTTTACATTTTGATATACATACTTCAATATCACTTATTAGTACATATATACATTCAGTTACTAAAAACAAGATTTTATATTTGAGCACACACTACTTTGTAACTTGCTTTTTTATTACCAGCATCTTGACTCCATTGCTGCAACAGAATTTTAATAATTGCTTAGCATTTTAGCACATGAATGCACCACTAATCCTAGCCTGTTTCCCACTACTTTTCCAGTTTGTCCCTGTCACCAGCAGTTTGTGAAATTCATCCTTGGAGCTCAATCTCTTGTATGTGTTTAGTTCTTTCTTTGAGATAGAGTCTTAGAATCATAGTTGGTGGGTTAGAGGGTGTGAACATTTTTTAATTTCTTGAGTCTTTTAGACATATTGGTAAATCGCTTATCAAATGAGTTTTACTTATTTGTATTTTAATCAGCAACATGGAAGAGTAGTGTTTTCCCCATCCCCTCGTAGATACTAAGTACTATCATTTAAAAAGTCATTCGCCCATTTGAATGGTAAGAAACAGCATCTTGGTTGAAAAAGTATGCATTTCTTTGAACATTTTTTATATGTTTATTAGCTGTCTATATTCCTTCCTTTGGGAATTGCTTATTCATGCCATTTGTGTATTTTTCCATGGGGGGATTAATATTTTATCAATTTGTAAGAAATCTTTGTATATCGAGGCTGTAAACTATTTGTTCTATCAACTGCAAACAGTTTCATCCCAGTTTGCCCTTTGCCTCTCAGGTTTGCTACTGGTGTTTATTGATATAAAAATGATTTTACTTTTTATGCAGAGATACTTCTAAATGTTTTCTTTTAAAGTTCTCTGTTCAGGGTCATTCTTAGCAGTTATGCTTCTCTACTATGTTACCTATAGATCTTCATCTACATTTTACTTTATTCTATCATTTCCATACTTAAATTTTGAATCCTTTCACACTTTTTCACACTTGAATCTTGAATTTATTTCTAAAATCATCCGATGTCCCGGGGGAGGTAAAGAGTCCAACCTCGTGTTTTCCCAATGCTGTCCTTCTCTTGCTGGTCCCCAATGCTCCCTTTGTCATCTGTTAATCCTCACATATTCTTGGTTCTGTTTCTTGAGTTCTTTCTGTCCAATGATACGAATCTCTGTTCTTTTGCCAGTTCCACGCTGTTTTAATATTTTAATTATTTTAGGGCATGAATCCCATGATTACAGAATTTCTTGGCTGTTCTCTTGCATTTTATTTCCAAATTAATTTTAGAGTGATTTGGTTAACTCAGAAAAAAATTCCTGTGTGATTCTGATTGAAATTGCATTAAGTTTGTAGATGAACGTTGAGGGAATTGGAATCTTTATAACACCAGATCTGCTCATATGGAGCTTCAATATATCCATCAGCTGTTCAAATGGTTTTCTCATATAGGTCCCTGTACATTTCTTACTTTGACACTTGGGTATTTTGAATTGCTTGCAGGCAAGGTGAATGGTATCTTTCCCCAGTATATTTCCTAATTGTTTGCTGTTGGTGTATATAAAAGAAATAGATTTTTATGTATATTTTAGTAATTGGCTTGCCCTTTGAACTGAGAGACAGTCTTCCTGGGTTTTACGTAGTCCATTATGGCATCTTCTGTCTCTTTCTTTCTGCATTTCTGTTGTTCATTCTTTTTTCTTATCTTGTTGCATTGGCTACACCACCCAGACAGCAGCCACCTTTTCTTAATTCTGACTTAGGTGAGAATGTCTCTCTTTAGTGTTTCAAATGTCTGTGTTTAAGAGTGTTATGCTAATCTTATTTTGATGTTCCAGAGGTATTGTTAATATATAATTAAAGATCGTTCTATCATACCATAATATTGTCAGGGATACATGGGTGTTACATGTGTATTTGTGGGCCCCAAACTTCTATTCTCTTGCACTTTCATTCTTTCTTTCTTACATTAGTGACTTACTGGAACTTTGCTTCTATCATTTCTCTTGTTCCCAAACTGTTATCAATTATTTCTGCTATCACTGGGTCTAATTCCAGAAGTTACTCCTCTCCCCTTCTTTCTTTTTTTAAACAATTGTTTTAAGTTAGTATGGAGAACATTTTAAGCATTACAAAAGGAAAAAATTCAAACACTACGGTAAAAAGTGTCTCCTCTCACACCAAATGCTTGTTCACTTTGAGAAAGGTAATGTTTTGTTTCCTTCCAGATACATTCAATGCATAGACCAGGACATATATGAATATATATCTTTGTATTTCTTTACATAAATAGAAGCACGATATTCCCACAATTAAGTGCTTTTTTTCACGTAATATATAGTGGCAGTCTTTCTAAATCAGCACATACAGTGCTTATTATGCTGTTGAATGGAGGCAACATTATTTATTTATACATTCCTTGGTGTATTTATGTCCTCCCAGTCTTTTGCTGTAATAAAAACAGGAACAGTGAACGTCTGTATGAATATGAACCTTTGCTCTCCTCTAATTTTCTGCTCCCCCCTTCTCCCTCTTTATTACAAAATTCTATAAGGAACATTTTAGATGTACATTTGTATCAGTTCATAATTTCCCTAAAATGAATTCCTACAGGTGAATTTCTAGGTTAAAGGATAAGCATATTTTAAATTTAAATTTGCTTTCCAAAAAGATCAAAGCAATCATGTTTATACCTGAAATATATGAGAATTCTTCAAACTCCTGCCCACAACAGTTACTATTTAAAATTTTTTACCTGTGTATTAGGTAAAATAATTATCATATATCATATTTAGACATTAAATATAAAATCTACATAATTGTTTTTTTAATATATTTTATTGATTATGCTATTATAGTTGTCCTCCCCTTCACTCCCCTCCACCCTGCACTCCCCCTCCCATGCACATTCCCCCGCTTTAGTTCATGTCCCTGGGTTGTACATATAAGTTCTTTGGCTTCTACATTTCCCATACTATTCTTATCCTCCCCCTGTCTATTTTCTACCCGCCATCTATGCTACTTATTCTCTGTACCTTTTCCTCCTCTCTCCCCCTCCCACTCCCCTGTTGATTTTGAAAAATTAAATGATGCAGAAAAAATAATAAGAAAAAGTTATTGAGTAATCCTTTTCCAACGAGAAATAATCACCACCAACATTTTAATGACAGTCCTTCAAGACATCTTGCTATATGTAATTGTGCATACATTTTACCCTGTGTCATTCAGTAACCTGCATTTTCTGCTTAGCAATACGTCAGAAATATCTGAACTGGTCAGTAAGTAGCTAGCTCTACATCATCATTTTAATGGCTTATTATGTGGATTGCTAGAATTCACATAAACAACTAACTTTGTCTACCTTATAATGCAAGAAATTTTTTTCTATTGTGACATTTCCCTTTTCATTATGTTTATGAGTTTTCTTTAAATCCAAAGGTTAATTTTTGATATGTCAGTATCTTCCTTTAAGGGTTTTGCCTTTGCCATTCTCCTGACAAACTAAAACTTTCTCTAACCGACTAACATCTACTTACCCAACCTATTGGTTTTAGTTCATGCTGTTCCCCATCTGGAGGGCATTCCCTTCCAGTTTCTAAGTGTTGAGATACTGTGTCCATTCACTGTTCACTCAAACTCCTCTTCTTCCACGAAACCTCCTTGATCCTCTATAACCAGATGCTTTTTCCTCCACTAAATGCATGCTGTCATGCCTAAATTATGTTCTCATGTTTCTTGTAACATTTATCACATTTTTCCTAACAGTTATGCTCTTGTAGACTGTATGCTCTTTGAGGGCTAGGACCGTCTTTCATGTCTGTGACTCTAGCACCATCCAACTCAAAGCTTGGCACATAGCAGGGCCTGAGTAAAAACTCAGGGCTAGACTGAATCAAATTGGCTTTGGGAGGACCCACAGATCAGGTCTAGCTCAGGGAGTTTATTGGCATGACTCGGCAAGACCAGACATGGGTTACTCTTAGTTTCTTTACTGATTGCAGAATTCTCCATACTTGTGGTTTGTCATTCCTAAGAATTGCACACTTGTTATTTGTTGGCTTTTTACACATGCCGACCCAGTGACATCTGGCTCTCTTGGCAAAAGGCCTGGCCCTTGGGACACTGTTATGAAAAAACAATGCTTGAGGAGCAGGCCAGTTGTGTCTAATCCAGCCCAGGGCCCCTGACAGTGACCTGGCCAGGTGAGTGGAGAACTTAGCCCTAACTTATGTAACATAGCTCAAGCCTGGATTTCATCATGAGACCTGGCTGGATGGGAGGCCTGGAGACAGCCTTGTAAGACATTGCGATCCCTGCTGTGTGTTCTCATAGGGAGATGTGTGAGCTATCCTTAAGAAAGAGAAATAATAAACGTGACAAGGTGCTCTACTTCATTAGTCATCAGGGGTGTGCAAATCCAAGCCACAAGGCAGTACCACTACCAAAGTGGCTAAAAGGAGAAACAGAATGTCAAGTATACTCTGCTGACAAGAATGCCAAGTGGGACAGCCAGTTTTGGAAAACTGTCTTAATCTACTAAAGTTGATGTGTGTATAGTGGTGTACACTGTACACCATACAACCCAGTAATTCCACTGCTAGGTGTATACCCATAAGAAATGTGTACCTCTGTTTACCAAGAGACATGTGTTCTAATGCCCATAGCAACCCTCTCTGTATAGTCCAACCTGGACCCTAGTCATAAATACCCCAAACAATAAAATAGAAAAATAAATTGTAATGTGTCATGCAGCGGAATGCCATACAAGAATGAGTGCAAATAACCCACAACTACGTGCAGCAGCTGGCCGAACCTCACAGACATGATGCTGAGTAAAAAAGGCCAGACACGGGCTGTATGACTCCACTTACATAGAGTGTAACAACAGGCAAAGCTAATGCGTGCTGTGAGAAGCCAGGATATTCGTCATCCTGGGGGGTTGGATGGTAGTGACTGTGGCAGGAGGGTGACTTGAAGGGCCTTCTGGGGATGGTGGCAGTGTCCTGGTCCTTGAGCTGGGTAATGATGACATGGGTGCATTCAGTTTGGGAAAATTCCATGAATAGTACACTTAGTTGAGCCATTTTCTGATAGATATTATATGTCAAGAACAAGTTAAAAAGTAGTTGACAGGGTATATACCCAAAAGAATTTATTTATTTATTTATTTATTTATTTTAGATTATTCAGTACAGTTTCTATCTTTTAATCCCATTCCAGCCCACCCACCCATCCCTCCACAACTCCCTTCCATTTCCAAGCCCCGTAGTTTTGTCCATGTGTCCTCTATATTTGTTCCTGTAAACCCTTCCCTTCTCCCCTGAAATTCCCTCCCCTCTCCCCTCTGGTCACTGACATCCTGTCCTCTATTTCTGTGACCTTTGTTATATTTTACTTGTTTCTTTGTTTTGTTGTTTAGGTTCCTGTTAAAGGTGAGATCATATGGTATTTGTCTTTCAT